>JBBPDC010000109.1:24213826-24229040 GCA_037974485.1 Hemigrammopetersius urotaenia
CATTTTAATGTGATGGGTGTGCCTGCTTTCTCGCCACTAACCGGTCGAAACGAGGAAGACACGCTGACAGAGACACTTTTCTGAGCCTGTTTCTGTCCTTTGTTTTCGTGGCTCTCGTGACGCGTATGTGTCCGTGAAAAGTTTGGAGTGAATGAGACAAACGGCGGAACGCTGAACATTCTAGAATTCTGAAACGAGGGGCGGGCCGTGAACTCGAGGGGGCGGGGCGGGGCACGCAGTGACAGCATGGCTGAGATCAGACCTGATCTGACTGAATTTTGATTGGTGTAGAAGCGAGGCTCCGCGGACCAGCAGGAACCGTCTCACGGACCGGCACCTATCCGCGGCCCATAGTTTGAGAAACGCTGCCCTAGGGCATTCTAGGCCTTCAGAAAAGACCTAATGATTTCTGAGATCCACAGCTGTAGTTTAAACAGTTTTCAATCAGTTCTAGGTGAATCACTTACTGTAGAGCTGTACTGTAATGCATACTTCGGTCGGTTCTAGAAATTTCACTGACTCGAGCTGCAGTTTAAAGAGGTTTCGGTCAGTTATAGATATGGCATTGCCTATAGACCTGTAGTTTAAATAGATTTCAATCAGTTCTAGATAGCACTGACTGTTAAGCTGCAATTTAAACGGGTTTCAGACAGTTCTAGATACATCAGTAATTGGAGTTGCAGTGTAATCAGGTGTTGGTAGGTTGTAGATACGTCACTGACTGTAGAGCCATAGTCTAAGCAGTTTTCTGTCAGTTTTAGTTACTGACTGTAGAGCTGTAGTGTAAGCAGGTTTCAATCCTAGATATGTCACTGACTTCAGAGCTGCAATTTAAACAGGTTTAAGTCAGTTCTTGGTAAGTCACTGACCTTAGAGCTGCAGTGTAAGCATGCTTCAGACAGTTCTACACTGAACTCAAAGATCTGAAACACTTTCTACATACACAAAAGAACCATTACTCTCAAATATTGTTCACAAATCTATCTAAATCTATGTTAGTGAGCACTTCTCCTGTGCCGAGATAAT
The DNA here is from genome assembly GCA_037974485.1 of Hemigrammopetersius urotaenia. Classification (NCBI taxonomy): domain Eukaryota; kingdom Metazoa; phylum Chordata; class Actinopteri; order Characiformes; family Alestidae; genus Hemigrammopetersius; species Hemigrammopetersius urotaenia. Next base: position 24,214,853 of record JBBPDC010000109.1, read on the forward strand.
CCATCCCCATCAAGTACTTCACGTCACTGACTGTATAGCTGTGGTGTGAGCACGTCACAGCTTCATATAAAATGCAAAGTATTTTCCAAGCATTGTGTTTAATCTAGAATGGACAAATTGTTCACCTGCACCACCATTAGTTTAGCACTAACAGACACTACAAGGTCAAAAGTGTTGGGACAAGTGGCCATAACATCAACAGGGACTTTAAGGACATTGCATTCAAATACGTAGACTGTAATATGGAGTTGGTCCCTTTTTTGCAGCTATAACAGTTTCCACATTACACAAGATTTTGTAGTTGTTGAGGGAATTTGTGCCCATTCATTCTGTAGGGCATCTATGAGGCCAGGCTCAGATGTTGGATGAAAAGGCATGCAATCTCCATTACAGTTCATCCCTAAGGTGTTGGAGGGGGTTCAGATCAGGGCTCTTTTGGTGCTGTCAAGTTCTTCCTCATGGAACTCTTTCAACCATGTCTTTATGGAGCTTGCTTTGTGCACTGGGGCACAGTCATGCTGGAATAGACAAGGTTCTTCCACAAACTGGGTCCACAAAGTTGGAAGCATGGCGTGGTCCAAAAAATGTTGGTGTGCAGAACCTTTAAAGTAAGAAGCTTAGAAGCTTAGACCCTTTGTCCATATAGTGGAGGTTATTGGATAGCCATTATGGATGTTGACATAAATGTGCATTATCACAGAGCTAAACCGAGGGCCCTGTTCTAGAAGTTGACCATTGGAATATTATGCACACCAGTTAATATGGTGTTAACTGGATACCTTAACTCTCACCTTAAACTGTATGGAAGTCAGTCATCTCTAGTAGATTTACTTACTTTCCGTATTAGCTAATGATGACTGACCCAGTCTGTTCCAGATTATTTTTAGCAAGTCATTGCTGCACCCATCAGTGCTTCATCAATCAAATTTCAATCATATTTCTGAGCAAGGCAGAGGCGTACCGCTCAGTGCTACGAATATTACAGGACATGACAAATGGCGTTTTCTAATATCTCCCTTTCAAAATCCCTTTAGTTTTCAACACAGAAATAACTGTATTCGTTTATTTAAAATTAAACTTGACTCTTACCACTAGATGTCAGTAAAGAAAGTTTTTATTTTTGATTACCTTAAGAAATTTTATTTACATACCGAGTGTTTCAGGAATGATCGAACCGCATGGAAAAAATACATAAAAACGTATTATTAATGTTTCATATTTCGCTAGGAATGTGCACTCTTTGAGGAAACCGACTCTGCTAGAGACAACAACTATTTTCACAAGGGCATTGTATTAACAGGTAATTCACATGCATATAAGTGTGTGAGTGTGTGTGTGTGTGTGTGTGTGTGGGGGTGGGGGGGTGGGAGGGTTATATATACAGATTAAGATACAGATATTTAAATATTTATAAACAAATAAAGAGGGCTAGAGAGAGAGTTGCCTGTATATAAAACAATAGACATATTTGTATTTTCCATGTCATTAATGTAATACCCATTTTGTACAAGCACACATATTTACAGCTCTGAAAAAAAAAAGAGACCAAAAATAAAAACAAGAGACTTTCAAATCAGTCTCTCTGTGACTATGACGACCATTCCATGCCAGTGTCTGTTAAATTCCTACACAAGCACCTCATTCTGCTTTATGTGTTCCTGACTGGGTTAACTGCAGATGAAGAATTTCGTGCTATTCACACCGTGTGCTGTGGTGTGTTCAGGATGACAGAATGGTCACTTTACACTTTTATTATAATTTCCTTTAAAATAATGATATTTTTATTTGGAAATTATGAGAAATGTTGTCAGCTGTTCTTAAAAAAAGACAAAGCTATTCAGTTCATTGCACCTATAAATGATAAAACCTGTAAAAATGAACATTTTTGCAGTGGTCTCTAAAGATATAAAGGTGTAGGTATAGAGAAGCATGGTGTGAAAACATCTCACCGATGTTCATGTCTGAACTGACATTGTAATAACTTGCTATAACATGCCTAATTAACGCATTATTACACGTCCCCTTGGTCGGGAGACTAAAAAGGTTATTTTATTCGAGTTAGTTTTCATTGCCGTTATAGCTAAAATGTCCAAAAAAGTGCAGAAACGACAACCCACGACCAGGAGCGCCTTAGCGACGGTCGCCAGGCAGAGGAGCGCGCGAGTTCGAGAGTGAGCTCGAGGGGAGAAGGGAGGGGGAGAAGGGAGGGGGAGAAGGGAGGGGGAGAAGGGAGGGGGGGAAGAGGAGGGACACACGCAGAGAGCCGCCTTCAAACATGGCGTCTTGGAGGAAAATGACTAATATTATGAAAAAGCGGAGGCCTCGGAGCTGAGCGTCCCGCTGGATCCCGGACCCCAGGCTCGGTTTTTCTTCGACCGAGGGCCGCAGCGAGTCGATAGCACTCGGAAGAGAGATCCGAAAGAGGAGGAAAAAAGCGAAAAAGGGAGCGGAGGTTCCGGGTCCGTCTTTATTTTGATGCGTCGACAGACGGAGAGCTAGCCGTGCAGCTAACCGCGCTCCGGGCGGGAGAGGAGCCCTCAACCCTGCTCTACTCTTCCACAGCCGCCTTTTCCCTTTCTTTCCTCTTTCCTCTCTTTCGCTTCTATCTTCCTCTCTTCCTTTCTTCAGAGGGTGTAGTGAAATTAGCCGTGTGACCACAGCCGCCCGTTTTTGCTAGTATAATTGTTATTATTATAATTACAATAAAGTAGAGGAAAGGGGGCGAGACGAGGAGAGAGAGGGCACGAACACGGTCACTGTCCGTGAACATAGAAAAATATCTCAAAATCTATGTATTGTTTTTATTTTTAATATTTTAATCGGCCGGCGTGCTGTGCAAGCATGCCATTAATTACGGTGACTTTGTACGAGAGAAACCTGAAAAGGAGGTGAGGGTGGCTTTTCCTTTTTTTTGAGGTGGTCGCTGAACAACCCCCCCTTCTCTTCCCTTCCCTTCCCTCTCTCTCTGTATCACGCACTCCGTCTCTCTCTCTCTCTCTCTCTCTCTCTCTCTCTCTCTCTCTCTCTCTCTCTCTCTCTCTCTCTCTCTCTCCCCCTCCATTTCCCTCTCTCCCAATATGCTATTTTTCACTCTTATTGACTCCGCTCGTCGCTCTATCGGGGGGGAGAATGATTAGAGATTAAGCACCTGGACCGAGGGGGGCTTCTTTCTTTCTTTCTCTTGTTTTTCTTTTTTTCTCCTTCGACCCGTTTGCGTTTAAAGCCGAGAAATGGACAGAAATTACCCGGGAGCGGGCTTTGGAGATCTGGGCGCTGGAGCCGGATGGAGCTACGAGAGATCGGCCAAAGCGAGGTAATGCATGCCGGGGACACTGCGCCTGCAGGCCGGCCGGAGGAGAGGGAAGAGAGGGGGGTCACTCCGGCCGGAGTAAAATAACGATCATTATTATAATTATTCTTATTATAGCAATAGCCTCTGCACCCAGTAATGACCTGGAGAGATGGCAAATCATGTACATTCGCGTCTGCTGCCTCTGACGATGCGTTTGCGTAGGATGTCACAAGATGATAATTATTTTTATTTTTTTAAAGAGGCTGAGAAAACATGGTGGTGGCGGTGGGGTTGTTATTTAGATAGGGGAGTCTCTTCAGGTTTGGAAAATGCCCGGAATGTGAATGACAGACTTAATGTGAGGGTCTACACCGGGAAAGATGGGGAGGAGGAGGAGAGGAGAGGGAAGAGAAAAGATGGGGGGCGGGGTGAGTCCTGTCGCACGATTTATTACTGTCCCTCACAGTATCAATAAGCATCTTTAAAAGGCAAAAAGAAAAAAAAGGTAGAACTATTAAAATCCACTAAAAGCCACCCAATTGACGCCCCCTACTCTCATCGCAAAAATAAACCGTCACTTGTACCTGAGAGGCTACACTCACGATGCTAACGGTGCTTGTGGACGGTTATACATGATTAACCAGGAGATCTGGAGGGGTTTGGCATTTTCCTTGGTTGTGTTTGAACACGTTGAATACGCATTCACTGGACAAAGAGGACGATGGCGGTTGCATTTGACAAGTAAAAGCCGTGAGGCCTCCATCGTCCTGAGCTAGCCGTCCAGCTGACGTTAGCCAGCCAGCTAGTTCTAATATGGTCGCCAGTGTCGCATATAGGCCTACAGCATAGAGGCTAACAGTTCAGATCTGGCCTCTGATGGCTAAACCAAAAGGAAACACAAATTAGGCATGGTCTGAAGGGTTTTTATGTTTTATCCTGAAGCAGCCACTTGTTTTTTCATCCCTCAACACCACGCTCCTAGACAGAGCTGATTGTGCTAACATGTTAGCAGCCTGCTACCATGGTTCTGTTTTTGAAGGGATGCTGCTCTGCTTTCTGAGGAGGGGGGGGGGGGGGTCTGGGATCTGAGATCTGAGCGTGCCAAAACGAAGTGACAAAGATGAATACAGATGGTTGTGCATGCATCTCGAGAACAAGCTGTTTCAGAGCAGTTCATGAGCAGATGCTGTGGCTGCCTCCCGTTCTCTGTCTGAATTCGGGTCATGGAGACGTGTCGCCATGACTTCCCCCACCTCACCACCACCTCCACCACCTTTGGTTCATACATCAGCATGCATCTCGCAGCCTTATTATCTACAGTGCTAATTATTGGACTATCAAATGCACCTGACAGTGTAAAGTACCTCAGAGTGGTTTACCTGTTGGGACGTGAAATGTCAAAGAACCCGAAATATAAGTTAAACAGTCAAATTACCTGTTTTGAGATGCAATGTTAAGGAGCCAGAAAATAAAAGACATTCCAGTCTAGTCAGTAAATGGACCATGAGTATGTCATGCAGTTTGCCACCTGATGGCAGAGGTCCCGTGGCTGAGACTGAGCTTATTGTAGCACAAGCACTGCACAGCAGGATATCTGTTTTGGGCGCATATATTTCTAGAAAAAAAAACTTGGGGCTGGGTTGTGTTATTGAACACAAATCACCTTATGTAATGAACCATCTTCTCCTGTCTTGGCAGTCTGGTGTATGGCAGCTCCAGGTCGTCACATCCAGAATCTGAACTACTCCATCGGCAAGCCTATGCCACCCCTCACCCCTTGCAGGGCTATGCAACAAATCACCACCCTGGGAGCTCTGGACAGGGTGGAGCATGGGGTGCTGCTGGGAGGAGTCTAAGTGAGTAATGTTTTGTAAAGTTTATTAGATGTTTCATGTATTATAGTTTTAGTTCATTACATATAACCTTTGTGGCTGATGGGGGGATGTTTATGTCATGTAATTCACTCTTTTTTTGTAAACATGGTGTTGTCCTGGTGCTGTTACTGCATTTATGTATATGTAACAAAATTAGAAAGGTGTAGTTTTTTAGTAAGTTAACAAACAACCTTTTGGGGCGAAATATTGCACAAATGTAAATCACTCAACTGTTGTGTTTTATCATTGCACTGATTAAAAGGACAATTCACATTGCATTCAGCACTAAAGGGAAGCTCAGATTCCAATACATTTTACTGTGGTTTACTGCCACTGTCAAAAGATTTAAATGAGTTTAAGGGAACATCGCCAAACTGAGTGGCTCACTGGTGACATTCAGCTCCATAGGGCTAAACATGTACACCATAGTTTCATAGGGTCTAAACAATTACATTTCAAAATTTGGTGCAAATTTTGGTTTCTAGATACAACTGCACGTGTAACATGTTCTTCACTTGTTTCTAACAAATGGGATTGTCTGACAAATCTCAGGGTGGGGAAAGCCCACCAAAGCAGAGTGAACAAAGCTCAGTGTTCCGTCTTTGGTGCAGAGATTGCTACCGTGTTTCTCTAACAACAAACAATTTTCCTACCAACTGAAACTGACTTCCCACACAACAGTAGATTATGAGGATTACAAAAACAGATTTAATACAGAGCTGTGCTCAAACATTGTGAAGCCCACTGCCAGAACAGTCTTGATGTGAGAATGTATGTGGCTTTATGGAGCCTCTTTGCTTGCATGTTGTTTCATGTTTTCCTTCCTGTGATGCTTCTGATAAACCATGTAAACTCCTGAGGGTGTGTATGTAGGTTTGCACTTGAATTCCTCACCTTTAAGTTTAGTTATTAATTCCATATAATTTTCTGTCACTATATTTTAGTTATTATAATTATTCCACATGAATTAATGCATAATTAATACTAGTTAATAAGTTCTGAATAATACACCTGTAGTTTAAGCACACACCAGTAAATAGTACATTGTAGATCTTTCAAGACTGGGAAGCACCCTTCAAATGTAAGGCTCCTTATGCAGATATCCAAGGAATGTCAGAGGTGTCTTCTCTCATAGCGAGTTCAAAACTATCATAGCTTTTTTGGAAGCATTTCAGTCTGCAAAGTTAGTTAATCTGGCTTGTATTAAATTTACTAATCATATTTTTTATTCCATATGAGGTGGGCCTAGTAGAATCAAATGTAATATTAGCTTCACAAGGTTGCCTTGGGATTCCCAACTCTTTGGTTTGGTCCTCAAACACCTTGTTCATTTCTGTTCATTGTGGTTTTTTTTTTTTGGTTTTTTTTTTTTTGCTCTGACCCACCCACTTAAGAATGATTTGTAATGAGTACTTGGAAAAGGAATATTAGAACAGGGAAAAATGAAAACATGCATTACTAGAGTTTGTAATCGCTGATTTATTTTAATGAAGCTCAGCGTCTCTATTCTAGCTGTAGACAAGATTTAGTTAAAGTTGTGGACATTTTTTGCCAGTAACCACCTGCATGTACCTAATATTCTCCTGCTGCAGTAACAGCTTATACTCCTCTGGGAAGGCTTTACCTTAGATGTAGGAATATTCCTGTAATGATTTGATTACATTCAGCCACAAGAGCATTAGTGAGGCCAGGTATGCGTTTTGGATCACACACACCACATTAGGTCACCCAAAAGGTATTTAATGGAGCGCCATCAATCTACCAGTTCCATTGGCTCACAGCACTATAATGGGGGCTTGGCATAGACCAGGGTGACTTTAGGCTTGTGTGGTGGATTTAGAGTGTCTGTTCTTTTGTCAGTGCTGTTCTAATGCTATTTGTAGATTATGCAAATGTCTGCATGTGTGTACCTGAACGGCTGTCTCAGCAATGGGTGTACCTTTGTGTAACTAAATTATGATTGTCTTCATAATTCAGGACAAATATGTGTACATGGAAGTGTGTGAAATGGGCTATTATTTAATTGTATTCTAACTTAGTATTGTAATTTATCACAGGCTTATCTGGGCTTTTTGATGCTGGGCTACACCATGCAAGTCCCTCAGGTCCGGATCCATCAGTTATGAACCTGATCTCAGCTTTAGAGTCCCGGGGTCCTCAGCCACCACCTTCTGCGTCCTCTCTACTGTCCCAGTTCCGCACACCATCTTGGCAGACTGGTAAGCTCTGAATCCATAAGGTTTATAAATGTTCTGTTCTTTGTTTTGTAATAAGGAAAGTTATATTTAATAATACAAAAAGAGCAAATGCAACAATTAATATATTCTGAATAGATATAGGTTAAATATTGCACACGTCACTAAACATTTTAAGAGCAGTCAGCCAGAGCACTGTTTCCATAGCAACAACTTGAAAGGCACACATTAACAAATGTTAATTGGCTCTCTAATTATTCTGTGGTCTGGGTATCTTTATATGTTACTTATAGCACACTTTTATTCATACAAGATTGTTATTGCTTTATTACTTTTTTGATACTGATTTGTTGCTCACGATATTGTGTATCTTTTTTCCCCTTTCCTTTCATCATTCTTTAGCGATGCACACGCCCGCCCCTGCAGAACTGTTCATCTCTGGTGCTCTTCCTGGTTCTGGATCATTCCCATCATCCTCTGCCTTATCAGCCTATCAACACCCAGCTTCATTTTCTGGGCGCTCATTTCCTGGGGTGACCCCATCACTCTCGCTACAAGACACTCCTACTTTCAGCCCCACCTCCAATGGCTTGCTGTCACCCCATGATCCCTTGTTGCACATCAAGACGCCCTCTCAATCAGGTCTGGGCTTTGATCGCCTGTTGTCGTCTCAAGGTGCTGCTGCAGCTTACCGTGGGAGTCATGATCCTAGTGTTGGTGGTGGTGTCACATCTGCCCAAGCTTCCTCAGCAGCTTCAGCTTCTGCCCGCCATCTGCAGCCTCACCAGTTTAATTTGCTGTCCTCACAGCTTCAGGACCAGTCCTCACAATTGTACAGTGCATCTGTTTTTTCTTCCACTCCTGCGCCACCTCAGCCAAGCTCCCAAGAACGAACTGTACCACGACAAGACAGCGTCATTAAGCACTACCAGCGTCCCTCGCCGGCACAGGCTACTGCCTCCACGCCTCACCCCCTCCAGCATTACCTCAGTTGTGGAGTTTCTGGGTATCAGCAGGCCCCTCATCCTCGTCATGCCAGCCTCTCCTGCAGTCCACTTGGAGAGCATAGTCCTTCGTCTGACCATAAACCTTCACCCAGAACAGAGCAGTACCGACCTATTATACAGCCCTCTTATGGTTCTTCCTCATCCTCATCTTCTGGTGGACCAGGAAAGGGATCGAAAAGTAGTTCCAGTAGTGGCTACTCCTCGTCCAGCTCTGGGTCCTCCTCCAGAACACCCCACACACCACCTTCTGCATCCTCCGCCTCATCTTCTTCCTCATCATCCTCTTCTTCATCTGCATCTGCTGGTGCTCGTCAATCTAACTCCATTCCAACTTCTAGCTCTGCATCTGCATCCTCTCGGCAGCAGCCGCCCACCCAGTCTGTGTCTCATCCCCCGCAAACACACTCCCAGGCCCCACCTAGCACTTCTAACTCCTCCCAGCAGACGCTTCCTAAAGCTTGTCTATCAGGCTATGGCTCCCCAGTAGCTCCAGTCAAATCATCTAGTAGTCTGACAGGCCAGACCCCTCCCCAGCAGCAGCCTCAGTCATTCTCTCCAAGCCAGCCTCCACCTTCACACTTATCTCAGTCATATGGAGGATTTAGTTCCCCACAGACTCATGACTTGCCTTCAGCCAGGACCTCTGGTGTTGCGAAAGGGTATGGCAATCTGGGAAACCAATCATTTTCGGCAGAGTCAGTTTATGGAGCAGATTCAGGTTATGGGTCACTGCCTCCATCACTTGGGGGAGCTGGGAGCCCCTCAATGGGCTATGCGGGCTCAGGGCATTCTCCTGCTCTCTTACGTTCAGGAGCAAGTGGGGGAACAGCAGGTGGGAGTAGCAATGGAGCTAGTACCGGCACAGGAGGGGGAAATAGTGGAGGAGGTGGTGGTTCTTACCACATCCCAGATTCCAGTCCATCTCCATCTGGCAACTCTGGAATCATTCGTCCAGGACTGCACTCTCCTGCTCCCTCGCGACCTGCTCAGTCACCTGTTGGGACAGGATCCAACAAATACCTGTCTTCTGTTCTCTCTCCTTCCTTCTTACCTTCCCCACAAGGTTTTCCAGACACTCGAGGAGCTCGATCACAACCATACCATCCTTCTGCCCCTCCGAAAACAAAGTCTGATACCAGCATACTTGGTGTAACTGAGCCTAGGCCACAGCAGGATGACGATGACGACGATTTTCTCATCCAGCATCTGCTTCAGGCGCAAAGTCCTACTCCTCAAGCACCTCATCATCATGCCCCTCAAAGCCATCATTCCTCGCAGTCTACCCAGCAGCCTCCTGTTCTTCCACCCCAGGATGGAAACAAGGGACTGTTTAATGAAATGGGCAAGAGCTCAGAGGAGCGATACCATCTTCAGAGTGTTATTCGAACTCATAGTGCTACTTCTAATGTTGCAGTGTCTGGAGGAGGAAGTGGAGCAGGTTTGGACAGTCAGTTGGAGATGTCCCTAAAAAAACAGCAGCAGCAACATCAACAACAACAGCAGCAGCAGCAGCATCAACAGCAGCAGCAGCAGCAGCACCAACAGCCCCAGCAACAGCAACAACACAAACATCAACAGCAACAACAACAGAAGAGCAATAGAACGGTCTCAGAAGGAGGAGGACGAGGAAGCTCTGATCAAACCCATTCCCATCCCCATCACCACCATGACTCAATGGGGTCAGTTGTCCATTATGGTCGGGGTGACCCTTATTCCCAACACTCCATTCCTCAGCATCCCTCCTCTCACCATCAGCACACACCTACACATCCACACTTGCATGCTCACACCCACATGGATCTTCAGAAGAAGCCACAAGATTCTGCAGACATGGCTTACATTCGCAAGACACCTGATCTGCAGCAGCATCATCACCAACAGCATCAACAGGCACATCAGCAACAGCAAACCCCACATCATCAGTCTCATCAGCAACAGCACCAACAGCAACCACAACAACAGCGTCAGTCTCAGTCCCAAACACTAATGGACTCTCCAACAGACCAGTCCCGTCAGCCTCCTCACCTGCTACAGTCAGTGCTCTCCCATACCACTCGTAGCAAAATGGATCCTCAGCAACAGCAACACCCTGTCAGTCAGCAGGCTTTGATGGAAGCAGCCAGTGGAGTTACAGCACCAGAAACCCAACCCCAAACCTCTCAGCTACAGCTTCAACTGCAGACCCAAGCTTTGGAAGCAGCAAGTCACTATGGCCGTAGCTCCCAGCAGCAGGACCAGAACCATTCAAAATCTACCACAGTGTCCTCTTTGGACATGTTGGAGCGCTCCCTTTCTCGGACCTCAAGTCAGGAGGGAGGAATGGTAGATGACAGAGCAGGAAATGAGGGTGGCAGAGGAAATTCTGGAGGTGGAAGTGGAGGAAGTGTTGAGAGACACAGATCGCAGGATCAGCAGAGACTTTCATCTCATCATCCTTCGCAACACCACCCCTCTGAGTTACATTCGTACCTCTCTGAGCCAGATTTGGGCTTATCTACCCCGTCCCATGGGCATCACCTTTCCCATCACCACCATCAGTCACAGCAAACCCCTCAAGCTCCTCAGCACCCTAACTCCCACCATCAACACTCTCACCCACAACTTTCTACTCAACAGAGCCATCATCATCTTGCTCCTCAGTCAACCTCTACAACTGCACAACAGCAAGAGCAGCCTCACCCTTCCCACTCCTCCCAGCTTGACCAGCAACATCAAGCTGATCATCACTTTGATTCTAGGACCTCGTCAGTGAAGTCAAACCAGAACCAGAATCAGTCCCAGCAGAGCCAGAGGTTTGTTCCTTTAACATCTATCTGTTTCCCAGATTCTCTGCTTCCAGATGAAGACAGGTCCTTCTTTCCTGGAATGGAGGACATGTTCTGCCCCGAGGAGTACAAGTCAAGCTGTCCTGGAGGATCAGGGCAGGGTCAGGATGGAGTTGCCCAATCTCAGACTGGACAAGAAGGCATGGAGGGCATGAAGTCAACTGCAGAAGGTGGAGGAGATGATACATCTGCAAACTATGACATGCTTGGCCACCATGGGGATCAAGATTATGGCCAGTATTGCCATGATCTTTCAGAACCTGACAATGGAACCATGCATCTGGATCTCGACTCCCTAAAGACTCACGAGCTCCCATCTACAGTCAACACGGAGCAACTTGGCCTCATTCAATCACAACCACCCAGCCTTGGAATGGGAAATGCTGGGAATGTTGGTGAAGGTTCTGGTGCCAAGCTAGGAAGTTCAGGAAGTTCTGGACCTGGAACAGGAGGACTCACCTCACCAATTTTCTGCTCATCTCGTCCCAAAAAGCTCCTGAAGTCAAGCTCTTTCCATCTGCTAAAGGAGAGACCTGACCCGAACTCCCTACCAAAGAAGAGCTATGCACAGGAGTATGAATTTGAGGATGATGAGGATAAGGCTGATGTTCCTGCTGACATTCGACTGAATAGCCGAAGACTTCCTGACCTGATTCCAGACCTTGTATCCAGCTGTCGGAAGTCTGGTGGAACTATGAGCCCTCTAATGGGTGACTTGGATTTTGGATATCCCTCTCTTGGTCCTCCACAATTACTGCCCCATGAAGGACCAAAGAAGAGAGGCCGGAAGCCCACTAAGCCCAAACGAGAAGGACCCCCAAGGCCTCGTGGCCGCCCACGCATACGGCCTTTACCTGAACCCCAACACTCCAGGGGCATGATGGGAGAATGTGGAACAGGCTTTGTTCCTGAGAGAGGCAGGGGAAGAGGTAGGGGCAGAGGGAGAGGCCGCCGAGATGAAGCTATGATGGACATGGAGGCAACCAACAAAGAACAGAGTCAACTATATCAACAACACTTGCAACAACAGCCAATGCATCACCAGCCACAACAGCACCAGGAGCCAATAAAACCTATCAAGGTATGTTTTGAAGAAGAATTCGTATTGTATAGACTTCATTTGGTGAATGTTAAGACTCAAGTGTTTAATTCTGGAATATTTTTATACCTCTTTCTAGATCAAGCTTCCTATCAGTACCATGTCATCTTCGGATGCCCTGTTGCGGACAGATTCTTTGTCTGGTACTGACCCAGCCCTCTCCGATGGTTCTGTGGGCTCAGCTCCTTCTTTAGGTCTGAGCCCAGGGACACCAGGAGTGCCTGATATAAACAGACCTCAAGACAAGAATAAGCCCAAAACTCAGGAGGTGAGAGAAAGGGTTTGTTTAATAGCTTTTACATATTTATATCTCTGACCTCACGAGGGTATAATTCTCGGTCCATTGTCATCTTTTTTTTTTTTTTCAAACTTATGCTTATCTTGTGTTTAACCCAGTCATGCCTTCTTTTTCTGTTTTTAGATGGAAGAAAAAGAATCTGAGAAGACTGGCTTTGTTGCTTCTTTTCTGGATTTTCTCAAATCTGGGAAAAGGTCGGGGAGCAGCTCTGGGAATGGCGATTCGTCACCAGGGAAGAGTGGAGGAATCCGTCCCATATCCCCCCAGCCACCACCACCACCAGCCCCTGCAGCGCCATCTGGTTATGGGGACAGTGAAGGTGATGCTGGTCTGTCACTAGGTGGATGCCCAAGCCCTTGCAAGCGCTTGGATGAAGAGCTGAAGAGAAACCTGGAGACACTTCCATCCTTTTCTTCAGATGAAGAGGACTCTGTAGGGAAGAACCAGGATCTGCAAAAGAGCATCTCCTCAGCCATCTCTGCTCTGTATGACACTCCACAGCTCAGCACCTCCACAATGCAACCTCCTTCTCTCCCTCCACCTCCTCCAGCACCACTGACGCCGACACAACAGCCTCCTGCCCTTAGTCCACAAACCCCACCACACATGCACACACAGCCTCCTTCACATGTACACACTCAGTCCATTGAGCCTGCCATGTTATCAAGAGACGAGCAGGACGAGGAGATGGAAGAGGAGAAAGTGAAAGATGTAAATGAAGAAGAGGAGCAAGACAAGGGAGTGGAAGAGAATGATCCAGAAATGGATCTGCTGACTGTTCCAAAAGTAGGAGGTAAGAGTAGAGGACAGAAAGAGGTCATGTTTTTGGAAACACCTGCACATTCTTAAATTTAGGGCACATTGGAGCATTAGTTACTGCTTTTGTTATTATTTTTTTTAACATACTCCTTTTCTGTTTCAGACTCGCCCAAAGAGGCTCCTCAAACAGCAGCCCCCTCCTCCCTTCCTCCCCTCTTTCCATCTTCCCCTGCACCTTCATCTTCTCCCTCTCCGCCTCCTCTTCCTCCCCTTTCTCTCCCATCACCCCTCCCTCAGCTGGAAGACAACCCATCTCCACTGCAGAAGCCCCCACTACAGCAGTCTCCACCTCCATCTAGCCCACTTGCTTCTTTACCTGTCCTCTCTCCTCCACCTCCTCCTGCAGCTTCTCCTCCGCCTTCAACACCTCCTCCCCCCAGCCCTGCTCCACCTCCGCAACCTGCTCCGGCACCCTCGTCCCCTGAAGAGCCCCCAGCACCACAAATCCTGCCATTACACCTGGCACAAAAACAGAGTGGTGCAGCCATTGCAGGAGAGACTGATGAAGATGAGAGTGAGAGTGGGGGAGAGGGCATTTTCAGAGAGAGGGATGAGTTTGTGGTACGAATCGAGGACATCAGGACACTTAAGGTGCATATTGCTATATTGCTAACATGTTGCTTGTTGTCCTTTTGCTATGTAATAAAGATATACTAAATATACAATGTATTATTATTTTCAGTAATGATTAGGGACAAAGTTTGGTATTGTGTGTGTGTGTGTGTGTGTGTGTGTGTGTGTGTGTGTGTGTGTGTGTGTGTGTGTGTGTGTGTGTGTGT
>JBBPDC010000109.1:24245198-24259818 GCA_037974485.1 Hemigrammopetersius urotaenia
ACACACACACACACACACACACACACACACACACACACACACACACACACACACACACACACACACACATATACTAAAGACCATATACTGGGTACACAGATCTCAGTCTTGATAGTGAAAGATGTCTGCACAAAAAGGAGCAAAAGGAAAAGACGTCTGAAGAAAGTCAAATAAAGAAAAATAGTGATGAGTAACTTTGGATTGTCAGGTGCTTCAAAACCATGCTAGGAATTCACTGGTTAAGAAATATCCACACAACATCCTTTATTTTCAGTTAGCAATGATTGTCATTGGCTCCATGATAATCAGTGATAGTCATTCGCTTGAGTGCAAGGTTTTGGATAAGGGCCTTCAGGTTCTTGGAGACAGAAAATGGTGTGATTTACTGTAAAAACTCAGAATTTTCGGCTATCTGACAAATGAATGCGTTTTAGCTTAGCAGTGAGCTTACGATGTACATGTACAATATTTATCACATTTCAGTACATACATTCCTGCTTATCTTGATTGTACATGCCAGGGCTGATCTGTATGAAATATGACACATATGAAACATAACAATTTGTTTCAGAAGCAAAGAAACAAATTTCTCTCACAGTATTGGAGTTTATCTGCTCATTATTTAAAGTCACAGATTTTTCAAAAAAAAAATTTTCTCACAGTGTTTTAGAATGTTACTCATATACTCATGTATAATTGTTGTTTTGGACATTTGATTTGTGTCCTTAAAGCTGAGGTCATCATCCTAAAAAAAGTTCCATTCATACTTTTGTAAACAATTTTATGGGGCTTTTATATATATTTTTTAAAACTTTCTCTGGTAACTTAACAAGATGCATCTGAACTCGCGCTTGGTTCTGTTGGGCCGTGGGCGAAAGCTCTTCCCTTTTTTAGTATACAAACGGAGTACGCTACATCAAAGCAGTGCAAATTCTCCCTAAACAGGAGCACTTATATGAATGACCCACTTTTATTGTGGATGTGGACGACTGAATGTTCAACTCACATGCAGCGAACTGCAACTAAGCATAGGAGATATGGCAAAGATATAAAAGTACACATGAGAGGACTTTTATGGTGCACTATATGTTTTATGATACACTATATGGACAAAAGTTTTGGGACGCATGACCAATACACCAAAATGTCTTGCTGAGGCATTAAAATTGTCCTTAACTGGAAGTAAGGGGCCTAGAACAAACCCTGAAAAGCAGGCATGTGTCCCAGTACATTTGTCCATATTGTGTAGTTTTATCAGGAAAAATGCCTCAGCAAAACATTTAAAGACTAAAAACTAACTGTTTAGAACGTCTGGGTATGCTGTTTTTTGTCAGTGTTCGCAAAAAGAAGCTATTTTGGAAGGCCATAAAAGAATATAATCTTCATTAATTATAGAAATGATTCAATAAAATAATAAAAAGGCATCATGGACTGATATCCAGTCAGCTATGCCGTGTCTGCTGTTGGTTATTGTTGTTTACAGGCGCTCCTTAACCTATCTAAATATGGCTTTTTTTGTGATTAATGCAGGTGTTCTGTAGGAGTACTGACCATACCCTGTGTGTTGTAGTGTAATATACAATATATGGACAAAAGTATTGGGACACAGCCGTTTTTCAGGGGCCCCTTACTCCCAGTGAAGGGCTTAATCGTAATGCTTCGGCATACTAAGACATTTAGAGAACACCTTACTTACAACTTTGTGGAACCTTTTCTATTCCAGCATGACTGTGTCCCAGTGCACAGGGCAAGATCCATAAAAACAAGGTTGGATGAGTTTGGTGTGGAAGAACTTGACTGGCCCAAACAGAGCCCTGACCTCAACCCCATCCAGCACCTTTGGGATGAACTGGAACGCAGATCGTGAGCCAGTCCTTGCTGGTGTAATGTTCAGGTGTCTCAACACCTTTGTCCATACAGTGTGTATGACCATAACTCAGACTGTCATATTGCCCACCCCATACCTCTCATGGAAGAGATCATGGAAGCATGTCTTTCAGGCTGAGTTGCATCACTTCTGCACTGAATGTGAGCCTAGAATGCTGATACTACATGTATGCTGTACCCTGGTGTGTACTAAAGAGTGTACTGTATGAACAGCACATACACTCAAGCTTTTACCCACGGCTTCCCTCTTTCTCTTTCATTCTTTTCCCTTTTGAGTCATCTTTGATCGTCCTCTCGCCATCCTCGTTTCTTTTTTTTCTCACTGCAGTCGGGCCCAGTACTGACCCAGGTTCTGCCCCATGTTCTGCTCGTTCCCTGGAACTTGGACAGGTACTGAAACACCAGGAGAGATCAAACCTGCAGATGTATAAGATTTAAATATTATTTTATCATATAAAAGCAAGCATATTCATTAAATGAATGCACTCCATTAAGTCCATTAAAAGGCCCATATTTTACACATTCCCTGCATGTTGTTTCCTCTGTAAGTTTATGTTTAACTTTTATAAAACCACACAATAAAGCCTTGACCTGTCTTTATTCACTAGGATTAAGTGGATTATTACTGTGACATGTATGATACTCTATATGGACAAAAGTATTGGAACCATTACAAAACAAATACATAGACTCTAATATGGAGTGGCCCGCCACCGCTATGCAGCTATAACAGCTTCCACTTCTCTTGAAAGGTTTTCCACAAGACTGGAATTTCAGTGGCAATTTGTGCCCATTCATTCAGTAGAGCATTTATGAGGCCAGACACTGATGTTGGAGGAGAAGGCCTGGATCACAATATCCGCTCTAGTTCATTGGATGGGGTTGCGGTCAGGGCACATCCACACCAAGTCTATCCAAGTCTATCCAACCTTTATGCAGCTTGCTTTGTGCACTGGGACACAGTAATGCTGGAATAGAAAAGGTTCTTCCCCAAACTGTGTCCACAACATTAGAAGGATGCTGTTTTCCAAAATGTCTTGGTATGCAGAAGTATTAAGATTAAGCGTGTTAAGATCCCTTGAAGTAAGGGGCCTAGTTTAACTGCGGTGTCCCACTTCTTTTGTACATACAGTGTATGTGATACAATTTTGGTTCCTGGTAAACAGGAACTGCAAACAGTTTCATTAACTGCTATTGATTTTCTGCAGAATCAACAGTCTGCATCACTTCAGTGGGAATGCACAGCGCTAAAGTTTAAAGCCATATGTATATAACCAAAACATTTACATTTAAGGCATTTAGCAGACGCTTTTATCCAAAGCAACTTCCATTCCCTACCTACAGAGGACAGTCTCTCCCTGGAGCAACTTGGGGTTAAGGGTCTTGCTCAGGGACCCAGCGGTGGTGCTGAAGGTAGGATTCAAACCCATGACCTTTTGGTCCGGAGGCAAGTATCCTACCGACTGAGCTACCTCCATCCCATCCTAAAACGACTTTAGGATATTGTTTTGGCATTCATGTATGGACTGGGCAAGGAATGGTACATTCTTAAACACTTTCCTTTCTTAAATGCTTATAAACTAGGTTCTAACCTTTAATAAGCCTTACTAGATAAGTGTCTTTTAAAAGATGGTATGGACCTCAGACCTGCCTAGTAAAGTTGAACCATTTGTCACATATGAACACACCACAGCTCACAGTGTGAACAGTGTCCTTTGCATTTAACCCATTGACTTAGTGAGCAGCTGGAAATGCTGCCCCAGGAGCAGTGTGTGGGGACGGTACCTTGCTCATAGGTACCTCAGCTACCATACTGCCACAAACCTCTCAGAGATAGTTCTACAACCTGATCATGAAGATCATTGTTTTATTTGAGGCAAATCAAATAATAAAGAGAATAAAAATATATGTAACCCAGAAGTGCTGTGACCAACACTGTCAAATCTGTAATAGATAAAGGGCAGGAGCATACCTGTGCTCGCGTTGCCTGTGGGAGGAGGAGGGAGGTGTGGAGATGGGTAGGGTGAAGCCTCAAAAGATCGAGGAGCCGAGGGGGACGGTGGGAGCATGCATGAATAAGAGGGGGCAGACTGAGGGGCTGACTGAACATAAATGCCAAATCCACACAACAGAAAAAAAATACACAATAAAATATAAACATTGTGGATATTAGGGAATTGGGAGTGGGGTAGAGAGAAAAATAGATGTCTTATTAGTATCATATTTTTGTCTTGACATTCAAAAGAACACTAAATTATCATAATTATTACTTCATAATATTCTGTGTCAATTCTGTTCTAATCCACAAGAGGGCACAAAACACTGAAGTCAATAAAGGAAATTAAAAATACCTCCTTGTCTTTTTCCACTCAACAGTAAACACACTTTTACTGTGTAAAATTATGAACAAAGATTCTATCCATCTGTAATAAAGGCGTCTCTTTTTTTATTACATGGTGAAGAATAGCATTGTTCAGATAGAGAAACGAGTACTATTTTGTTAAAATCAGTAATTGTTTTTTAACAATTATAATCAGATCCACAAGAGGGCAGCAGTACGCACCATGTTTAATGGAGATTCAAAATACGTACACTAAAAGCCATTTACATTCTTTCACAAAGTCAACACAAAGAGTGAGTGAGTATATAAAGAGTGAGTATATAATCAATAAGCTCACTGGGAAACTCAATACTTTTCTTAGATTTTTGCCTTACATTTTTAAATATGAAGAGTTGCATGCCCTACCTGGACTCCAGAATAGACAGAGAGGGAGCTGTAGCCTGAAAGGGTGGTCTCACTTTGACCAAGCATGGACCCTAAAGACACATACAAAAGACAAATTAAAAATGGAATTAAAATTTAACCCTCTACTACACACATGATAAAAAAAATATTCGGTATCATGTCCTGGGGTTCATTTGGAGATATTGTATTGCTAAAACATTTTATTGGATGGTTGATCCCCCCATACACCCCCCACCCCCCCAAAAAACCCTTTTTGATTGCCTAAGGGCAACTTGTATGACAGTGGAAAGGAATCACAGAGAAAATTATCCATTCAGTGATCATGAAGTAATGCTCAGAGAACAATATAAAACCAATAAGCAAAAAACACTAGAGACTTAAAACATATTTACATGCTAGATTTAGCACAGGCGCATGTTTGTGCACTTTACTGTGGGTGTTCCAGTGCACCCAAGGACCTGCATCTTCATATTGACCATCATCTTCATCCTTACTGTATGAATTTAAAATCTTATTTGGCACTTTTTTGAACATTATGATTATTACATTAATTAAAAAAAAACATTGCTGGACATGGGGCTTAAAAAAACGTTCTGGTGCCTGAGGGCAACATTGTGTATTAGAGGGTTAAAATCGGCGCCACTGAGACACATATATTACTGGATGCACCTGTGCTGTTGCCAAGCTGCTGATGATAGATGGCCGAATTGAAGGAGGTGGTCAGTGGAGTGTGTGTCTGGCTACAGGATGTCCCACCTCCGGATTTCCTCTGGTTCCGCAGCTTCTCCTCTCGCCTCCACTTGGCTCTTCGGTTGGAGAACCACACCTGTCAATCAATCAGGTCATGCAGAGGAGCGTGAATGTGGCAGATGAAACTGACGAGCTGTCATGTCTGCTTCACTGTGTTTGTGAAGTAAACACTATGAGTGGGAGCAGGGCTTCCCCCAATAACACACTGACTCAGCTGGAATTGAGTGAAAGCGTCTGGCTTCGGTCTACGACATAAATCCTGAAACAGATCATATTACGCCATAAAAGCCCAACAGATCGATCTCAAACCTTTATAAACTGACAGAGGCCCAGAGCCATTAACCGTTACACTCTAGTCAAGTTCGAGCCTTATCCTCCTACTCAATATCGCTAGGTCTCACTCAAGTTGTAGGCCAATGGCAAATTCACACCAGAAATAATGTGTTAGCACCACGTAATCACAGCACTAGTGACCATGTGTCTAATCCGTGAGCTCTTCAGGCAACAATGTTAACTCTTTTTCACCCTTTCTTATCTAATTAAACATTTTTTATGGCATGCTGAAAACTTGAGGGCATAAAGAGCCAATCTGTTTATCGTGTTTCTACCACAATTCACATCACAACAGCTTCTGCACATCGTTAGCACAGCACAGTAGCCAAGCTGCAACTGTTCAGCCACACAGATCCTAACACATACTGTGACAATGATCATATACACTACTGTGACGTCTACTGTGCTGAGAATGATCCACCACTCTGTGGTCAGATGACCAATGAATGTGGAAAAAAAGGTTGATTAACAGATGGAGTACACAAATAGGTACATCTCATGGACAAAAGTATTTGGATGTCTGACCATTGCACTAAAAGGGACTTTAATGACACTGTATTCAGATAAAAAAAAAATTTTAATTTTAATATGGAGTTGGTCCCTCCTTTGCAGCTATAACAGCTTCCACTCTGCTTGGAAGACTTTCAGTGGGACTTTCTGTGGGAATGTGTGCCCATTCATTCAGTAGAGCATTTATGAGACCAGGCACTGATGTTGGACGAGAAGGCCTGGCTCACAATCTCCGTTCCACCAAAGGTGCTGGATGGAGTTGAGATCAGGGCTCTGTGCAGGCCAGTCAAGTCCTTCCAAACCGAACTCATCAAACCATGTCTTTATGGACCCTGCTTTGTGCACTAAGCACAGTTATGCTGGAATGGAAAAGGATCTTGCCCAAATAGTGTTCACGACATTATGCATGGTGTTCTTCAAAATGTATTGATATACCGAAGCATTTCGATTATCCTTCACTAGAAGTAAAGGGCCTAGGCCAAACCCTGAAAAACAGCTGTGTTCCAAAACTTTTGTTCCTATAGTGTAGTTTGAGTGGAAGTGTGAGTGAGGTGGATGATGTAGATGTTTGTGTAGAAACTGTGTAGAAACAGATTTCCAGTTCTAAAGCACAATTATGGAGGTGCTTACTTGTATCCGTGCTTCTGGAAGGTCGATTTTGTTTGCTAGCCGCTCTCTAGCAAAAACATCAGGGTAGTGTGTCCTTTCAAACTCTGCAAGGTGAAACAAATATCCATAAAAACAAAGAAAGAATAATAGGAAATATATATGTTACATAATACCACGCTAATGCTAGGCTATGCTTTGCACATGTTTCAAAAACACTGCTATGTCCTAAGGCCCTCAGGATGCACTTGTCCTTTTATCTTCCATTATTCATCAATGTCCTGTCATTATTTCCTTCATGTACTCTCCCTCTCCCTCCTCGCCCTCAGTCTTCCTCCATGAGGCTACTAATTAGCAGGGCTTTGGCCCAGACATAAATTGGTGGGGGGTTGGGGGGGTGTCTAGGGGTGTGTGTGTAATGATTGTGGCAGCACTGTTCAGTGATGTGGTCTTTAGATGTGTGTGTGTGTAAGTGTGTGTGTGTGTGTGTGTGTGTGTGTGTGTGTGTGTGAGGTGATGGCAGGATTTAGTAGGTCAGCCAGGGAGATGCGCTATGTGTGCAAGTGGTGCAGACGACAGCGTCATTTGAAATCTGTTAACGCAATATCACTCCGAATCACACAAAACAACACAAAAATCCCTCCACTCGCTATTTTGGGAATTGAAACATAGATTAATTATTTTTTTCTTTTTACACCAATTTACCTAGTAATTTTGAATTAAATTGTATTACATTTAGTTTAAACATGTTTTCTTTTTTTTTTACTATTTTGGAAATATGCAGTGGCCCTTATTCTGCGATATTTGTGTGGTTTTATGTACAAACAATAGTCATGATACATTTTAACATGAATGGGTGGCACTGCCATGGGTTGACCTTACAAAAACAGCTCATTCAAAACCAGCTGTTTGTATATATGTATATGCATATCTCTTATTTCAAAATACGAACGAAAATCTTCTGCATTCATGGTAAATCTGTTCTATTACTTTATTATTTTATTCATTTTGTCCACCAATAAAAAATAATAAGACAGCTTTTTTTGTGTGTGTGATTTCTTGCTATAGAGAAATATGGAGTTCACTAAAAGGTCTAACAGTCTGTTACCTGTGGTGACTTGATCTCGTCGTGTATTAGTGCTTTTTATTTATTTTCAGTATATTTTTCCACGGTTTATCCAGTTCACTTTATTTCAGCTCAATAAAAATGTACTAATGTTGGTCAGTGATATCATTACAGAAACGTTTTCCTGTCTGATCTCCTCTGTACAATAAGGTTAGCTTGATGCAGGGATGGGGGTGACAGACACACAGCGGTGACACACTACAAGCTCAATCACCCAAAAACAGAAAGCCATTGCTAATTAATTGTCCAGCATAATTCTGAGGCTAGAATGAAACCTGTACTGAAGAATGCTAGTAGCTTACCTTTCTCCAGGGCCTCTATCTGCTCCTGAGTGAAACTAGTTCGGTTCCTCTGTAGTTTCCTCTTCAGCTGAAGCCGCAGCTGCGACTCTTCACCCTCATCTCTCTCTACCTGCCCTCCTCCCCCTCCTGTCACCCCCATCCCTGCATCCGTTTCCACCAGACAGCCCTCCGTCACTGCAAACAAAGCGAGAGCCAGTTCATGTATCTGTCGGTCTGTCTATAATATATTGATTTATGTAGTTAGTTAGTTATTGCCAAAAGAGCCCTTTAATAAGAGACTATGGGACATTTTCCAATTCTCTCTTCCCATTTTCCAATGTGATGTCTTACAATAGGCTGAAAAACATGTGAATGAAAACGTTTTTAAATAATAATAGATAATAATATATTATTATTATTATTATTATTATTATTATTATTATTATTGTTATTATTATTATCATCATCTTACAGGGAACGATTTTACCCCATATTTTACCCCTGAAAGCGCTTTTTAATATACTTTTAATATATATATTTAATATAATGTGCATTACTACATTTCACTACATTTTAATCTAAATATTGATTCAATTAAAGGTCAATATTAAAGCAGCTAAGGAAATGAATAGCATGAATGTAACAACACTGAAATCTCAAAATAGTAACAAATTAAGTTCATGAAACACAAATGTTTATTATTTAAAGTCAGTTAAGGGGCAATTAAAGCCTTCAGTGAGTGGCTGGTAAATCATAATAAATACTTTCAGATTTTAATGAAAGTGGCACAGTTTTATCACTTAAATCTAAGTGCAGTAAGTGAGGTCACCTGTGCTGTGCTGGGTGGGTACTGGGTTTTGCTGATGGTACCAGTCACTGGGTCCGTTCCAGTTTGAACTGCTTTGCAGATTCAGCATGGTTAACTTCTCATACATCGTACGCTCGCCCGCTCAACCTGTGCAAAGAGAGAGAGAAGCCACCCTGAAACCAAAGTCCAAAGAGCTGACCCTTGGCCTGTGACTCCTGATCTCTGAGTGTTTCTTCTTCTTCTTGACCCAGAAAAGGGGAGGAGAGGAGTTAGCTAGAGAAAGAAAGAAAGAAAAGAGAGAGGGAGGGAAAGAGAGAGAGAGAGAGAGAGAGAGAGAGAGAAAGGAGTGTAAGCATGAATTCACACATGTCTGGCATTAAAGTGAATTAGCATCACCCTGACAGATAGAGACGGAGTTTGTTACACGAACACAGTGCTTCCACTCGTGTTCTACATTCATACACTGTGCACCGCTGGGGACCGCAGCTACACTAGAGACAGAATGCTGTTGTACATTTAACGCAGCATGAAAGGGCAATTTCATTTATCCCCTGTACAGACAATTTAAACGCCATCCAAAATATCTCTGCGAGTGCATGCTCACTAACCTATACTGATAGGGCTTCTATATAATCTATACCAAATTGAAAAATCAGAATCTGCACCACTACATGAACAATCACTCCAAATTCATTCAAGCATAGCTTCTCAGTGGCTCTTCTTTTATGTGGAAAACATAAACCCAGAATTTTTCAATCACTCCATTTCAGTCCATTCTTTTCAATGTTCTACCTGATAATATAGATATTTTGTAGACAAGAGAGTAGTAATAGAAAAATCTCAAAGGCATAATACATTTAGTCTAGTTAAAATCTCAATTGTCAGCAAATGACAGGAAAATAAATCACAATATTATTATTATAAAGAGTAATATTTTGAATTCCTTATCTTTCAGTGTATTAATTTGCACATCTACAGGGAGATTTGGCCAGAAATCATGAAACACAAGACACATCATCTAAAGGGTCCAATTTTTAAAATAAATTGGTCATCAACCACAGAACAATCGTCATTATCTTGCATTAAAGTTCACCGAACAGGCCTAACCGAGGTGTGTTGTACTTTGTGGAGTGTCATC
Source organism: Hemigrammopetersius urotaenia (assembly GCA_037974485.1). Classification (NCBI taxonomy): domain Eukaryota; kingdom Metazoa; phylum Chordata; class Actinopteri; order Characiformes; family Alestidae; genus Hemigrammopetersius; species Hemigrammopetersius urotaenia. The sequence goes on from JBBPDC010000109.1 coordinate 24,255,384, forward strand.
CACTTGTCACCATCGTCTCCTGAATCTGCCCACCGGCTCCGTCCTTATTTATACCTGACAACACACTCAGGTGAAGCTAAAAGCATACAAATTATTTAAAAAGTAAGTAAACAAAATGAAAACTTACCAAAGGTCAAATTACGCGCGGCACATGCAGGAATGTGGCGCAGAAGTCATCCCTTCTTTCCGAAAGCCCAGCTTGTCCTCTTTGTTGACAATGGACTATCCGTGGGAGAGATAGCAGGGGGGAGAATGAGAGAGAGAGAGAGAGAAACAGAGAGAAAGAGAGAGGGAGAGAGAGGGAGGGCTCTAGAGAGAAATGCGTCTGCAGGCACTTCTGTCCTTTGAGCGAGAGGAGAGAGAGAGAGAGAGAGAGAGGGAGAGAGAGACAGAGAGAGGGAGAGAGGGAGAGAGAGAGAGAGAGAGAGAGCGGTGACACAGTGAGTCAACATCAGTGTCAAGTTTGAACTTAATGTCAGGGAGGGGAGGAGGGGGAGAGAAAGAGGAGCAATGAAAAGTCGGGAGATAATGGAGAAGCGGTGGAAAAAAGAGAAAGTCGTGAACGATGGAGCATGAGGAAATAGGCACATTATAAATTAATATTAAAAACCCTCTATAATCCAAATGTAGGCCTATGGCAGCATTACTTATAGTGCGCAAAGGACAAAAACATGTTTGTAAATTCAGTAGTACTTACAGTCTTTTAGCGGGCGAGTCTGTGTGATTTGGTCATCAGAACTAAAACCCTGAAATGCCTGAAATGATCTGCCTCTGTTAGGACTACTCCTCGCACGTTCAGGCCAGAAAATAAAAAGAAGAACATTACTGTTGATGAGTCTGCCTGGAAAAGGCCACTTACATTTCACACCCAAGCACTTACACGATTAAAAGTAAAGGTTCCTCAGTGGTTCCTGGCTTGGGTGCTAGAAGTCATTCCATGAAAAAAGTGTCATTTGAGAATATTCACCATTTCAAAGTTCAAGTGTTATTCAAGCTTTAACATATTAACTGAAAGAAGGTCATAGTGATTTTTTTGTTAGAAGTGAAAAAGATATGTGTATATAAATAAATCATTTATAATAACCTTTACTGTGCTCAAATCTGTTCAGTGCCATAAAAATAATGTACAGCGGCGTGAAGTGGCCTGATGGAAAGTAAGTGACATCATTCAAGCCTTTAGGGAAGCCAAGTACAAAACATGAGCAGTCTTACTGTAATCCAACATTCTTTGACAGGGTGACACAAAATGTTCCAATATTTGCAAGAAAGTAATGTGATTAACTATTAAACAGTCATATAAAGTCAACGCTTGATTAACAGGGATTGTGGTGGGCAGTTTTCCCCTCCATCAGGCATAAAAATGGTTACTGAGGTGAAAATCCTGTTAGATATTAAAGACAAACTGTGATTTCTTGGCATAAAAAATCATTTTTAATCATTTATCAATGTATCATTGCCACTGACTGTACACTAATAAAATACTAATGAGCATTAATGGCATTGACCTTCTGGAAAGACTGACATCTCCTATGAAGTGGCCTTGGTAGAGTGACCTAACAAACCTGATCAGCCAAACCTGCTTAAACTTTCTCATATGGAATGACATGAGCTAGCACTAACTCTTAGATCGGCGATGTTACCTAGATAACTGTTACTCAGTCACAACAACTTCATTCATACACATTCTGTAACCGTTTTTGCCACACCAGGGTCACGGGTACCCGGAGCCTATCCTGGGGTCACCGGGCACAAAGCAGGGACTCATCCTGGGCAGGGGCGCCAGCCCACTGCAGGGCGCACACACACCATTCACTCACACAATCACACCTACGGTCAATTCACCTGACACGCATGTCTTTGGACTGTGGGAGAAACCAGAGACGCTGGAGGAAACCCACACATACACAGTTTTAAGATTTATAATTGCACAATGTTGTGTGTTAATGCGTTTCAGGACAACTGTTGTTATTATAGCTGCAGAAGCTAAAGATTTCCGTCAGCTGGAGTGGTTCAGCAAGCCCTTAGCAGTTAAATTTTGAATTTAAAATGAGCTCCAAGTTGAGCTCCAAGCCATGTAAACTCAGCTTAACGGAAAATCCATTACAACAAATTTGTTGTTGGTAATTATGCCTCTGTAAGGCACGAAAAAGGTTAAAAAAGGAAAAAAGTAAATAGTCTCTAAGGTTATTTTGATGTGCATTTTAGAAAACAAAAGAGCTGCCTGGGTTTCTTTACTGTTGCAGGGATTTTCGCTACAGTGGTGCTGATTTTATTTTCTTTCCAAACCCACCAGTGAACTCACAAATGTCGTGGGTGTAAGTATGGAATATTGATGATGGTAAAATAGTGGCAAATCTGAACTAAATCTGTTTTAAGTGGGGAAACGTCCTGCATGTACCCCATCAGTGTTTTTTGAATGTACATTTTTGGCCAAAACCGTGAAACTATTGAAAATCATAGTCAGTCCCCAGCTAGCTAATACTGTCCATTTAGAGCTACAGTTTTTTAAATGTGATGTAGGGTTGTAGACAAAATGGGACTTTACAACAGGGTCAACAGATACCCTGAAACATGGGAAGCTGGAGCTGTCCCCAGAAATGTACCAGCAAATCAAGAACAGGTTGAAAAGAAGTACCAGGCAACCGAGCAAATGGAAAGATGTCTTACATTGAGCTTTTTGCGGCCAACTGAGGTGGCTGCTTGCTAAAGCAGCTCTATATCACTCATCCTCTACTACTGTCCACCTGCTCTTCTAGTTTTAGAGAAAATGCCCATGTAAATCTCACAGAGAAACAAGCAAGTGTCAAGTAAATACAAAACATCACCATAAACATCCCTTAAAGCCAGGATTTGACCCTGAGGGAGAATCAGGGATGGGTTTACAGGACTCCCACTCTCTAAAGGGCGTCTCTAAAGATTCATAAATAGGGGGGCTAAACTGGCAACATTTGCGCTGGATGATGTGTATTAAATTTCAAGTATTATAGTACATTCTAAAGGTATCACAGAGACAGTTTACATTAAAACGTTAAAAGAGATTTAAAAAATGTTCTACATAATAATGTGGTTAAGCTGCAGCTCAGGGGGGATTTTTGTGTAAAATGCTCCATTCTAGAGAACGTCACAGACTCAGAACTGTTCACAGCGGTGGTGAATAGAACCAGGTGTCTGCCTTTAAAGGTTTATGAATAAGTTATGAATAAGATAAGATAAACTTTTATTATTTCCACAAGTGGGACATTTTCAGTACAAAGTTAAGAACAGCAAAACAATAAAACACAACAAGATAAAAAAAAAAAAAGTACACCTTACAACTAATACAAAAAATATAGAAAATATAAACATTTGTATGTGCATTTGCATTTGTATGTGAATGTGCTGCCTGATGCCTGAAACATTGTTTCAACTGAAGTTTTGACCTAAAACTAAACTCATTGATAGCGGAGGAGTACATGCAGGACGTCGGGCAAAATATCAACAAACAGAAGACACATGTTGGTTCACTGTTAATAAAATAGAAATCTTTTTATAGAAAATGCAATGTCGAGTTTCATTCATCACCACCGTAAATAAATCTCCACGATGAAACATTTCACACCAAATCCACTCTGAATGACCGTTTACATCCACTGAATTAATAGTAAAAAGTCAGCTTAGCATGATACTAAAGGTAACCATGCACAGTACTGGAAATGTTAACTAGAGCAATCAACACTGTTATCTTGGCAGGAGTTATGACAAACATTACACGTATCCTGCATTCATCTGCTGAAGGTCTACCCATTTCTCCACACACTGTTTTTATAATCTCCTTAGGAAAGCATTGGTGAGTAGAATGGGCTCAGAAGTAGCTCCACCATGGCTGTGCGTTAGAGGGGTTAAAGCCCCCCAGTATCGGGCCGTGGAGTTCTCTGGTGTTCTCTAGAGTGATGGAGCTCCTTTGGAATGAGGTGGAGTGACATTAGTATTCCAGAACATAATACATATCATTACCTGACCTCACTAATGCTCCTGTGGCAGCAATCAAATCATCGTTATGTGCATCTTGTTATAGATTCATTTAACCATTTGCTCTCCAGCAATAGAAAACAGATGATGCTCCCATCAGTTCTGTGTTGTCGTGTGAGGAGAACATTAGTTAAGATGGAGATAATAAAGGAGGAATGAGGCAGAGGCTGAGGAGATGAGGAGGAGAAACAAGCTCGACATGAGAGTATAAATAACCCGTACTAAAAAAGAAAAAGGGGAGGGTGGGGCAGGGGAGAGGAAATGCCAGCTTCTTTTATTTCCGGTTGACAAGACTCCACGCTCCCTCTCTCTGTCTAGCCCTCACACTGTTTCACACACACATACACACACACACACGTTCTACACAATCTCTTTTCTCTCATCTCTTGTGTTTTTCTTTGAGTGCACACTTTGGTTGTGTGTATAT
>JBBPDC010000109.1:24266290-24280160 GCA_037974485.1 Hemigrammopetersius urotaenia
TAGCAAGAAGCTGGGAGAGAAGGTGACAACTGTTGGTGCAATTGTTCAAAAATGGAAGGAGCACAAAATGACCATCAGTCGACCTTGGTCTGGGGCTCCACGCAAGATCTTGCATCGTGGGGTGTCGATGATTCTGAGAAAGGTGAGATCATTCTAGAACTACACGGGAGGAGTTGAGGTCACATTGAGCAAGGTACCGTCCCCACACACTGCTCCCTGGGTGCCCACAGTTGGTGGCAACCCACTGCTTCACTTGTTGAATGGGGTAAATACAGGGACAGAATTTCACATTGTTCCCACTGTGTGCCTTGCTGTGGTGTGTTCACATGTGACTGTAAGGTGCCGGAAAAGAAAGAAAGCAAAGATATTGTGCAGCCATGATTAATATTTGTTGATTTTTTTCACGTCCATAACATAGTACTGTGCCTGTAACAAAATGAAATTAAAATAAGCTGTTCTGAGTGTACTTGTAAGACTTGCATTGTAATTATTAATAATTGAAGCACTAAGCTACAAGTGGCAGTGCACTCTATACAGAGAGTAAGGATTTGTTTGAGGATCAGCCTGGCTTTATTGCTGTTTAGGGCACATGCCTTGTGAGATGAGGTTTCAGCCCACCTGACTCAGTTTATGGAAGACTCCATCATACATGCTGAGTTGTATCAGGTGTTTTGAAACTTGAAGTAGGAGGTCCCTATGAGCTGACTTTAGTTTTTTTTCTGTGTTCAACACATCTGCATGTCGACTTTATCAACTGTTCCACATTCATGTCCACAGTCTCAGTTGAAAGTAGAGAAGTATCCAGTTACACATTTTTGAGGCCCAGTGGCTTGATGAGTCCTGTGAAGCAGCAAACCTGAAGTCTGGCTACTTCTTAACTATGACCGCCCCTGTCAGGATCATCTTTGCCTTCTTTGTTCCTCAGCAGTAAGCTTGGAAGTGCTACTCAAACTGCTTGCATTCCTGTGGTACATATTTTCTCCTCTGCTGCTGTAAGAAGATCCTTTCATTCGCCCTGTGTTTTAGATCATGACGGATTAAGGTTCCAACGTCTGCTTTTTAGGTGTTGTTCACCTACCCACTCTGAGAATGTGGATCATACGTGAGCATTTGCTATAGAATTGTGCTTCTCTGAAGATGGACTGGTTATAGAAAAACCAACAGAAATACAATGCAGAGGTCACTTTGGCCCCAGCTGACCATGGCCATCTAACGCACACCATATAAGGTTTTCCATATTGCTTACATATTTTCATTAATTCCATTATTTCAATTGTTCCATTTATCATTCCACATATGATGTGGGTATTGTGGCGGTGAGAAAATCATCAAAACACAGACAAAGTCTTCTTCGCTCAAAACAAAGCTTTTATTTCATCTGCAGATGGAGAGAGCTTATTCGCAACCCAGGGCAGTCCTGAGTCTTGAAGTTCACTCAATCATATATTCTCAGGGGACTTCTTATACTTTCAAAATGACCATTATCAAGCATGGGCAGAAACCATGGCGCCTCCCCTGTGTCCCCATGGTGACGACCCTGAAGAAGGGCTTTCTGGTCTAAACAAAACGCCTTATCTAAACTCTTCAGCTCGAAAACATAGTGCTTACGCAAAATAACAAAATAACAACCTTGATTTAATCATGTCACTGTGCTCTAAACTCTGCAACCTTAATAATAAGTCAACAGAATCACCCTTAATATGAGTATAACTAGAAAGAGTCATCTGAATAAACTGATTTCCTCTTACAATATGTGATTACAAAGGAATAAATGTAAATTTCCCCGACATGGGCTTTCTATGTAGTGAAAGTAGTCACTCATTCTTACTCCACCATTTTACAGCTCTTCTTCCCTTAGCATTAAATAGGTTTTTATTACTGCGCCCTCATGTACATATATGTACATGAGCTCTGTTTGCAAAGCATCGGAAAAACAGACATTTGAAAATGTTGACAGCAAAGTTTGGGAGCGAGTGAATTACATGTTTTGAAACAAAATCAACCTATTTTATTTCAGGAAAAGATACATTTTGTTTACCATGACCTGTGAAAAGGGTACTGAAAAGGAGACGGCTATCGGTAGCTAATTCTTTGAATCCCACAGGGTGAACCCTTGTCCCACTATACCTACTCAGGATTTCCTATGAGCTTCAAACTAGCTCAGATTATGCCTTTTCTCAAAAAGCCCTGTCTCAACCCAGGTTAAGAATTATCAGCCATTCTTATCCCAAATGTCGGTCGTCAAGCAGGTCTCAGATTTCCTTTTTGGAATTACCTCCTTGATCCAAAGCAGTCACTAGCTACCCATGACTGCCCTAACTCTTGCCTACCGAAGGACATGGGTCTTCACCCAACTACCTTAATCCTTTCATTCACGCTTGTATTCCTAGTTGCTCGCTCCACTCTTCCAAGGAACATCGTCTGGCTCTGCCATCCCTACAAACAAGGCAAACCCAGTCCAGACTGGTCTCATTCGTGGTTCTCTGCTAGTGGAATGAGCTGCCAAAGGCAACTACAGTAGAAGAAGAGCTCCTGAAGTTCTTCGGAGATCTATTCAGAGAGCTTCTCATCTCTCCAAATCCAATCTATCTTCTACTCCCTTCATAAAGATTTTAGCACTTAAAACTTTACTCTGGTTCTCGCAATGTCCTGAAACTTGAGGGTTTCCTGGTATTTGGATTTAAAAAAGCCTCTGCCAAATGAATGTAATTAAATAATTGTTATTTGAGAAAAAAAATTCTTTATAATTGTGGTGAATGCTGATGAGGATGGGCACCGGTTGTACACTTTAGAGTACTAAAATCCCCAGTGACCTAAGTGTTTATATGGAATGTTAATGATGATAAAAAGTAATAATCTCTCTTTGCAAGGTTTGCAAGGTTGTGTGACAGTGATGATATACTGTTTTCTTTCAGTTCTTTTCGACTCTGTATGATCTCATGCTTGCCTGACATCAATCCCTGTGCCAAGGTTTGGTTTGCAGAAGAGTTATCATTCAGAGCAGTGTTAACAAGGACCAACATGTGAAATTGATAACATTTAATCACTAAGTTACTGTGTTCAGGTCTTGCTAGGCCTTTTGATTACACTGTTAATTAAACCTGCTCTGCTTTTTTTGTGCTCTTTTTCACACAGACATCAGAACATATCTGTGGAGGAACGCTAATCAATCAAAACTGGGTTCTGTCTGCAGCTCACTGCTTCCCAAAGTGAGTCTTTACTTTTATTGCTGTTGTTTAGTGACCTTTTGATGTGGGACTGGGCAACATTAACATACCTTATATTATTACCTTTATTGTACCTATATACTAGTATGTTATTGTGATAAATGCAGTCACCTTTTACATTACTGAGGATAAGATTCATCAGTATTCCCACTCCTAGAAGTACTAGATCATATAAAAGACACATTTCGGTCAATTATAGAAAACCTGTAAACAAAAAAAACATCCAGTATAAGTAATTACAAATAGCCGACTGGATGGCATCCTAATATGACATTGTATTTTAATCATTTATTTTTTAACAACAATTTGGATGTAGTACTTTCCAGTTACTTTACAGGTAGCACTGGAAAGCAAGGTGTGGAAAATGTTCATTTAATATAGTGATGTAATACTTCTCTCCCACTTTTAATAATAAAGGGAAGTTTTAAACACTGTGTATAATTAAATGGTTAAGACAAACAGGGTGGGTTTGGTGTCAAATGCTCTGTTGAGAGAGAGAGGAGGTCTGACATGCACTTGAGGACAGAAGGTGGGTGGTTATGAATTAGTTTTGAGAAGCTTCTGGGCTAAAACTAAAACCCATTCTATGTTGGAGATGTGACATTTGGTTCCATTAACTACCACTAAAAAGAAATCCAAGTCTCTACATTGAACCTTTTTTGACCAAACCCACTCTTAATGATTGTGTTTACAAACACTGAATTTTGAAAACATGGTAGAATTCACCTTTAACACTCGCACTATGCCTGATGTTTGATGCTAGGCTTGTTCTGACTGTTTGCCTTTGAGTTACTGAGGAAGTCTTCGTTAAGTGATTTGTCCCTCTTTTCACTTGCCAGTCCTTCCGATACAGGCTCCTACACCATCTATGTGGGTCGGCAGAGCCTGAACGGCTGGAACCCGTACGAGAGATCCTACCGCATCAGCCAGGTGGTGGTACCGTACGGCTACACTGACCCCTTGTTTGGCCAAGACATTGCTCTGGTGAAGCTTAACAGTCCAGTCACGTTTTCTGACCACATCCAGCCCATCTGCGTGCCAAACTCAGACACGCAGTTCCCTGCAGGCACGCTGTGCACCATCACCGGCTGGGGCGACATAAGAGACGGCGGTGAGTGCAGAGAACACTGAGGTCAGATGAAGTTGGTTATGAATGTGCGAGCCATTGTTTCACCAGAGTTTTGAGAAGCAAGACCCATTCATGGCAGAAGGATACATGCAGGGCGTTTTGGAGGAAAACGCTCTGAAATAAATACATTTTTTGTTCAGATTATGTTTTACCATCAACATTTCATGCATACACTTAAATGTAGATTCACTAGTGGGTTTGAAGATTAAATGTGGGGTGGTGGTAGCTCAGTGGGTAGGATACTTGCCTCCGGACCAAGAGGTCATGGGTTCGAATCCTACCCTCAGACTGTCCCCTGTAGTTAGAGAATGAAAGACGCTTTGGACAAAAGCGTCAGCTAAATGCCTTAAATGTAAATAAAATGGCTATTGTCTATATGATGTCTGGTTCCATTCAGAAGTGCATGAGCCATGCATATATTTGGTCCTCAATTTCTTAATTGCATATGATAAAGCTTATCCAAGTTACTGTAACCACAACTGTAAAGAAATTTGTAAGTTTTGCTATTGATATCTGCAGAAATGTGGGTGGGGAAAGACCTTATTTTTGCTGTTGTGTTATTTTCTCTTCATGCTTAAGGTCAGTTTGGGATGCATTTATGAATTTTTTTTTTCTTCTTTTTATAGATTTGAGACCACTAACATAAAATTAACTAGTTGTTTTATTCGATTCTGGATCTATGGAACCATTAAAAGGCAATTTTATTTGGGCCCTAGAACCCAGTTCCAGATAACAATCACAGTTATTCTGTTCTGAGCTTCATGCTGCAGAGTCAGACAGCTACGAGTACCTCACTAATCTCTCATGCTACCACCTTTGCAGAGGATGCGTGTACAATATTGTTTACAGTCTGCTCCATGTGTGGCTGTAGTCTCTCTGCAGGGCACTGGGGTGCTGCAGCAGGTGCAGGTGCCAATCATCGATCAGTCTGCCTGTCAAGAAATGTTTCAGCTCAATCCCAATCAGCAAGTCAACATCCGCAATGACATGGTCTGTGCTGGCTACAAGGGGGGAGGCAAAGACTCCTGTCAGGTAAGAGGGGATTTAAGTGAATGCACGTTTGTGTTCATAGTGCTGTACTGTTAACAAATTGCAAAAGTGAATATAGCTATTTTTTAATACTTTATGATCTTGAGAAAGTCAACCTTTGGAAACTTTGTATTGTAATTCACTCACTAGCCACTCCGAACACCTACCTTGTGCTTCTGCTCCCTGGCCACTTTATTAGAAAGTTCTACCTTGTTATTCCACTCACTGGCAATTTTAATAGATACAGCTAATAACAACTTTAGTGTTATTTTTGCTCATTTATTTATTTATTTATTTATTTTAAGGTTTGTGTCCACTAACATCAAATTCTCTAGTTGCTTTATCAGATGCTGGGTCCATGTAACCATTAAGTCAATTTCATTTGGGCCTTAGAACTCAGTTCTAGATAACAAGCAGTTATTTTGGCCTGAGCTTCATACTGCAAATATATTTATATTTGCTCTTTTAGTATTTGTCCAGTAGAGTTCTAAAATACTAAAGGTTCCTCACTGGGGCAGCCGATGGCCTAGTGGTTAGGGAGTTGGCCCTGTGATCAGAAGATTGTAGGTTCGAATCCTAGGACTGATGGTGTCATCACTGGGGTAACCGTGCCCACACACTGCTCCCAGGGAGCCATTATTTGTGGCAGCCCCCAGCTTCAATTGGTGAAAAGGTTAAATGTGCTGTGGTGTGTTCACACATAACTATAAGGGGCCATTTTACCTTTATATTGATACACAAACGTTTGTTCCTTCTTGGTTGAAAGAACACTAACAAAAATATCCAGCCAAAAGCTGCTGTGTTGTTATAAACTGACCTCTCTTGAAGCACTAGAGGAACAAATACACTGTGCAATGAGAGATTAGTTGCAGTCTCTGACCTACCAGTGTCTGGTCACTGCGTACGCTTGTACATGTTTAACTCTGTCCATACAGGGAGATTCTGGGGGTCCTCTGGTGTGTCAGACGTCGAGTGGCACTTGGGTTCAGGTGGGCATTGTGAGCTATGGTCTGGGCTGTGCTCAACCCAACCAACCTGGAGTCTACGCCAGGGTCTCTGCGTTTTCCAGCTTCATCCAGAACCACGTCAATGGGCTGCGACTCTACAGTGGAGCAGTCCAGAAGCAAGCTGGCTGGGTAGCAATACTAACCAGGACTATACTCACACTGGCTGTGGCACAGCTGTTGAGATAAATTCCCCAAAACGAAGGATGCATGAGTGAAGGCAGTAGTAAATGAGGAGACAATGCATACTGTGATTACTGATCACTTTCTTGAACCCTGATAACCATTAAAAGTCGACTTAGAGATGAACAGTCGATTTGTTCCCAAATGATTTGCATATTGCACCCTCTAAACTGTTAGCTAAATATGGAAAATCAAGGAACTTGAACTGCAGCTTTTAATAAAGTAAGCCCTTTGGTAGTTTCAGAACAGTTTTATGTGTTGTATGAAGTATTTATCAATAGAATATCAATTTCGTTGTTAATGACAGTCCATTTACCATTGGTGTTTGTCATGTGTTGTAAATAAAGAATGTGAAGTAAACCTGTCAACTGTTGTAAACTCATAACTTTGCACTAGGGATAGGTGTCGAATCCAAGTACTGAACTGTTACCAGTTCCTGATCGGTCAGTACTGAAATATGGATGAGCTCCTGGACAAATGGCACAGCCTTTGGTATTTTTGCAGCTGTCATTTAAAAATGGTGGATGCTAGATTGGTCCTCTCTCATTATGTATACAGGAAATAATTTAACCTTATTTTATCCTTTTGTTTCACTTTTTATGTCTGTTTTTGGACAAAATTATGAACAGTATCGGTAAGTGGTATCGGCATGAGTGAAGTCCTAGCTGTACCCATCCCTACATTGTCCTTTTTTAAAATGATGGGTGGTCACCACAAATGTAGTTTGTTGCAAAGCCATTGGCATCGCTCTGTCAGAGAACAGGATGAAACAGTCGGATCCTCTTTAAATTTTCATTGAAAACTTGAGGTGGGCAAGGCCATGGAAGCACCTTCGCCACCTTCAGAAAGCTTGAGTTATCCTGGCTGTGATTGTACAATGAGCTTAAATTGTCCTCATATGTCTTCTGGGATGTCAATCAATTCATGTCCGCTTCGATTGCATGCGATTGTACAGTAGAAGTAGCCCAAGATCATGATGCTCCCACCTTTGTACTTCACTATGAGCTGAGCATTGTGTTCTTGGGACCTTTCTCCAAGCATGAGGAGCTGAAATATTGCCACAGAGTTGTTTCTGTATGGTCTACAGTGAGAACTAAAGAAACAAACATCACACTTAGGATAAAGGGGAGGGTTTTGTGACTGGATATCAGAGACAGCACTGAGACAGATTTTTATCTTTATTCTAAACACATTCTTTGTGATGCTGGTGCAAACTTTGATATCCAAATTTAAAAAAAGGCATTCATAAAATGTAAAATCAATGTACTCCACAACACTTGAATAGTCTGCACTAAATACTGCACAGCCAGGCTGGAGTGAGCTGGGCTGCAGAGGCTTTCTGAGATGGCAGGGCCAGGGCAGTGGTTGCTGTCTTGTCCTGCACAAATACAGAATTTGCATGCCAATATCATCATGCAGCCCTAGCTGTGTATCCTTTAGTTTTTGGTACTAAATGGTCAAAAAGTGTAGACAGAGTCCGTTTCAAGGACCTCATGTGCAGAAACCACTGCTCCAGCTCTAATATCTTGTGCAGTCCCATTTTAAAGGATAGATGCGTACTTTTCAACCCAAAGGCTTCGTTTTGCACCTGTGGAGGACAGCCGTTTGTCAGATTAGCACCAAAATACCAGTGAAGTCTCTATTATCTGCATAATCTGTCATCGGTGGTCATCAAAATGCTTCGCAAAATTGTGCTCCTATTGAGCACCAAAAGTAAACTAAGGTGGCTAGAGGAACTCGTAAAGCACACATACAGTACTGTGCAAAAATCTGAGACCACCCTCGGTTCGGTTTTCATGTCTGGTCAAAACCGCCATCATGTACAAATCTTTCAGATTCAGGAAAAACTTATGATAAATTGACAGAAGCCTCAACAACTAAATGTCAGTGGTTTAATTGTGTAGTGCATCTTTGCCTTTATTACAGCTTCCATTCTTTTTGGGAGGCCTGCAGTAAATGTAGTATATTGCTCTAACATTCAGCCTTAGATGTCCAGTGTATTTTGCCTTCATCTAAGTAATCATGTAAATACGTCTTTTCTGGTGGATCCTGCCTGATTAAGATCATAGTTCTTAACTTTGGGCAGATGTCCTTTTCTATCTGCTTCCTTTTCACTGTAGGAGGATGGAGAGAAACACCTGTGAAGCCAGAGTGAATCACCTAAAATTAAAGCTTTAAGGCTGTTCACCGCTTGAATTTAAGAATGGAGGAGTGGGTGCATTAAAACTTGAAGGATTTGACAGTTGTTGAGAGTGCTGTGTAATTTTCTGTTAAATGTAAGTTTTCCGATTTCTTTTTAGACACTTCATTAAACAACTGTTTCTGACATTTGCACATTAGTGTATATTAATAAGTGTGCAGCCTGTTCCATGTGGAATATTTGGTTGAAAAAGACTAGCTACCCTTTAAAAATTAGATTGCGTGCGTTGTACAGTTGGCACTTACTCAGGATGTACAGTACATGAGCTTGGATGCAACATAAGGTGCTGTAGAAAAAAACACTTTAAACTACAGGGCCTGATGGTCCGACCTGTCCTTAGACATGGGGGAGATGCCACTACAATGTTTATGTGGTAGGGTGAAGACAGGAATCAGGTCTCAGGGAGGGTGGAGTTATCCGAGAGAATCATGGGCGATCCAAGCTGGAGCTCCTGTTGAAGTGATTCCAGGTCAGCTGGGGTCATGCGGTGGACCTCCAGCCAATCCGAGAGCAAGGACGCAGAGAGGGGGGCGGAGTCATTGTGACTGATAACGTAGAGAAAAAGAAAACGGCCAGTTAGCTCGAGAAACAAGACAATCTCTAACTGCTGCATGTCAGGCCTGTTCACGTAAGAGCTGGTAAAAGACAAGAAATAGCTTTTTGGATTTTGCACAGAGCCATGGACTGACCTTTCCCTGAGGTCTGAGTGCTGCAGGTCCGTGAGAGACTGTGTGAGAAGGTCATCGAGGTCGAAGCCAACACCGTATCCTGCCCCGCTGCCTTTGGGGGTTACAGAGAAAACTGGGGGCAAGATATCCTCAACCTGGCAAAGAGAGGAGCAAAAATTCAGCCACTGAGAGGGAAGAGGTGAATGAGATACAATACATTCAAATAAGTATTTAAATCACTTTGTTATGCCAAAATAATTTGTGTGTGTGCATGTGCATATACATATACATACAGACCCATATGTATAGGCCAGGTGTGTGTGTGTGTGTGCATGCTCTTACAGAGCCTGAAGCTGGCTAGAGTTTAAAGCAGTTGCTGCTTTTGTACACTGGGTGGCAGTGCTATCCCTTTATTTTTCCTGTTGCCGGTCCTATTGATTGCAGATGTAGTTACAAAGGTAGATGTGGGTGCTATGTAACATCACAGCACTTGATGAAAACATGATATGCATATGTATTTCTGAGCACACAAGTTATTATATATTATATTTTCCTTGTAAAATGCAACCCTGCTTTATTAATTCCAATTAACAGACCGTTTTTGTTACTGTGCTTTGAAAAGTGATACATGTACATGACTTCTGTTCTGATTGCCTGTCTTGTATTGTAACCACAAATCAATTTGGATGGAAATGCTGCTGCATGTTGAATAAAGAAATAGGAAAATGAATGACATCGCAGCTTAATTTGAACATAAACACTGGCACTGCATATACACCACTGATCCTGTGTGCACCTGACTAATAGATTTAACTAACAATATTGCAATTTAATTTGGTCTTCAGCAACGCTACTTGTTCTAATGGCTAATCCAAGCTATCCAAGCTATGTGAACTGGGGAGTAAACAGAATTGAAACATCAACAGTACATATTAAAAAAGAAATAATGTATATTATTTCATATATGGTCCCTTTGGGTATTAATATCAACAGTATCAACAAAGTTGTCATTTGTGACTCAAAATAACAGAATGGCAATAAACATTATCACATTGCCCCACCTATATAAGAATAACCAATTCATATCTAGTCTTACAAATCATACTACGATTTTGCCCATGTTGCCTACTTATCTCAATTGCTGCTTACACAACTCACCTGTGACTTTGACAGCTGTAGTGTGACTGTATGGATGTCTGGTGTCCTGCTGGTCCCTGGCAGCCCTGTGTCAGAGAGGCTCAAGCAAGGCAGAGATGTTCCAGGAGGCCCATGAGAAGGCCCCTGTGAATTAGCACCGTTCTGCTGCTCACTGAGGACAGAGCAGAGCTTGTCCAGAGACTGAGGAGAACCTACTGGGTCCTGGGTGGGGAGAGGCGTGCTGGTGTCCTGCAAACCAACTCTTGCAGTCGTCCCATTGGGGGTTAGAGATGGAGGCTTGGTGATGAAGGCGTCTGATGGAAGCAGCTTGATCGGAGAGTTGGGGGCAGGAGTTTGTTGGGGGTGTTGAAGAGGCTGGGTTTGAGGGACTTGAGCAGGTTGTTGAGGGAAGTTTGTTTGGCTCAGTCGTGAAGAAGATGGCTGGACCTGTTGAGATGTTCCCACGGCAGCCTGTGCTCCTGTCCAGTTCTGCAGAGATGTGAACACTGTCCCGCCCCCGAGAAACGGAGTTTGAGATTGAGGCTGGGGTTTTAACATGTTGCTTTTGGCAAAGGCACAAGGAGCTGCCACCACCCCAATTGCCGCCCCACCAACTATACTCATAGCCCCACTACCATCACCTCCACCAACTGCTACCATCCCCATGTCCCCATTCTGAGGTGAGCCCAAGGGGATTGGCAGGGAGCTGTAGGAGGTTGGTGCATGGAACATTCTGGACGTGACACACTGTCTAATTTGAGGTGGTTTAAAGGTCAGGAGCTCATTTGGTTCTTTGGCAGGTACTGACTCTCCTGTGTCCGAGGGCACCTGTATCAGGCCCTTCCCAACCTGTATTTGACACGGACCTGCTTTTTTGTCATTTGTCTTGCCGGGGTTGTTGTCAGCAGCCTGGGATTTGTCCATCCGACCGTCCACCATTCGTCCCCACCGCTCCAGCAGCTTCTTGTCGTTGTCACTTAGCAAAACACCACCCAAAGACTCTCCTTGCCTGCCCTTCTTTTTCTCCTTCTCCTTAAGTTTCCTCTTTCGCTCCATTGCTCGTTCCTGCCGTTTCCTTCGTTTCTCCTCCCTCTCACGTTGCCTGTCTTGAGCAGTAACAGTCTTCTTATGCTCTGGACCAGAAGAGGAAAGTAAGGAAGATGAACTTCCGAAGCCTCCACCGAGGTCCGTGCCCACAGCTGCAGAACCCCCATCTGGAAATGAGACAAAAACAAGAAAAAACAAGATGAAAAGCTTTAGCCTAAAACTAAGGTTTAAAATGTTCTTCTGTAGTGCAGAAAGATTACTTTTTCTCCCATCCCATAAAAATGATCTAAAGTGTAGGGTTACACATACCTCGTGCTTTCTGTCTTAGGGCCGACTTAAGCAAAGCAGCTTTGAGAGCCGCTTTGGTGTCATCTGAAATTGCTCCTTCCTTTCTAGTGGTTTCTCCGCTTACTGCTTTCGTCCCTTTTCCAAGTGAGCGTGAAAGCGACTGAGAGAGAGACTGAACTTGAGACTGAGAGAGTGTAAAAGAGGGGCCAGGCTGAGGAAGGGTGGAGGGAAGTGATGTTGTGGGCATCTGTGGGAGTGGGTGGCTCTGAACTGTTGGCCTAGGAGGAGCTGGATCTGCTGAGGGAGGCTCTTCTCTCTTTGCACACCCTCTCATTGGCTCACAGGGAGGTGTGCCTTGGCTTGAAGTGGGAGTGGTGAGGTCTATGGTTTCTGGCTGGCCATCAGAGTTTGCGCTGGGCATGTCCACGTCCTGGCAGCTCCCTGCTTGGGTCATAGGTGCCAAAATTTGTTTACAAAATTGAGGAAATGAGTTAGCCAATGTCTGTGTTGGGGCTCCTAAATGTTTCTGCTGTTGCTGAGCATGTGTAGTGTTTGGCTGGCTGTGTAGGACTGAATGGCTGTTATTAGCCATGGTGCCCCCTGGTGGGCCTGAGGTAGTGCTAGTGCTTGGTCTGTGTAAGGGCTTGAACTGGATCTTCTTCCTGTTGCCCTGCTTCTTGTGGTGGAAGTCCTCAATCTCAGCCAGAATGGCCTCTTTGATCTGCTCTCGGCCCATGGGCTGGCGGTCAAACTCGAAGTCAAAGGCAGGAACGCACACAGGCTCATCGTCCGCGTCGTGGTATTTGGACAGGTAGGGGTGCTCCAGGGCCTGGCACACGCTAATCCTCTCACGAGGGTCAAAGCGCAGCATTGCAGCCAGCAGTTCCAAGGCAGATGGCTCAGCCTGGGGGTAAAGTCTGGAGAGGGGCACTGGAGCTCTGAATGGTAAACTCTGGACGAAGGAACGCACCCTCTCAGCTCCAATGGCTCCTACTATACTTTTGGGCGGTGTTCCGAGAACCGATAGAATGAGTTGAAGTTGGTGTACATAGTGTTTGCCAGGGAAAAGCTGCTTCCTGCCCAACATCTCGGCAAAAATGCAGCCCACCGACCAGAGGTCAATGGCCAGACTGTAGTGGTGGAGGGACAGCATGAGCTCAGGAGCGCGGTACCAGCGGGTGGCCACATACTCCGTCATGAAGGAGCGTGACTCCTCCGGGTGTGAAGCGCTCAGACCCCTGGCCATGCCGAAGTCACCAATCTTCAGCTCACAGTTCTCGTTGACCAGCAGGTTGGAAGGTTTGAGGTCGCGGTGGATCACATTGGCTGAGTGGATGTACTTGAGGCCTCGAAGCAACTGGTACAAGAAGTACCGTGTGTGCTCAGGAGTGAGAGGTTGCCTCGAGTGAATGATCTGATGAAGGTCACTCTCCATCAAGTCGAGGACCACATAACTACAAAGAGAGAGCCAATATCAAAATCAGGGGTGAACTATGAAGTTAAAAAACAAAGCTTTTGGCAGCTAAAAAAAATAGTAAAACCTGTGCACCCAAAACTTACACAGACTTGAAGGCTGAATGAGGTACCGTGGGCTGCAGAATATCCTTAATTGCGATGATGTTGTCGTGCTTAAAATGTTTCAGGATCTTGAGTTCTCGAAGGGTGCGCTTGGCGTTCGTCACCACCTCAAAGGCATTGGGTATCTTCTTTATTGCCACCTGTTGGCCTGAGTGCAAGCGTTTCATTTAAAATAAAAAAATGGATTAATGAATACACTGTGCACAGGGTAAACATGCAACTTGATCTAGTTATATATAAATTATAACTTATTTTGTTTATAAATAACTTATTTATTATAAATATTTTGCATTTGATACAAAAAAAATATTGTGAGTGTTGGAGAAATGTTATCCTCATTAAAGTTTCTTTCATATTAAATCATTATTATATGTTCATAT
>JBBPDC010000109.1:24288246-24299715 GCA_037974485.1 Hemigrammopetersius urotaenia
CTAATGTTTATCAGTACATTACAGAAAATAATGTACTTTATCACAATATGCTAATTTTTTGAGAAGGACCTGTATGTGGTCTGAAGCAGTGTTTAGATATGTGGTACATGTCAAAGCAACATCTATGTGAAGGCCAGAACCTAAGGTTACCTCTTCCCCCAGTTAAGCACCACAGATGCATCCAGCTGCCACATGATGTAAGAGAAAACATGATTCATCAGACCAGGTCACCTTCTTCTATTTCTCCATGGTCCAGTTCTGATGGTCACGTGCCCACTGTAGGTGCTTTCAGGGGTGGACAGAGGTCAGCATGGGCAATATTATTTTTTTTCAGCTGTTTGTGCTACCGTAGCTTTTTTCCCCATAGCTCTTCATAGCCCACACACAACAATGACCCTTGGGTGCCCATGACCCCATCACTGATTCTCTGGTTGTCCTTTATTGGAGCACTTTTACAATCAACATGAAAAGTGACCCCAACTTTTGAACAGTATAGAACGAAAGTGACAATAGAAGTGTTTCATTTACCTCAGATGTAATAATCTTCTCTTTGCCCTTTACCACTTTCTCTTTTCCCCCAGTCCTCCCTAAGGTCACTCTGTCCATCGTACCTTCGGCTTCCCACTCCTCACCCCTCACCCTGGCCTGCGACCTCAGTGGCTTCTATCCAGAGAACGTGTCCGTGATTTGGGTCCAGAATGGGACCGCCCTGCCCGAGCCACCGCGGACCCACCTGAACAGTGATGGAACCTACAGAACCCGCCGGTTCCACACACTCACCGCGGAGCAGAGGGGCCGTGGTGGGACCGTGCAATGTGTGGCTCAACAGCCTCACGTTTCCCAGCCAGTGTACAGCTCTGTCAACCTGTCATCGGCTGATCCCCTGGGTACTCTCACAAACACCTTTTTCACAATGATAACTCATAATAACTGCAGATTTTAACAGAATAAATTAGACACCGTGTGATTTTAAACGATTTCCACAATATTTCCAGTATTTAAAGGATAAACAATAAACTGAAATGATCTAGTTACAGTCATTCGTGGTCACAATACCTGGTTTGCAATACAATCACTGCTTTTGAAATATGAGACATTCTGAACAATTATAATCTCATTCTAGATGTACATTTAATTCTAGATGTAAATAAGTTCTAGATGTTAATTATATTAATTCATATTTTCTGCATATACATTTTATTACCGATTAATTTTCGATGCTAATTTTATTATAACTTAATTCTGCTGAATTTTTTTTGACACCTCACCAATTCATGACTTTTTACAGTTCAGTCTAGACATTAATCTTATACCATATAATTTTTAGATATACATTTCTTTGGGAATTAAACATTTATTGTCTTTCATTTTTCTTTTGGGAATTAATTTTATGACATTTATATAAATTAATTCTGGGTATTAATGTCATATTTTTACAGCTCTGAATTGTATTATTCATAACAGCTCTGATTGTCATTCTGGATTCTTTAAGAGCCCTCTGAACCTTTAACTTAAAGCAATGAAGCTGCAGAGGGGCAGAACACTACAATCCCTCTGGCTCTAGCTGTGTGAACTGTAGAAAAAGGCTCTTGATCTCTCTCTGGTGTTCTTTAAAGAACAGCACAATGCCTTCAGTGTGAGTTGGATGAGTGGGAAAATGGAGAACATTTCACCCATAAAATCTTTTGCATCGAATCCTTTCTTTTATTCTGTTTAATAAGAGGAGAACAAAGTTCTAACGCCCCCCCAACCCCCTTGTGTATTTCTCCTCTTTCTCAGTGCGAGAGCTGGTCTTGACCAAATCTGCCAAAGCCTCAGTGGCTATGATGATTATCTCACTCATCCTCGTCCTCCTGCTCTGCTTCGGCTTCTCCTGGAAGAGGAGGGATGGTGAGGAACCACATGACACACACACAAACACACAGTTTAGTAGCCCCCTACTCAAACACACTCACTAAACCTGCCAAAGGTGAATCGGTGTAATTGAGCATAGAGACCACCAAACCGTGCTGAAGGTGTGTAAGGCCTGCTCTACTATAATGTTACTTCCTCTTGTCCTCTCTCTCCCTGTAGAGAAGCAGAAAAGCCTCAATGTTTCAGCGATCATCCTGCCCCCCCGACTGGTGGTGGGGCGAAAAGGCCGCGTCACCATCAGCATAGAGGGCCGAAGAGCAGACCGGGTCCAAACCGTCTGGTTCCTCAACGACATTCCTATCGTAGACACCTCCTACACAGGTGATTACTGTGTACAGTAAACCTCCAACATTGGCAGGAGTCACATTCCAAGGGCACATACGAATTGTTTAAACCCTAAATATGACCCCGAATATGCTCTCAAGACAATCAGCTTAATACATTACCCTTAAAAATGTAAAGGTAAACCCATTATACTTACTGTACAGTGTGACAGCCAATCAGCAGCAAAGAGAAATTAATAATGTTCTTTCAAACCAAATCCTGCCTCTGAGTACAGCAGTATTTCACCATCTCAAGACACATTTTCTTTGTGTTCTCTGGACAATACCAAAAATGTATAGTTATATTTTATACAGAAATGTAGCTGAATTTACGTTAATATTTCTGTTACAAAATTAGTAAATGCATTTTTTCTGAATAATTTAGCACGAAAATACATAAAAAATTATATATTGCTACAAAAAAATGCGGAGAATGTCTGCAGTTTTGGCAAATTTGCAGAGGGTTTCCAGCGAACTATTATTAGTTCAGTCAATCTGCGAATGACTGAAGCTGCGAATGAGCAGGGGTTTACTGTATCTCTTCTGAGACAGAAGAGGACTTCCAACAACTTTCCAAAATCCCCTCATAACTCAGTGTTATTAAACAGTCACTCAGAGTGGGCTTGTTGTGAAATTGTTGCCCGAGTTTATTTACAGTGGTGATGAATGGAACCAAACGTCTCATCTCAATCAAAGGCACTTTAGGTCCTATCAACCCCCAGTGATCCTATACAGCTTCCATTCACCACCATTGTGATCAATTCAGGCTCTCCTTTCAGGCAATTTTTAAAGTGATAGTTTGGCAAAATTACATAAGTATGTGTACAATGTCCGATTTTGTCCTGAATGTATGAGCCCACAGTTTTGATGAGTGCACAATGATCTGCACAAAGCAAATTGGTTGTCATCTTATCGGTGGGATCATTTCTTTCTTTTTTCATTCTCAGGAGAAAAAAGCCTGGGCCCCATTTACTCAACAGGTCACACTCCGAGAGTTTCCCGTATATCTCTAGCGTCCGAAAAGGGATTCTTGCTCCCGGCTACTGCCCCAGGTTATTACAAACTGCACACCCGGCAGCCGCTGCGCTCCACTGGGCCCACCAAACAGCTCCTCTCCTCCTTCACCTTCATCCCAAATCTCTCTGTCCATAAGGGGGCAGTGTTCAAATGCCAAATCTCCTACAAAGGCAAAGACAAGATGGTGATGGAGAAAGTGTCTGATAAATTCACAGTCCTGGGTAAGTCTGTAGGTTTGTGGACCACCTCTAGTAGCCTAGAGGTTCATGCCTAAATGCTTGACAATGGAAACATATATAGTGACAGTGATCTTTAAAAAACAAGTAAATGTATTAATAAATTGTTTAAAATGCCTGTACCCAAGCGACCTTTAATATGTACTGCTATTTTTAAAGCAACAGTAATAGAAAATGTTTACTACAATACACAAAAAAATCATATGTGTTCTTTGTAGAGAATGTGTACTTATTACACTTGCATTGCCCTCGGCTGCAGTTTGATTTGTTTAACACTCGTTGGTCACTGAATATGCTTTGTTTGATTTCATGATTGTGATCTCCCTGTTTTAAATTGTGGAAGTTTGTGTGAGCAACTTTCCACCAGTACTGTATTGTTCTTTGGCTTACAGGGAACAATTATTTGTTTATTTTGTTTGTTTAGCAATGCCTGAAGTCTCTGAGATCCAACTTTCTGATCCCAGTGAGGAGACAGGTATGAGTTTCACTGACCCACGTGCCTGAGAACACACACATACACACACACACACACACACAAAAAAGAATATGAAAAGATGCAGTAACTTCCCCAGGTGTTGTCATGCTGACCGTCAAGGCCTCCCACTTCCACCCGGACATCATCACGTTCCGCTGGTTCTGTGAGGGAGGTGAGCTGTGCCCGGTTGCAGCCCCCCCAGCCCTGGCTGCCCCGCGCCCTGATGCCCAAGGATTCTTCTCAGCCATGAGCCAGTGCAGGCTGCCCAGAGCTGAGCTAGACAGAGGGGAGACCACTGTCTGGGTCACTGTCCACCACATATCGCTCAAACAGCCAATCACACGAAAGACCAGAGGTGAGAAACCATAGAAATACAGAAAAATACGTAATACCACAATTTCATCTATATGTGGTTACACACATTAAACTTTAAGGGCCAAAATCTTGGACAACTCTCTTTTTCTTGCTTCACGATTTGACATCATGATGTAGTCTGATATTAGTATATCATCAAAACAAATGATACATTTCCAGTCTATATAACCCAAAATATGGAAACTAAACAGAGGTCATATATATATACACACATGCAGTAAATCCCAGACATACGCTCCAAGAGCACCCGCGAATTGTGAAAAACGTGAATATGTGATGTGGTAAAAAATGCCAAAATTTTTTTTAAGTGTAACCCCTAAATATGCTCCCTAAACACCTTTGCATTTTAAACTCAGCTTAATACATTTCTCTAAAAAAAATGTAAAGGTAAACCCATATACAGTACTTGCTGTACAGTGTACACTGAACTGCAGTGCTAGAATGTAAAATACCGATGTTACCCCTGTATAGACTGTACTGTAATTTGTACAAGCACCTTTTCTTTGGCATGAGCTGTCGTTTTCTTCAGTATAAGCCCGGTTAATACAGTAATAAATTAATTTAATTTACAGTAATAAAAGAAAAACAAAACAAAAAACACGAGAACACTCGAGATTCACAGAGATGTGTCACTGGCCAGCAGCCATTCAGCAGCAAGGAGAAATAAATAACGTTCTCAGATTGGCTACGTTCAAACCTCCCGCCTCTAAGTACATCCCATGCTAATTTTATAGCTATATTTTATAATGTTGTTGAATTACCTTAATATTTCTGTTACAAAATTAGTAAATGGAATTTTCTTATTAACTAAAATGCATGAAAAAATATTAAAAAAACGTGGAGGATATTTGCATTTTCTGTGAATTTGCAGGATTTCCTTGAACAATTATTAGTTTGGTGAATGACTGAAGCCGCAAACTCTGAACCAGGGGTATACACAAATCTTAGTCTTGCATTAACAAAACTGCCTGTTTAATTATCAGAGATAATGACATGTTGGACTGCTTTCCTGCTTCCACCCAGGTTTCATAAAGAAGCCCATAGTGTCAGAAATCAGCTGCACTCCATCTTCCCAGCAAGGACCTTTGACCTTGTCCTGCGACATCACAGGCTTCTACCCTCCTAAAATCTCTGTCACATGGTTTAAGCGAGGGCAGAGCGAGGATGGGGAACTCAAGGAGGCAGCTGGGAAAGAGGAAGGGGTTAAGGGGACGTCAGAAGTCTGGGGGCCAATCCAGACCCAGCCCAGGATGTTCCGGGCCACGGCCGTCCTGAAGGAGGTGGAGGATGGGCTGAAGGAGGTGGAGGAAGGCGGAGAGATTGTGTGCAGAGTGGAGCACTGCTCCTTACAGGAGCCCACTGAGCGCGTCTGGAGGAAATTCCACTTTGGTAAATCAGCCCTAACATTCCTCTGGCCTAGAATTCAGCTGTACGTTCAGAGCAAGGCACTGGCTTCAAAATAGCTAGAAGAACTTCCTCTATTTTATACTAAATTTCTGTTTTAGTGAAATCATTGTTCTCAGTGGTGGTGATTTGACCCAGACATCTACCTCAAAAAGCTCCCTCACATAAAACCATCACATTAAATGGTTTTGAGTGCATTGTTCTGACCTAATACTAAACTCATTCCTGGTGGAGGAGTACATGCAGGACACTGTGAGGCCTACTGATTTAGTTCAATTTTACTAATGTACCAACAACAATAAGTCTATAAAACTGCTATATTTCTGCTGGAGATATGACACCTTATTCCATTTACCCCTAATGTAAAGTCTTGTAAAATTCTCTATAAATAATCACTTTACATTAAACCCACCCTGATATCTTTTATCTCACCCATCAAATTGTGGGGAAGTTTTGAAAAGCTGTTGGAATTCCCGTTCAGTTGAAAGAACACACTCAATATAATGTTGTCTTGAATACACATCTACCAAGCAAGTAAACTGAAGAGTACGAGTACTGAGTGGCAAGTTGGCTCCTCATTTTCCCTCTTGTTTGATCTCTTCCACCCAGTGGCTCCCTCCATCTCTGCCCCTCTGTCTGTGACCTGGAGGAACAATGGGGTAGGGGTGTTCACCTTGCGGCTGTTGGGTGCGATCCCAAGGCCTAAGCTGGTTTGGGCCGCTGGGGGCTCAGCCCTGTCCCCGCTTGTCTCCAGAGAGAGGGATGTCACAGACAGCGGTGAACGAGAGCTGCAGAGCATCTGTGCTTTGGTGAGGTCTTCAGGACCTCAGGGAAACGAGGCCCACCCCCACAGCCGCAGAAATGGACGTCTACGTAGTGAGTATGCTATGAACAGAATAAGCAGCCACTTAAATAGATCAAAGAAATGGACAGGGTGTTGGACAGCATGGACTTAAGTGGAGAGGAGTCTGTAAACAAAACTAAGAATGTCCTGCATTTTCACTGGGTTCCGCAGATACCAACAGAGAGTACACACTTTACCAACCTACTTTGTCTCATAAGTCCAAATCCAGCCAAAGCATGCTTCTTGGTTTTGCACTGGAGCTAGACTATCGTTGCTAGATAATTGCTAGGGTATTGCTTGATGGTTGCTAGGTTGTTGCTATGCAGTTGTTATTAAGTTTGCGGGTGTAGTGGTTTCTTTGATATCCGAGGCGATTGCTTGGGTATGACAAGAAAGTTGCTATATTGTATGAAGTGGTTGGTTAATTGTTAGCTAGGTGGTTACTATTCCAAGTCGTTGCTAGAATATTAGAATATGGCATTTCTGGTGTCTGCTGGGGTTTTAGGATTGCTGTGGTTTTCCAGGTGATTGCTAGGGACTAAGTGATTAACAGTTCAACATGGTTTGAAGAAACTGTGATATTTGTTGCATATAAGCTTGTTATCCACATTAGTATAGCTTCCAACACAGGACATGCATTGGCCAATTGCAGTACACCCAAGCATTTTAGTTAATAGGGAATTATAAGGGAACAAGAAATATGTTCTAGGATTGTGTAATTAAAAAGATGAACTAAAAATGTTTTACAGATTTCCAGCTTTCTGTTTTACAAAATGAAGTGGCGCACAGCCCTGTTGACGTGGGTGAAAGGGAACAGGAGAATAATACAGCAGTGGCAAAAGAACATCAGACACGGTCATCCGACTTCATACAGGAGGCCAGAAGTGAAGCTGGTGCGACAGAATTGGAAACCCCCTACATAAACATGGTGAATGTGGGGAAAGGTGAAAGACAGGGGGAGAGAGAGCGTTTACGAGTCACCGTGGAGATTACTCATCCTGCACTTAGCCTGCCTATTTACCTCACATGGACAGGTAAGCAACACAAACTGTTATTATCCCTATGAGACATCACTTTCATTAGATATTAAAGGAGAGAGACTGAAACACAATATCAAGCAGTGATATGTTAAAGAAAAACTACAATTCCCCATAATTCAGTTGGATGTAAAAGGAAAATTCAGAGTGTGTCCGGTTTATTGTACAGAATCTGATTTTGTTATAGTGATTGTTATAGTGATTATAGAGACATTACATCACCTTTCCAAACCCACCAATACATGTGTCTTCTGAGAGTTAATGATGGTAAAATAGTCACAACCCTGAACTAAATCAGTTTTCTTTGGGGACTGTTTTGTCTCACAGTACCCTATATGGACCCCTACCCCCATATATGGGATTAGTTTTAGGCCAAAGGATTCTCATAACTTTCTGCAAGAGTGTGTTTAGAGACAGAGCACTGGTTCCATTCACCAAACCCACTCTGAATGACTTTGCCTACATCTTTGACTTAATGTTGCCCTTTTTTTAATGAATTTTTAAAAATCATTGTAATGTCCCTTTAATACTGGATGCAACTTGTTTTAGTGTTAATCTGCACTTTTCTTGCTCTTTCAGAGTCAGAAGAGGAAGCATCGCCCTGAAATCACTAAAATGCCTCTCCATGTGTTTATTTATAAAGAACATATAATTATCCTTGACTCTTTTTATAACTCTACTCTGTGTATAATAAAATTCAACAGTTCTCATTTTTACCTTATTAAAGTACCATGTATTTCAGTTTTACTACTAATAACATAACCTCTGTTACAAATGTACCAGTAATAAAGTGAGCATTCTGAATATTTAAACATGAGTTAAAAGCCCACATACTGAACAACTGGAGTGGTTCGAGTTGTTTTAGCTGGTGTGTACCTGTACAGAACTTCTGGCAATGGCATAATTATCATAATAAAATTTTGTGAACAGCACACTTTTTACCACTTTTATTTTTCCGCTGAAGGCCATTCCCTTTGGAAGTCTGGTCCTCAAACTCCTCTGTCCCACCCCACTTTGCACACCCATCAGCTACATGCTGCCTTTCAACCAGGAGAGAGAGGCATTTACATTACATCACATTCATATGGCAGATGTTTTTACCCAAACATTTTACCCTCAAATTTCAGGACAGTGTGAGAACCAGAGGAGGGATGTTAATACTAAAATCTGTACATAGTAGTGCAAGAAGAGCTTGTTGAAAAAGAAAGGTTTCCTGTTGCTCTGGTCACCTTTGGCAGGTCATTTAGTTTGTGGGTTTAGTTTGTGTATAGGGCCAGACTATGTCCCTTGAAGGAGTGGAAGGAGCAAGTAGGAACATAAAGATGAATGATGTGATTAAGGAAGCTGGGTGCAGATCCAGAAGTCAATCTGTAGGCAAGACTTAGTGACTTGAATTGAATTCGGGGAGCCATGGATAGTCATTGTAGGTCAATCAGCAGTGGGGTGACATGCGACCTTTTGGGTTTGTTGAAGACCAGATGAGCTGCTGCATTCTGAACCAGAACTTGTATTTTACAAGCAGGAAGGTACTGCCATAATCGAGGTGAGCTAACCATTGCTTTTACCAGGATTTGGGTGGCATACTGAGTCAGGCATGGCTTCATTTTCCTCCTGCGATGTGGTCACAGAAGGACAGCTGATCATCATTCATGACAACCAGGTTGCTCACCGCCTTGGATGTTGTGAAGAGTGAAGAGGTTTGCCAGGATGAAGAGGCAAGATTTTGTGGTAGGTGGTGTTCCTTCATCCATGTAGATGTGTCTGATTGACATGCCAAGACAGTCTGGTTGTCTGGTGGGAAGGACAGGTACAGCTAAGAGAAACCATGATAGCGGAGAAGCCCAACGAAGATTTGTAAATTGCAAAAAGTAGGGGCCCCAGTACTGAGCTTTGGGGGTCTCCAGTGGGCAGCTGATGAGATGGAGATGTACTCCCCCACCATGAATGAATGGACAGAGATGTAAGATTTCAACCAAGGATGAGATCTGCCTGAGATGCCCATGTCTAAGAGTAAGCATAGGAGGATGTTTTGATCAACTGTATTGAAGACTTCTTATACAGGCAGGCTCTATTTCCCTCAGGACGACCACGATTAAATCTACCAGCTGGTCAATACACTAATCTCTGCTTACTTTATGGAGCAGCTGCATCCAGATGCTCTGTAGAGTAGTCTCTCTCCCAAGACTGGCCCAGTCAACTAACTGCAAGCTCGGTAACTGGTAACAGGGGCCCAAGAGACTTGTGGAGTAGCCTCTCTTCCAAGCTTAGCCTACATTTACATTTATATTTATGGCATTTAGCAGACGCTTTTATCCAAAGCAACTTCCATTCCCTAACTACAGGGGACAGTCTCCCTGATGCAACTTGGGTTAAGGGTCTTGCTCAGGGACCCAGTGGTGGTGCTGAAGGTAGGATGCGAACCCGTGACCTCTTGGTCCGGAGGCAAGTATCCTACCCACCGAGCTACCTCCACCTAGTCACCTTCCTAACCTAAACATTGCTGCATCCATCCGTTATGTGTTGTAGGTTGAGGGAGGAACAGACTTACATGCAAATGAGGAACTTTATTAACCAAAGACAAACAGGATGGGTATAAAGCAAAAACAAAACACAGTATGATAAAAACAAAAAGGTAACATAACAGATTGACTCAGGGTAGCATGCAGAGTAGTGCCAGGGCAGACTGATAAACACAAAGACAGGGACACTTACACTGATGATTGATGAAGAGCAGCTGTGAGAGGTGGGTTAACAAATGAACAGGTGAGAAGCAGGAGAGCGGGTCAATGGTGGAGCTATAAAACACAACAAAAATGAAAAGCACATGGCACAGGGGAAAACAAAGGCAGAGCATGACAGAAAGGGGTAAAACAGGGAGGCATGTTACACCAGTCCAAAATTGGATAACGCCACTTTTGCTTACATTATCAAAAAAAGACGAATGATGCACGTTATCATACAAGCTAATCTCACAATCTGCTCTATAAAGTGGCACTCAATACACGTAAATAGTATTGGAGCGCTGATGCCAAACTCACTATCAGATTTCAGAAACATTCATTAACACGTTTTGAGGGGGTACAACAGCAGCAGCTAGGTGCCTCCAAAAATCATTTTTAAGAGCTGCTTACGAGGGAAAAGGTGGTAGGTATATTTTTGGTACCGTATCAGCACATACTCAAAGGTTATCAGAGGTATCAGGTGTGTATTGTATCTGGCATGCTGCAGCAAGCTTATTGTGTTTGTCTCCAGTTGTGGTGACATTTTGGGGTGGCTTAATATGGGTCATCCCTGTTAATTTGGTATACAGGAGGTAGCATGCATGAAACATCTTACTGATCTGTGTGCACGCATGAGAAGTAGTCAAATGTGTAGATAGTGCGTGCGAGATGACAATTGGCACAAGTCTCATTTTGACACAATCTTTAGACAGGCCTAACCTCAACCACAATTGAACACCTACAGATGCTCAAATTAAACTGCCCTTATTATAATCATGTGGTGGAACCTCTAAAGAGCACCAAATGTCTCTATGGCTGAACTGCATATTGCATGTTTTTTCCTCTTTTTGCCAAGTCCTATAGATCAGCCAGTGTTGTTCAGTTAAAAAATATCTGCATTTCATCATTACCTCTCTTCCAGGCTGGATTTCGAGTTTCACCACGAGGCTACTCATCCACAGGTGGCGTGAGTACACGGAGTCGTGAACTCTTGAAATCCAGCCGAGAACACGAACACGGCCCCGAACACAACCAAGCTCGTGTCCACACGGAAAAAGAAGGAAAACGGGGAGATGAAGACGACACCGGTCCAGTCTGCTCTCCGTCTTCTCCCGTCCAGCACG
>JBBPDC010000109.1:24299815-24328407 GCA_037974485.1 Hemigrammopetersius urotaenia
CGTCTGGGAAATGAAGTCCTTTGGCTAATAAGGGTTTTTGGTACAGAAAACACATGTTGAACATATAGGATTTCAACAGACCCTTACACATATACAGTAAGTCCTCGGTGTAACGCGGATATTTTTCTGAGAACCGAACTGTATTACCACCACCAGTCCAGTGGTGGCGGTAATACACTGAACGTTTGTGAACCACTATAAAAAGAAGACGTCTGGTGCAGCATGTAGCGTGACTGCACCGTGTCTTGTACTCCTATGTTTGTGTTTTAACCCCCCTCTCTTTGTAACAGTTACCTCAGTTTATTTAGTATTAGTAAGCTGTACCCTGTCAAAACATGGGTAGAGAGAGTTATTTCAACATTTCTTTTGTGTATGAGTCTTTGTTTTGGCTTGTCGCACGCTGTTAAAGCTTACCGTTAATGCTAACGTTTTTTAAGCAATGTTTTTTTTATTCTGATTATTTATTTACCTTTACATTTTCTTTTAGGGGTAATGCATTAAACTGAGTTTAAAATGAAATTAAAGCGTTAATTTCATTATAAAAATAGACGTTTTTGGGGTTTGTTTTTTTTTTAACCAAAACGCAGGTGCTCTTGGAACTGTTCAGGCTTAACTGCCCCTCAAATTCACTTCCAGTTATAAAGACTGTTGCTTTCTGAATGAAGCACCGCCAATCAGAATAAAGCACACAGACATATGTTTACACTATATAAAAATGTATGGAAACAATATATTAAACGTGCAGTATATAAAAGGTTTTATAATAGGTGGAACATTATAATGTAAAATGTTTTTGTCAAATAAACTCTATAACAAACCCCCCTGGTGGGTTTTTACGGTGGCCATGTTGATAGCATTTTTGGTTTAAATCAAACAGTTCTTAATGTATTTCATGTTTTTAATGGAATCTAAAGGTGTTAAAAAGAAACTGGTGGTTTGTAATGGTGACCTGTACTCCAGTTTTCATCAAGAAGCCAAAACAGGTTTTAATTTTAAAAGATCCACTTGTCAGCAGGATTACAAGACAAAAATAGGCCCTTCCAGCTGAAACTCCAAATCATGTTTGCAAATGTGCTTCTAACAGCAGTTAAGGGAAGTACCACAGTGCTGCTGACTTTAGAGAAGCTGTTATGTGGTCGGTTGTAGCAACACTAATGGCTTGCCTTTTTTTTTTAACCACAGACCAACACACGTCCTGTGCTAATGCTATTGGCTGTGATAGCAGCCTTCTCTTCTGTCCAACCTTACCTTCCTCCTCCTTTTTCAGAGAGCTTCTCGGTGTCAGGACCTGAAGGGCTACAACTTTAACAGACGTCTCTCAGCTTGGCTAACTTCATGTCTTTGACTTGGGTGGTGCCTGAGCTGAGCATGTTTATCTGAGAAAGAAACTGGGCTGCTCTTCAGTTTCTGATTAGCAGGAAGCTCATGCTGTGATGGAAGGCTCTGAAAGCTCAATAAATCGGATTGGTCGCTCAATTTGGACAGTCTGGGTGAGTTAATTTCCAAAACTCTCTTAAAGAAAACATTATACGTCTCACTAATTTCTGAAGGTTGTCAGGCTTCTGGGCTGTCTAGTAGTGGATCTGAGTCAGGTCAAGCTGAGGCAAAAAGACTTTTAGCCCTGGTTTCACAGGGACAGGTTCATACTGTAGCTATTTATGCTTATGTAAATGAGATTAGATGGTGGCCTTTCATTTATTTGAATAAGAGCAGGCCTGTCACCTGAATATGCTGAGGTCATTGCCTGTTTGTTTGTGTAGGCCTTACCTGATGAAGCTGTGTGCTCACAGGGTGAGGTCCAGGGTGAAAGTAGTCCAGATGACTGAATACTGAATATGAATGTGTTTAAAATGCCTGTATGCGACATTTGCTTGATTAAATCAGTTTTATTTATTTTAACATGGCAATGGACTGGCAACCTGTCCAGGGTGTTTTTCTGCCTTTCACCCCTACGAGCAGTGGAATGGGTCTGTTAGGATAAGCAGCTCAGAAAACTAATAAATGGATGGATGGCATTTTTTATAACCTCTTTCTATCACAGAAATAAACAGGCTGTGTTTTTAAGACGTATATGTAAATGCATTCTGTTCTGATTGGCTGTTCAGCATTTAGGTGAAACGGTGTGAGTAGGTGGGGCTGAAGAGGCGAATGAGCTGTATACGTGCTGCCATCACAACACTGTGAACTCAAAGCTTTAGGAGTGACAAATAAGCTTTAGCAGTGTTTACATACAACATTAATCTGTTTCATTTGAATATTCTGTTTCGCATGACATTGGGACCTTTGAAGCATTTGCATGAGGGAAAAACATGCTTTCACATCATTTGCATGATTTGCATCATTTACTGAAGTGTTTACTGAAATGCACAGAAGGTATGTGCATTAGGGGTTCACATCCTAGGACTATTAGTGGCACCACTGAGGTACCCTTGAGAAAGGTACCATCCCCACACACTGCTCCCCAGGCGCCCCGGTCGTGGCTGCCCACTGCTTCACTTGGTGAATGGTTTAAATGCATCGAAAGAATTTCACACTGTTCATACTGTGTTCTGAGCTGTGGTGTGTTCACGCTTGACTATAAGGGGCCACTTTTTTTATCACTCCTAACCATCAGATGACAAAGTAAATGTTTAGCACAAAGACTATAGAATATAGTCTCCTGATGCTAGTTTTGTGCATGTTTTTTTGTCTATAGACAGCAACGGAAAAGTTGTTATGCAGCACGCAACTAATCCTCTGAGCAGTGAATTAAAGGGCCCTTGTGGCAGTTTAATCCCACTCACCAATCATACCAATCATAAAGTAACATACCTGAAAATTTAGGATACGGGCACCTGAACACTTTAGGTTATCAAGTTTTTTGAGTAACTTTTCAAACTTTGGTAGCCATGTGACAGTCTAAGCCTTCATAAAACAACTGTCCATTTGTGACCGTTTCTGATGGAGGCTTTTCCTGTAAATGGTTTCTCACTCTGAGCGTGCAAGAAGGTACACATGGGTACTTATGCATACATGCTGTATTATGCTACCATATGTCACTCTCTTGCGATATATGGTTAACCATCTCGTGCTCACATACTCAGCTATTGTGCAAAGCATGTGCTGATCTTACTGCTCATTACGAGAAATCTGCAGATCTGCATTGATCCCAACAATAGTTTTTGAGTGCAAAGACAACTAACCCTAATACGTGAACCACACACTTTTTAAGTGCAATACTGGCACTTAAATACAGTATTGTATCAGAACAGTAGTGCCACTTAAATACAGTATCAATACTGTACTGGCATTTAATATCAGTATCTGCCTGATAATGACACTTAAATACAGTATTGTACCGGCCCTATATCAGTGCTTAAATGCAGCATTGTACAGCCCTATACTCGTATCGGCCTCATACTACCATGTACATACTGTATCAAATCGGCCCTATACTGCAGCTTAAATGCAGTATTGTATTGGCCTGAAACTGCCACTGACATAACAAACTGGGTGACCAGCGAGTAGAAGATTTTTATGCTAAACACACTCACTCTCTCTCTTTCTTTCTGTAAACAAAACAACACTGTATTACTGCTTCGCCACAGACCACAGCTGACTTACTCACTTGTCTTTTGCTCTTTGTGCCACAGGGTTACCTTACAGGGGCGGTGGGAAGATATCTCAGACCAGAAAGCCCAAACAAAGACAATCAAGATGCACCCTTTGAACAGGAAGATGCCATCTCTAATGTAACACAAGTCAAGAGTTACAGGGAGTTAAAAGAAGATGAAGAAAAGAGTGAGACAGAGGCAGGGCCCCAAAGAGAGAAACCCCAGTGCGGCGTCAGTGTGCGGACAGCTGCTGTTCAGTGGGAAAAGATACACAGTGGTGACACAAGCAAACGCTCATGCACTGGTGTTGTGTGGAATGCTGCAGTTCAGAAGGAGGTTCTGGACATAAAGACACAGGAACAGAGGGATACTGAAGAAACTTTGAACAACAACAACAAGGCAGCACAGTCAAATAGCAATGATGTTTTTGAAAAAGCTGACCCAGCTTCCACAGATGCAGACATAGGCAGCCCTGACTTTGGAGTTCCCAGAAGCTTTGATAAAGATGCAGAAGATAAAGGAGATGAAAATTATGTGGATGCAGAAGAGAAAGAGGATGAAAACGCCACTGACGACGTGGCAGAGAGTGAGTCTGCTGAAAATGAAGAAGAAGAAATCCACGAGTGTGCTGGGCAAGAAGAAGAGTGTGATTTTGGAGATGAGGTAAATATCAAAGAGCTCTCAGTGGAAAAAGTAACGGAACACACTGAAGACAACGATGGAAATAAGGAAGACGATGACGAACAGAGAAATCAGGGAATGACCAGGGATGAAGATGAGACAAGTACACATACGGCAGATGATCTGCCATCTCAGCTGACCTATTCAACGAAGGAAAGGGAAGACCTTCTAAACAAAGAAATCAAAGTTGATGATGAATACATTGAGGAAACAATGGAACATGAGGCCTCAACAACACCAGAAAGGGAAGTGGTTGATGTCAGTGATGAGGAGGCAGGGCAAGAGACTGTGGGAATGGAAAAGAATGGGCAGCAAGAAGAGTCAAAGGTGAATGAGGCTCAAATTGAATTCCTCAAAGAAATGGTGGAGACTGAGTGCAAACTTCTAGAGGAACATGTGGCCTCAGAAGAGGCAGAACACATTCGCTGCAGTGTTGAGTCCACACAGACACCAGAAGGAGTTGCCATTGAGGAAAAAATGCAAGACACTGTGGGAACGATAAAGCATGGTCAGCATGAAACAGGGCAGCAGTTGAGTGAATCTGAAGGTTGGAAAAGTTCTGATGAACTGGACGTCTGTGAGTCCAAGCTGGATGGAGCACAAAATGATATCGCTCAGGAAATAGTGGGCACTACATGTGAAAGTTTGCAGGAACCCGTGACTAGACAGATGGAAAATGCAGAAATATTTGAAAATGAACCAGAACCTCTTTGTAAAGGGGTTGAAATCGAGGCTGAATTGACACCAGAAAGGGACTCGATTGATGGCATTGAGGAAACAAATCAAGGAGCTGTGGGAACAGTAAAGGATGTGGAACATGAAGCTGGTCAAGAGTTAAGTGAATCTCACGTTGTGGAGGCCGTTGATGTTTATGATTCGAAGTTGGATGAAAAATGCATGGAGAAAACCACAGAAAATGAGGCTGCAGAACGAGAAGGTAGTGATACCAGCAGTGAAGAAATGAAGCAGGGGACTGTGGGAATGGTACAAGATGGGTGGCATGAAGCAAGTCAGCAGTTAAATGTATCCAAAGGCACTAAAACAAAACTGGATGAATCCCAAACTGATTTTTTTGAGAGAATGGTGGAGACTGAATGTAAACTGTTGGAGGAGCTTGTGGCTTCACAAAAGGCAGAACATACAAGCTGTACTATTGAAAAGGGGTCCACACCAACACCAGAAAGGGTTGATATTGAGGCAAAACTACAAGACACTGTGGGAATGATAAAGGATGGTCAGCATGAAGCAGGGCAGCAGTTGAGTGAATCTGAAGGTTGGAAAAGTTCTGATGAACTTGACGTCAGTAAGTCCAAGCTGGATGGAGCACAAAATGATCTCACTCAGGAAATAGACGGCACTACATGTGAAAGTTTGCAGGAACCCGTGACTAGACAGATGGCAAATGCAGAAATATGTGAACATGAACCAGAACCTCTTTGTAAAGGTGTTGAAATCGAGGCTGAATTGACACCAGAAAGGGACTCGATTGATGGCATTGAGGAAACAAATCAAGGAACTGTGGGAACAGTAAAGGATGTGGAACATGAAGCTGGTCAGGAGTTAAGTGAATCTCACATTGTGGAGGCCGTTGATGTTTATGATTCACAGTTGGTTGAAAAATGCATGGAGGAAACCACAGAAAACGAGGCTGCAAGGACACCAGAAAGGGAAGGTAGTGATATCAACAGTGAAGAAATAAAGCAGGACACTGTGGAAATTGTACAAGATGGGCAGCAGGAAGCCGGGCAGCAGTTAAATGTATCCAAAGCTTCTGAAACAAAGCTGGGTGAATCCCAAATTGAATTTGTTGAGAGAATAGTGGAAACTGAATGCAAACTGTTGGAGGAACTTGTGGCTTCACAAGAGTCGGAACACACAAACTCTAGACAGATGGAAAATGCAGAAATATATGAAAATGAACCAGAACCTCTTTGTAAAAGGATTGAAATCAAGGCTGAATTGACACCAGAAAGGGGCTCGATTGATGGCATTAAGGAAACAAATCAAGGAAATGTGGGAACTGTAAAAGATATGAAACATGAAGTTGGTCAAGAGTTAAATGAATCTCACATTGTGGAGGCCGTTGATGTTTATGATTCACAGTGCATGGAAAAATGCATGGAGGAAACCACAGAAAACAAGGCTGCAGAAAGGGTTGGTAGTGATACCAGCAGTGAAGAAATAAAGCGGGGGACTGTGGAAATTGTACAAGATGGGCAGCAGGAAGCCAGTGAGCAGTTAAATGAATCCAAAGCTTCTGAAACAAAGCTGGGTGAATCCCAGATTGAATTTGTTGAGAGATTGGTGGAGACGGAATGCAAACTGTTGGAGGAACTTGAACTTGAAACATGTAAAGATGAGGAAGAACCTATTAGCCAAAGTATTGAACGTAAGGCTGCAGTGACACCAGAAAGGGAACTGATTGACACCATTGAAGTAACAAAGCCAGATACTCTGGGAACAGAAAATGATAAGCAGCATGAAATGGGTCATCATTTGAGTCGATCCAAAGGCTTTGAAAACGTTGATAAACCGGACATCCAGGAATCAAACCTGGTTGCCCAAAATGAACACACTGATGGAAGAGCTGAGACTGAGTATGAACCTTTGGAGGAACCTGTGACAGGGCAGATGGAAAATGCAGAAATCTATGAAGAAGAGGCTGAACTCAATAGCGAAGGTCTCTTTAAGCTTTCTTCTGGAGATGAGGCAGGGGACAGTGATTTGACAGCAGTTGTTATGGAAGCAAATCAGGTGGAACATCATGAAGAGGAAACAGAAGCAGGAAACACTCCAGAAACAGAAGTGGAACTTTCAGATATCATTGGATCACAAGTGCCGGAGGAGGCGATTAAGCAAGGCATTGAGTTGGTACTGGCAGGGCCTGGAAACCAATACGGAACTTCACAGACCATATCAAACTTTTCACAGAATGTCAGAGCAGAAGTTGCTGCATGTAATGTGAAGAAATCAACAGAGATAGTGAGAAGTTTACATCCTACAGCTACAGAGAAATGTGCTCTACAGGAAACTCTGGGCCAACGGGCTCTTGAACAAGGATCTTTGCAAGAAAAGTCAATCGATGGGAATGCAAGTGATTCAGGGTCATTGGATGCACTGTTTAGTGGAATGCAAAGATCCGCAAGGAGGTCAAGTTCTGCAGGGGAAGTAAATGAAGCTGCGTTTTGTGAAACACCAAGCTCTTCACCACAGGAACTGGATGACACACAGGATACCACTGAAACAAGTGCTGTGATGGTAACAGAGCCGACTGTGGATGAAACAAAGGCCGGTTTAACTGAACAGAAAATGGAAGTGCTTGAAACGCACAGTAAATTAACAGCTGTGAGTGACCATGATATGGCTGAAGCGAAGTGTGAGCTGTCTAAAGCTAAAACAGGCCCACAAACAGAAGGTGAATCATATTCAGCAACTGTGGAGATGCTCAAACAGTCATCTGAGGCAGAAGCTCCTGTTCCAGATGACAGGTCTGAAAGTCAGATCCCGTTAAATTGTGGTGTGTGGACTGTGCAAGGTGGGGCAGGTGGTGAAACTGAAACCTGTGGACAGATTAAACACTCTGGGGCTTCGGACCTGGCAGAGAGTGAAGCAGCATCAGAAAAGTTGGAGATGCTTAGGAATCCACATAAAGATGCAGAATTGAGGGATTTTAAAATGTTTGAGTTGAAGAGATATCCCGAGAAGGAGGGTGAAAGCCCTGATGAGGCTGAGATTGGGATGCCAGAGGAAATAAAGGCCATGACCGCTTCATCGGAAGATGTGGAGGAGATAATATGCGGATTGACACAAGGCTCAGAGGAAAGATTTGAAGCCGGGACAATCAAAACAAGAGAGGAGGAAACTGCAGTGGAAGCCTCAGAGAGTAACAGTGCAGACTTGCAGACCCACAATGAACTTTTGAGTAACATAGTGGAGAACAAGAACAATTTACAGGTAGAAACAATAGATGTAGACAGCGATGTCCGTGAGAAGACAGAGTCAATGAAAGAAAAGCTTCTAAATGCACCAGAGGAACATGAGGATCGTGCAAGTAAAGTTGATGAAGGAGAAACTGCAGTAGACAGTAACAAGAGCTTACAAGAAAGGAACAGATCTGGCTTGAAGAGGGGTCCTGAAAAAATGGCAAGAAATGAGGAGGCTAAACCGTCTGTGGCAAAGGGCTGGGCTGCACTGGAGCAGGTGAATTGATGATGAACTCACTGATGCACTTTGTTTAAAAGCCAGAACACACGAACAATAATTTACACTGCTTTAGAACCTTCTCCCTCCCTCCATGATGCTCTAGAACATCCTCCCTCCATTCACACTGCTCTAGAACATCCTCCCTCCATTCACACTGCTCTAGAACATCCTCCCTCCATTCACACTGCTCTAGAACACCCCCCCCCTCCATTCACACGGCTCTAGAACCCCACCCCACCCCTCCGTTCACGCTGCTCTAGAACATCCCCCCCTCCGTTCACTCTGCTCTAGAACATCCCCCCTCCGTTCATACTGTTATATTTGATTTTTTAATTCTAACTGTGGAACAATACTAAGCAAACAGTTTGAAACCAATGTTAGTGTTTGTTAGGGACTGTTGGGTCAGTGTCCCAAAATAACTGCTTTTCTCATCCTCATGTCACCACTGAAGGTTTCCTCGTTGGACTGCACCGTCCAGAAGTCCAAAATTGCAGTGAAAAACCGCTTCAGTCGGCCACCCAAAAACCCTCGTACTCTCATAAACATGATCTCCGAGGAGCCCTCAGTCGCCCCTCGTCCTGCACAGCCCAGTGTTGTGAAGAAGGCTCAGGGTGTAGGTCCTTCAGTTCTTCCACCAGGAGTTATTGGTTTTAAACTACCTGGTAAGTGTAAATCCAAGAAACTGACCATATTTTTCCCCAATTAAGGGGTCCTCGTAACCCGAATTTTGGTGCATCCTAGCCTAAGTCACTTACCTATCCTAACACAGTTGTAAAAACATAAGCTAGAACATAAAAAGCCACAGAAAAAGGAAATGGATGCCAACTCCCTGACTCATATGCCAGGTTTTTGGTGTCAATTATTTTTTTCCTCAGTTTATTATATGTTTTTATATGAGTGAAAGTCGTAAACTTGAAACGTCATATGTCAAAACCCTCGGAACCTGAGGACCCCCTGTATTATATTAAGCCAATAAACAATATCTCTGCAAAATATGTGCACACTTCATGAACAAAATTGTGCAGGGATGCCCAAACTTTTGGACATGGCTGCTTAACTGGAGTTCCGTTTTCACTTCCAGCCGACCTGCAGGGAAGTGATTTGTTGTAGAAAGTGAATAAAATCAGCCCCAGTCATCATGAGCAGAGTGCAGGATCACTGGCAGCCTGTGGAAATAGATGTTTAACTCAACCATATCGATTTTTGGTGTTTTCTTTTATGTTTCTCAGGTCTGGGTGGTGGTGGTCTACCTGTGTTAAGAAAAACAGATGCTGGCAAGAAAATGAGGGATGAGGACGATGCACAGAGTGTAACCACATCGGTATGGCCGAACGTATGTCCAGAAATGATTACTTGAGTTAGGCTGCCATGTTTTGGTTACTGATAAGGATCAGTTTCCTCCTTTCCAGAAATCTGGCTCTCAGACAGATCTGAAAGAGGACTGTGGGAAGAAGGAGCTGCCGGCCAGCAAACCAAAATGGACACCACCACGACATCCTGGGTACATCACATCATACTCTTTTACCAAGTATAATCTGCAAGAAACATATAAATTTGCATTATCTAGTTTAGAAGTTGTTCTACATTAATGTTTGGTGTGTCTATGTGTGTAGGATGGGCAACCCAATGATGATGTCGGAGCTGAAAAGCAAACTCAAAAAGTCTGGAAAAGACTGAGAAAAATCCCAATTTCACTCCTCTTTCCTAACAATTCACTTGTTCACTTTTCTTTGCCATGTGCAATAAAAATCTCATTATAGGTTTTTCAACTGTGCAGTGTCAACCTAAATGTATCAAATGAGATTTGTCTTTGTATATTTTATAATAAATATGTACTGTTATGGAAACACTTGTCCATTTTTGTTTTAAAGAGAGATGTTCAAAATTCCACCATGTGATGTCGTGTCTCAAACACAAATATAGACACCCCCAGTGCACCTACACATTTCCTATTTGTTATTAAAGGTTGATGCTAAAATAGTACAGATGAATTAAACCAGTTTTCTTTAAGAACTTGTTTGCCATAATACCCTGTACCCCACCACCACAAATAGTTTAGTTTTTTACTTCTTAAAACTGATACAAAATGTCATAGGCATCAGACAGTGCGTTTATAACCATTTCAGATAACTTTCTGTGAAGGAGCTTATACAAGCAGACGTCTGACTCTACTGAAAACAATTCAGACTGAATTTGTCTAAAACTGAATGTTACACACCAAACCTACTCTGAAACATGCTGTTTACATCTCAATTACCTAACAATGCTGAAATTCTGAAAGAAAAAAAGACGGTTTGGTACAGGGGTCCCAGACCACCAGGCCAAGGACCAGCCGTGGATCATTTGGTACTGGGCTACTCAGAAAGAAAAACTTTTTCATTATTATTATTTATATCACTTATACATCACTTTACATTATTTAAAAAAAAGTTCATTTATTGAATAAAAAGTAAAGAAAATAATTTTTCCACTATATAGACAAAAGTATTGTGTTTTTCAGGGTTTGGGCTAGGCCCCTCACTTCCAGTGAAGGACAATCGTAATGCTTCAGCACACCAAGACATTTCGGACTACGCCATGCTTCCACCTTGTGGACATAGTTTGGGGAAGAACCTTTTCTGAACTGGAACAGAGATTGGGAGCCAATCTTTCTCCTCCAACATAAGTCCTTGACTGGGCACAAATTCTCACAGAAATCTTTTGGAATGCCTTCCAATAAGAGTGGAAGCTGTTACATTCAACTCCTTTTTAAAGTATGTGTATTTGAATGCAATACCATTAAAGTCCCGGTTGGTGGAATACTTTTATCCTTGTAGTGTAGCTGTAGTAATTAAATTATATGCACTTTATTGTGTTTGTGTAAAACCATTTTGCATAAAACCCGGGGTGCATTAAAAGTTGGGGACAATTGGTTTATGACATCCAGCAGAGTGTGTTCTCCCCACACTGAGAGATTTCGTGGGGCTTTTGCTGGCCTTTAGGCGGCGAGAGAGTCTCAGGGCTGTTCTGGGAGGCTCTGGTCAGAGGGAGGTGCTGAAAGCCGGTAGAAACGACGGGCCGGTAATAGGAAGAAAAAATCGAATCGCATGACAAGTTTTGAGTTTTTTTTCTCTTTACCATACCCTTATACGATCGAAGTGGACCAGGTAAAGCAAAGAGCTTCTATTCATCATTTTTCCAGACACGCTTCGGTTCTGTGCCGACCTCCTCTTGTCTGTTTAAACTTAATTTCGGGCCCTGACTGCCAAGCTAAGCTAAGCTAGCATTATCTTATCTCGCCAGTCGGCCAGTCCGGTTTTGGCCAGTCTTTACTCGTTTATACTAGAAATAGTGATTCAAACGAATGATTTATGAGCCCCGGTTTGTCATATTTGTGTTCTGTACTTCAGTCGAGCTCGGAAAAGTTATTTAAATGGACTATCTCCTCACGCCGCTATCTTAGGTTAACCGGTCCCGTTTTACAATTACGAAATGTTGTGCGAAAACGTTTCGCATTAATCATATAATAATGTAAGAGATGTAAACGTCTTTCTGTCTGTTTTTCAGTGATGTAAAAAATCAAATTGATCATTAATCTACTTCAGGATTCGAAAAATTGATGACTGTCACAACGACGAACCTTAGCTAGCTGGCTAATGCTGCCTCTTTAAGTTAGCGTAGCTCTGCGGCTAGCACGATACTTGTTCTCCTTACTTTGGGTGCGTTTAGGATTCCCTTTGAATTCATAACCTTAATTCTGCATACATTTTCTTAAGTTATTATGGCTATTTTCACATAGTGACTTGCCCAGATACGTGTGAAAGTTAAGTGGTGCAACTAGTACTTTTAACCACTGTTGACATCACTGTTAGTTTCATGCTTGACGTTTTTGGATTTTAAGAACCTGAGCAGTTTCGAAACAAAATAGTTCCCGTTTTAAAACTTTTGAAAGGCTTGCTAAGTCAGGTAGATGAGTTCAGTTTCTGATTGGAATATTTCACTCCACCTTAAGTAGTTCATCTTGGACTGTATGGAGGCCCCGTGTAACTGAAGTAGTTTTAAGGGTGGAATTGAAAAGTTCAGGCTCTTATTTGTGCCAACCATTTCAGGTAGTGCTATTTATTTACTTAACGAAGCTGTTTGTGAATGAAAAGCATGTCTTTAAGTCCCTGCATGTCTTCTATTCCATGATGTGCCTCATTATGTAATGTGGGAGTGGGCACTTTTTGTGGAGCATTTAGTGATGTCATGCTTCTTTTTTGTTATCAAGAAAGCTTTGCATGTCTTATTGCAGCTCCTCTAGTTGTTTCTAAAAACAGTCAACAGCGTGTGTGCTTTGTAATTAACTTACAACACTGTATTTTCATCATCCACAGGTGTTTTTGCCCAGAGTGGTCCTGCACTGTCAGCTTTGTGTGTCTCTGTCTGTCTGTGTGTGTGAGAGAGATTGAGTGTGTGTGGAGAGACGAGAAAGGGCCTGTGTCGGTAGCAGCAGGCTGCGGACAGTGACGCGAGTGGAGACACAGACATACTCTGTTTGGGCGATTCACCATGGGTGACATCAGTGATCTGGACAGACAGATTGACCAGTTGAGGAGGTGTGAGCTCATCAAGGAGAATGAGGTCAAAGCCTTGTGTGCCAAAGCCAGGTAATAAACAGCGTTGTTGCCTTAACATGCATCACGCAGTGTGAGCTCAGTCTGTTGCATATGTATTCTAAAATCAGACTTAAGCAGGCATGTCTGTATGTTTTCTTATGTTTCTCAGAAGAACAGAAATTGATACAAAACACGCTTATAGGAGAAGTCTACAGTACTGTTGCTTCAGAGCTTATACTGAAGAAAGTACTGGAGAATTACTTTAAATAAAGCATTTGGCAAAATTGAGAAGTGCCTTATATTCATCAGCAATGGCTGGTGTTGACCAGCAGTAATAAATTCAGTATCATAGTTCTTTCCCTCACAAATATATTGTACCAGCTAGGCTTCAGCGCAGGTATTCATGTATCAAATTGGGCTGGC
Source organism: Hemigrammopetersius urotaenia (assembly GCA_037974485.1). Classification (NCBI taxonomy): domain Eukaryota; kingdom Metazoa; phylum Chordata; class Actinopteri; order Characiformes; family Alestidae; genus Hemigrammopetersius; species Hemigrammopetersius urotaenia. Next base: position 24,313,293 of record JBBPDC010000109.1, read on the forward strand.
AATTAAAAGTTTATCGATACATGGGCTTAGTGACTGAATTACGATCTAAATGATTTCTAATACAATATCGTGACAGCCCTGATGTTTAATACGAAACAACGTGATGAGAATGCCACATATCAAATGAATGAATGTCAAAATTTGCATGCAAGTATGCTTGCTTGATCTTTTATCAGTTTTAAAAGTGTAAAGTTATAATTGCATTACACTTTTTGACACATTTGCTGAATAAATAGTGTAAATGGAAACTAAAGTCCTATGGCTGAGGGCAGCAGGTAGCTCTGAAATTCAGATGTGTGCCAAAGCAGAGACCATAAAAGAATGTCTTACAAACCTAGACTGTTATGTATTCTTAAACAGTCTGAAGGACCTAGCCAATGACTCACATGCTGCACATCCAAAAATATCCAAACAACCCTTAGAATTAGTCCTTCTACTTTAAGGTGTACATTTATGTCACAGGTGTTCAGTTGCTGTACGTGTGTAATCTCTACAGTAAAGCGCTGACCGATAGAACAGACTCTGGAGCAGCCACCCATGAGCCTAAGGTCACCAGGGTTACAAAGCCCTCCCAGTGTTGGGCTGTGGAGTTTTCTATAGTGATGGAGCTTCATCCATTACCTTTGGGATGAGCCGGAGTGGCGTTTGTGATCCAGAACCAATTACCCAACATTAGTGCCTGACCTCACTGATACTGGATGCAATTAGATCCTCACAGTCTCTAGTGTAAAGCCTCTCTAGAAAAGTAGAAAATTTATACCCTTAATATTTATCAGTTGGTGTATACAGACATTTGGGTGTAGTATATTAACTAGAGATTTTCTCAGTATTGCTGAAGCTAAAGAAGAACATATGATGCCAGTGTTTCCCTTCTCTGCTAATGTCCGATTTGTTTATTTGTGTCTTCTAGGGAGATTCTTGTGGAGGAGAGTAATGTACAGAGAGTGGACTCTCCAGTTACAGTAAGTAGAAAGCAATCAATGAAATCTGTCTCGGTCCTGGGATCAAACCTAAGTGCCAAATGGGCAAATCTTATGCTGGGGTGGGGGGGACTTTTGGTACCATAAACTACCTTGTACCCTTTGATGGACTGTTAATGCGTCTTGTGTTGCAGCCACAGCTGGTATGGCACAACAACTAAATAAAGTAACAGTCAAGGTTAGGTGGTAGAGGTTACATATTTGAGTGTGGGCATTTGTTGTTGTTATGATTATTATTATTATTGTTATTATTACTGATATTATATACATAAACCTTTGTATGACATTATAAGGTGTATTTGATGATCAGAAAAGCATATTGAAACATTGTAGTATTGTGACAATGAAAGAGAATACATAATGTTTAAAACACATAATATAATAAAAACAAAGCATTAACAGTAGTTACACTTTTTTCATCCATTAGGTTATTAATAATAATATATCAGTTTACAATCTATTGGCTTGCTGTGGTTCACATTAAATGAGGGAGAAAACAGACTTGTTTTGTTTTGGTCCCTTTGAGTCTGATATAGGGGCTACACTGTCATAGGTTGTGTGTGTGGATACGTGCAACTTTATTGATTCTTGCAATATCAAAACAGGCTGGTTTGTTTGTAATTGGAAATAAACCATATAAATGATATTTGATTCCACAGATCGGTTTAGACAATGTCATGACCGTCCATATACGAACATGCTCGCTGGAATAGTCACTTTTCTCTTTCAGTTCTCAACATAGGAATTATACCACCCACAGATGATTATACAGCATGTGCAGCAGTTCCTGCCTCATCTTGGTGTGACAATGAAACTTCTTTCTTTTACAGGTGTGTGGAGATATCCACGGACAGTTTTATGACCTGAAGGAGCTATTCAGAGTGAGTTGTCTAAACAGCCATAATGTTGTGTTCACAGTTAAATGGGGGTGTGTCATGGTTTACTAAAAATCAATTTATCAATTATGCGGCTTTTAGGACTAATTTCTCTTTACAGAATCAAGCTTTTGTGTTTTGATTTGGTTCCATTTTTTGTTTTATCTTCCATGTTGAATCAAAAAAGTAAATGCTTTGTCAGTTATGGCGGAGTTTCCTTTAACTTTCTTGCCTGAACATATAGTTAAATGCCTGAAGTGGAGTTAATTTGGGCCTTTTTTTTAGGTGGGTGGTGACGTTCCAGAAACAAACTATCTCTTCATGGGAGACTTTGTGGACAGAGGCTTCTACAGTGTGGAGACTTTCCTTTTGCTTTTGGCCCTTAAGGTAAATAATCTGTTTTTTCTTTTCTATTTTTACTGTTAGTCCTGCAGATTAAACAGTTTTTTTGTCTATTTGTATTGAATGTATAAACATTCGCTTTATCGTTAAAAGGGAGTATACTTTCACCTCTGATCACCTCAAACCAGTCATTGTCATCCTTCCAAAGACCACTAGGACTTGTGGGGCATTGTCCCACTGGCCATGTGGCTAATAATACTACAGTTTATTCATTCAGAAATAAGTTTTTAATGAACTAATCCTTTAAAACTTGACTTCTTCTGCCTCAGGTGCGCTACCCAGACAGAATCACGCTCATCCGAGGGAACCACGAGTCCCGGCAGATCACGCAGGTGTACGGCTTCTACGACGAGTGTTTGAGGAAGTATGGGTCAGTCACAGTTTGGAGGTACTGCACGGAAATCTTTGACTACCTGTCCCTCTCGGCCATCATCGATGGCAAGGTCAGTCCTAATCTCATCCACCCAGTCACCAACTGACTGCTGCAAGGTCATAGTGTATGTCATAACTAAATGGGGGGTGGAAAAGCATTTCATTGATTAGTTCATACGTAATGACCTTTAGTTCATTCACCAACAGTTGTTCATGGACCGAGTGACCTGAACAGTACAGAACAGAGTTCAGTCACTCGTCCATTCGACATTGACGTGCATTTGTCTTATGTTCTTCCACAGATCTTCTGTGTGCACGGCGGCCTCTCACCTTCCATCCAGACTCTAGACCAGATCAGGACCATCGACAGAAAGCAGGAAGTGCCACACGATGGGCCAATGTGTGATTTGTTGTGGTCTGACCCTGAAGGTAACACTCTTTAGTATATTCTCAGCTAAAGGGTAATTGAAGCTGTACTTCACCATAACCTTCTGTTCACTGTGTCTGATGTTTTTTGTATGGGAGGCAACAGTTTATCATTTAATGGCTTATGAATGGGTTAAAATACCTTGAGGTCTTGAATTAAGTATTACATGTTTATGCTTGACAGATTGTGTATTTTGTCTGTTACATTATTTTATAGTTCTATTGTTCAGGGTATGACGAACATTTTTGCTCGTAGGCTGCTTTTTAAATTCTCTACCTTTTGTATACAAAGATGAAACTGTCAGGCAATGGAAAAAGTAGATTGTTGCCAGAAGTTTGTTTATTATTTTGGATAAGGAATACAGTGGACACATACTGTAAAGTCCATACTGTACCCTAGATTAACACTTGGAGAAGGTTTTAGTGTAAATTCCTGTTTTAATCGTGTGTGTGTTCTGTTTGTGATTAGACACTACAGGCTGGGGAGTTAGTCCGAGAGGAGCAGGATATCTCTTTGGCAGCGACGTTGTGGCCCAGTTCAATGCTGCAAATGACATCGACATGATTTGCCGAGCCCACCAGCTCGTCATGGAGGGCTATAAGTGGCACTTTAATGAAACTGTGCTGACCGTGTGGTCCGCCCCTAACTACTGCTACAGGTTTGTGTACATGGGTTAGTGAAAAAATTAATTTACACCAGTGTTCAGTTAGTAACTTCATTATTTTTGAATGTTAACTATTGAATGTTGATTATTATAAATGGGAAATTGAGAACTTAACAAATATTGGAACTGGAAGTCATTACATAACCATATACAATATAGAATAGGATGCTGATAAGATTTTTAAAAAGCAAACCACTCGATGTTCTATAACAGCCTTCAGTTGGGACACATCTTGGTGCATTTAGTGTTGTTTTTACTGGCAACCATCCAATATATAGGACTCAGTATGGGGCTGTTTCCAGCAGAAAGTGCTGAAACAGATAACCATGTTTGTGTGTGTTGACCATGATGGCCTACTTTTATCTTACCCTAATGTCATGGGAAATACTTCTGTAAAATGGTTTATTTCAAAGCTTGTCACAAAGATGTCATTGCTATAGAAGGTTTTACTATTGAATGAGGATTATCATGCCATCTTTAATATAAAGTTGATTAGACATCATTTTGAACTATAGTATTTCTGTGTATATATAGAGATTTGTACAGTTTTGTGGATCTGGGCCTCTGTTCAAGAAGCTTCTGAGAGTGGCAGTGCTGATCAGGAATTAGATAAGTTTTATTTATTGTGACCCTACTGACAGGAAGTGATCCTACATCAGCACTCCTACTGCTTTTAAGGTTTATAAAAACAAAGGGTAATTCCACTGACTTTTTGCCGTTTTCTACGTAATTAGATGGTGAACGTAACAGTAAGGTTTTAAATTGGTGGTGAATGGAACCAGCCGCCTGCCTCTAAATGCCCCCTCACACAAATATATGAATATGCTGCCTGAGAAACCAGTTTGGGGGATCAAGAGGAAATAAGAGCTGTATTTTAGATGTGACATTTGGTGAAAGACATGACATTAGGTTCCGTTCACTGCCGCGGTAAAGAAATCCATGTCAGTTAGGTTTCTGTACTAGTTTATCGAAACCATCTGTTTTCTTTCAGATGCGGCAATGTGGCGGCCATCCTGGAGCTGGACGAACATCTCCAGAAGGAGTTTATCATATTTGAAGCGGCTCCACAGGAAACACGAGGCATTCCCTCTAAAAAGCCAGTGGCTGACTACTTCCTGTGAAGCTGTCGTGACCTTAGGAAAATTTCTGCAGGAAGCGGAGTCCTGTATCTTCTCGTATTTCTATATCTACCCTTTTCCCTGCCCAGCTGTCTTAACTGTGCTTTTTTTTTACTGTATAACATTACAGTCTTTTTCTACTTTTCCCTTTATTTCCTCTTTACAAACACCACCTTCAGCACATTCTCTCTTTGGCACACAATTTTATCACCTGGACGTTCTTCGCCATACGCTCACGCGCGTGTACGCACAAACTTGGCATTATAGTCTGTGAAGTCACCCGCTATTATTACTATGCTGTTAGCTGTAGGCATTTTTCTGATTAATGTGAAAAGCACTACGGATAGTTCAGGCAGTGACCGATTCGGGAGGCGCGCCGTTGGGTGTTTTCGCTAGCTCTGCAGGCTGCAAGGAAGTCTGTTGGATAGCCACATTTTTTTTTCTTTTCTATTCATTTCATACTATTCCCTTATGTTTGAAACATGTAGGAGAACACAAGTGACATTTCTGCTTTTGTCCTAGTTTACGCATCTTTTCATTCCCCACCCCCGGAGTCAAAATAGTCTTACAGATTTTGACTTTTGTGAAGGCATCGCTGCAGGAGCTCCCAACGGCTAAATCCGGCAGTGGTTAAAAACGTACACTGGAAAGAATCCTAACACAGCAAGCAGAACCTACTTGTTTTTAGACATGCTTTCCCCCCCTCCCCCTCCGACTGTTCTCTCAATAGGTCTAAATGTTGATTTTTATTATTATTTGTGACAATAAACTGTACTTTTGTATGAATATAATCCTGGGCTTTGCTGTTTGCTTTATGCACTTCAGTTCCTCAGTGATGTTCCCCACCATAATTAATCACAAGAGAATTGATTCTGTACAGATATATGCAAATGTCAAATTATGTGATTTGTTGTTTTTTTGTGTAAATGAATATGCATCCCCTACAGAGAAGAAATATTTTTCTGCACTTATTTGCTGAGGTTACCACGTTTTGTTGGTAGCATATTCTGTGTTCAGTGAGTAAACTGTGATTTAGAATGAATGCATGCAGAAGTGACCGAGATTGTATTTACATTTCTAAAGTCAACAAAACATTGTTTGGCCTAAACTTGGTATGAGTGCATGTTTAGAGTGGGGCTAGTGAACTGTCCTAGAATGTTATGTAAAGGTACAAAGATGATGTAAGGATTTGGAATGTATGAAAATGACAAATGTAAAAATATTTATGAAGTTGTAAAAATAGAATTTCTATAATGTTGAATATTGAAAAATATTTAAAAACATTTTAAGAAAAAAATCAGATTTCTTTCAGGCACTTTCCAATAGCTGAAATGAATGCACTTAAAATACACATCAGTAATTTACATTCACTCCTTTTAAAAACGTGGGTGGTTCTGTTACCTTTAAAGGGTCCATAATACGAACAAAACATAATAAAAAAAAGCCCCGCCCACTTTATGACAAACAGCAGGGGAAAAAAAGGAAACAAACTGCTTTTGGAATGAGACAAATGTTTAGAGAAATTCAGCTTGTTTCTGATCTAGCTTAATGGGAGGTGAAACATGATATTACTTATTTTTCCATGCCAAGGACACAATCAACCAGGGTGAAAAAAATCCAAAGTTTTAAAGTTGAATTGCTGTAATTCATACTAAAGTCATTAGAGATGTAACCAAAATAATTCAGAGAGGTTTATTTACTGAGCACCCAGAATTGTTCACCTCTCAAAAAGCTCCTCCACAGAAAGGTATTACATGAAACGGTTATGAATGTGCTGAATAAAATTTTGGAAGTTTTTAGCCAAAAACTAAACCAAGGGATGCATGCAAGATCATATTTACTATATTACTATCAACATTCATATAAACAGTCAGAAGGCACATGTAGCTTCACTGGGGGGTTCACAATAAATGAAATGGCCATATTTATGTTGGAGTCGTGACGTCTGGTTTCATTCACGACAACTGTAAGGAAACCTGGGTGCTGTTTCATACCAAACCCACTCTGAGCTGTTTTGGAAAGTTGGTGTTTCCCTTTTAATTCTACCCCCTACTGGTAGGAGCCATGTAATATTGGCAAAGGAAACGTTCTTTAAAATATATCCAGTCATACACGATATGGACGAAATGATAGGAACACACTTGTTTTTCAGAGTTTGTTCCAGGCCCCTTGCTTCCAGTGAACGACAATGCCAGCATATCAGGACATTTTGGACAACGCCTTGCTTCCAACTGTGGACATCGTTTGGGGAAGAACCTTTTCTATTCCAGCATGACTGTGCCCCAGTGCACAAAGCAAGCTCCATACAGACATGGTTGGATCAGGTCTGTTTGGAAGAACTTGAGCTCAACCATATCCAACACCTTTGGGGTGAACTGGAACGAGCCAGGCCTTCTCGTCCAGCACCAATGCCAGACCTCATAAGTGCTCTACAGAATGAATGGGCACAATTCCCACAGAAACACTCCAAAATATTGTGAAAAGCCTTCCAAGAAGGGAGGGAGGGACAAGTCCATAAACAAGTTTATGCATTTGAATGCAGTGTAAAGTCCCTGTTGATGTAATGGATAGGCGTCCCAATACTTTTGTCCATATAGTGTAGTGAGGGAGAGGGTGTCTGTACCCCCGGTGCTGTAGGAGGCGCTCTCCGGTTGTGTTTCAAATCGCTCCGTATCGGCATCATTCTTTCCTGTCTCGACCCGGCCCGGAGCCCCACGCTGCACGTTTGGCGCACTTATCTGCGAATCTGGAGCAGAATACGGAGATACAGCACTTCACACTCCGACCAGTGATCACTCCTACTCCATAACAGGTGAGAGGCTGTTATAGACTAGTCTGGTTGTTCTGGAGGAGCCGGCGGATTGTGGGACAGCAGATCCAGCCTGTCAAGCAGAGGCCTTCCAGACCCGCGGCCTCGAGTTTTGCTCTAGCCCTGGACCGGTGCTCTTAATTTGGCCTCAACCTGCAGAACAGTGACGCGGTGGAGATTGGCTATTGTTTTTGGCTAAAATGATAAATTAAGAAAAGCTACAGGCGTAAAAATGTACTCATATACTTTTCTGACTAAAGGCAGTGTAATAAGCGACAGTTTACTCTTCTAAGTATGGTGAATAAGGCATAGTCTATTCTAAGTGCCCATATCCAACCCCTTTAAAATAACATTCTAGTCATTGGCATGCTCAGCTCAACAAGAGACAATAAAAGACAATGGAAAACAACAGTAGTACAGCACAATGACCGGAACATTCGTGTAAAATAACAGTGTAACATTGACATCGTTTTATGTAAATATTTAGTGTGCTTTACCAGCACGTCAGGAATTCGAAATGACTCGTGGAAGTGGCTTAGTGTAAAAAATAAATGCAATAATATAGCAATAGTTGAAGTGGTAATGAGATTAACATGCAAATTCCCATAATATTGTTTTTACTAGCCATTATTCAAGTCATACTTTATTCCAATATGGTCATTTCACACCACCTTTTATCCTTAATGGCATGCATGATAAGAGTATAGGCAATGTGTAAATGCCGTCACAAAAATTAATTTAACTTTATCTCTCTTTAGAAATTTCTGTGATATAGGCCCATTAAGGCACATGCTGTAGTGTGTTACTGTTCAGTCATTAGATCTTTTCTTTCACAAACTGCAGTGACCACAACCACTTGGGATGTCCCGTTTCTTCGCCACCGGATCCGACAGCGAGTCGGAGGAATCCTCATCTGCCGAGGAGATCACCCCTAAGGCAACTGGGACTGCTTTCAACAAGCAGTGAGTACAGCACAGTGCACCACAAATCCCGCAGATTTTATTTAAAGATGGCACATTTTCATGATCCTGTGTAATTTAGTCATGCATTACAGAATTTTAGTCATGCTCATGATGGTATTTTGTAATACCTATAATTTTTAATCTGTGTCACAGTCAGATATAGATCATATAACAATTTTATGTTTTACAACTGTGATCCCAATTAATATTTTTATAACTTTATACGTTTTTTTTTATCCTCCAGTGTGGTAGTGTAAGTGCTGTGAAACTGACCTGAATTTTTGTTTCATAGGAATCTGTTGCTGAGTGATGATGAGGAGGACACTAAAAGAGTGGTGCGCAGCGCCAAGGATAAGAGGTGAGGTTTTGGCACATTGTTCACCTCTGAAGGGGATTACATCTGTAATTAGTTTTTCCTGCTTCGCTGTGTTAAGCATATTCTGATTTTAGACTCCATGCTCCTCTACCCTGGATGCTGTGCCCAGGTTCTTCTAACCTTGCATCTTTGTCTCAGGTTTGAGGAGCTGACAAACCTGATCAAGACCATTCGAAATGCTATGAAGATCAAAGATATTGCAAAATGTCTGGAGGAGTTTGAGCAGTTATGTCGAGCGTTCTTAAAGAGTAAAGCGATAGTAGACAAAGAGGGTGTACCCCAGTTTTACATCCGCCTTCTAGCCGACCTGGAAGATTACCTCAACCAGGTGTGTATGAAACATCCACATGTTGTCACATCTGTTTTCTTCAGTCTTGTTGCCAACTGGCATTTTACAGCAAATTTGGAAATATTTGCACAATTTCTTATCAAGTCATGTGAGCTGCGGAGGAATATTGTAAGATTTTTTGCTAAACTACTACTTTAAATGGCCTTTTTTTAGTTCAGAGTTTTGTAGCATTTGTGTTATTTTCTTGTGCAGCTATGGGAGGACAAGGAAGGGAAGAAGAAGATGAACAAAAATAACGCCAAAGCTTTGAGCACCCTCCGCCAGAAGATCCGCAAATACAACCGCGACTTTGAGACGGAAATTGCCAGCTACAAGGAGGTCAGGTTTCTTGATGTTGTAAAAATGCCTTTAAAGGGTTATGTTATGCATTCAGTTCTGCCTCAATTTAAGTCCACTTACAATGTCTGATGGGATTTTTGTGACTCGTTTCTGCAGGGCTGTTTTCCAAACTCTCTACCCATTACAACAGGCTGTTTGTTACTGTACCTATAGACCGATATGCAAATGACTCCTGTTTTGATTGACAGCCGTGTATTTATGCATGTGTACACATATAAGTAAATAAACTCAGCAAATTGAAAACCTGTTCTTGTAGCTCTGCATATAAATATGAATTGAGGAGTGGGCATTTTGTGATATCGGCTTTTTAAAAACTTTCCGGGATCAATAACATTTTCTGATTCTAAAAATGTGTATTCTTTTAATGCATTGACACGTTTTCCTGGTTGACACTTTCAGAACCCAGAACAGTCCGCTGAAGAAGAGGAAGAGAAGGAGGAAGCAGAGTCTGGTATGTTATGTCTAGTATATAAAAAAAAAAGTTCTATAATAATATGGTAAATATTTATTTGATTTGTCATGAATTTATTGTGTATGTTTCTATGTGTGTGATCTCCAGGTTCATCCTCAGAGAGTGATGATGATGATGATGATGATGATGATGGTGAAGAAGGTGTCACCGCCAAGAGCTTCATGAAGAAAAAGCCTGCAGCTGAGCCGCCTCCTGAAGCCAGCAAGTTCCTGAAAGGCGCAGCTGTGAGTTCCGAATCATTTATTGCATTTGGGCTAGTCTCTAAATAAGTAAACAACAGTTACAGACCGCATATTTAATCATTTTAAATGTGTTTCTGCAAATTTGAGCACACAATTTCAGTGCACTTGCTGAGTTTACCATTTCAGACTAAAATTGAAACATAACTTACTCTCTTTGGAGCACACACTTGCACAACGTACTTAAATAGTTCAAGACTTGTACAAGTATTAGTGTGCCATTTCCTCAGAAGTTGTTAGTAGTAATAATACAAAATAATAGAATCAGGTTTATTCCCTGTTTAATTTTGTGGTGGGTATCTCAATTGGCTCTGCTTTAGGATGATGAGTCAGAGAGCGATGACGACGACGATGAACTCTGGGGCTCAGACTCCACAGACAGCGGCAGTGAGAGTGAGGACATGGAAGGAAATGCTGCTTCCCTGGCTGTGGCCTTCCTCAAAAAGTTAGTAACAATCATATGTGTGGGATTTTGTTGTCTGCGGGATCTGCATTTACTACATTAATAATTGACATTGTTGTAAATTTGTCCCTTTGTTTGTTTGTCAAATATATCAGATACATTTAGTTTGCAGAGAGAAGAGTCCTCAAGTTATTAAGCTTCAATTAACGCCAAAATCATTGCTTTGTTTATGGTCATCTTGTTCTTAACCTCTAATGGTAGCTGTCGTTGTGTGACCATTTTACTTATGGTGACAGGACAGTGTTGTGAAAGAAATGGAAGCAACTTTCCTCTCTCTTTTAGGACTCAGGATGGAGACCGGCAAGCTGGCGATCGTAAGAAGGAGGAGAGGAAGAAGAGGAGCAAGAAGAAGGAGCGTCTAGAAGAAGAGGCGGAGGAAGAGGGCCTGGAGCTGGAAGGAGGAGAGTGGGAGAAAGTGAAGGGAGGAGTACCTCTGGTGAAGGAGAAGCCCAAGATGTTCGCAAAGGGCACAGAGATCAACACTGCTGTGGTGGTGAAGAAACTCAATGAGATCTTGCAAGCCCGAGGAAAGAAAGGAACAGACAGGTAGGTAAAGGGCAATCTGCTGGACCACCTCGGGACCAAGAGTAAGCCACCGTACTGCACACAGGGATCTGTTCTGGGTGTGTCAAACCCGGGTTTCTTCCAGGACACAGTGGTGAAGAATTTAACATTCCAGAAAACTTGCGAGGAGAACTGCCACTCCGTAATGATGAATGGGTTCACCAGAATACTGTTGGACATTCTAACAGTACACTCCTTCAGGGATACAAATTATGTATTAAAATACGCATTCTGTCCATTTAGCTCCATTTCGTCCCATTGAATGAGGACTTGTTCTTACGTGCCCTTTTGAGTTCCTTTTTTTTTTTAAATTATTTTTACTGAAATGTGAGTCATGGGAGGTACCAAAGCTTCTCTTAAACTGGACTTCTTTCTCATTAATCACTCCTGATATATGCATTGAACTGAGTGTTTGAGAAGAGGAAAATGATGATCTCTGCTGAGTTGTGACTGGGAGGAATTCGATTTGACTCCAGATCTAGTCTTTGGCGGTGCATTATTTGTTTGTTTTATTTATTTATTTATTTAAATCTGTGTGTGTGTTTCAGAGCTGCTCAGATTGAGCTCCTCCACGCTCTGGCAGGAATTTCAGACGAGAATAACTTGGGACAGGGAATTTCTGTGAAGATTAAGTTTAACATCATTGCCTCCCTGTACGACTACAACCCAAACCTGGCTACCTTCATGAAGGTTGGAAATGTTTTATTTAGCTGAGTAGTCTTGTCTTGATATTTGGTGCAAACTGTTTTTAATATTTCTAACACGTTCTCTGAATGCTCTTCTGTTTCTTTTGGGTATTTGTTTTTTTCCTTTTTCTTTCCTCCCTCCGCTCACATAGGCGGATATGTGGAAGAAGTGTCTGGACTGCATTGATGAACTGCTAGACATCCTTTTTGAGAACAGCAACATCTTCATTGGCGAGAACATCGCTGAGGATAGCGAGAACCTGGCGGTCTCTGACCAGGTCAGCAAATGATGTCCATATAATGTCAAATCTTCCAGAGGAGCTCCAAGCAGATTCCATATGAACGGATCTATAAGCTTTTAATGCAGTGTTCTGTTTGTGTAAGAGATGCTTATCCATTGTGTATTCCAGCCTTTCCGTGTTCGTGGCTGCATCCTGACCCTGGTGGAGAGGATGGATGAGGAGTTCACCAAAATCATGCAGAACACAGACCCTCATTCACAGGGTAAGAATTTGCATTGTTTTGTAGCCATTTAAACAGTAAGACTTGCTTATGTGGTTTCTGGCACTTCTGGTACTTTGTTAAAATTTAGTGCAGTTAAAATTTAGGCTTTAGGTGGTTACTGTTCACAGATATGTAACAATCTTTAGGTCATCCATGTTTGTAGACAACAATGCGCCATACAGGCTTGTAAACCACAACCAAGTCTAAATGGGATTGCTTAAGTATATAGTTAGGTGTAATTTGTTAAACAATTTTTCTTTGAAGTCAGTAGTTGATAAGCCAGTCCTTGTTTGGAGTCCAAATGTTTCCTTAATAGGCAAGCACAAAACATCCCTCAAACTGCAGTCTGTGTGAATATCTTCGTTTTACCTGGTGCATATCACAGCCTCAGATAAATGCAGGGTTTTGCCATTGCAGAGTATGTGGATAACCTAAAGGACGAGGGCCGTGTGTGCTGCATCATTGACCGGCTGTTGCAGTATTTGGAGGGTAAAGGCAGCACAGAGGAGGTGTGTCGCGTCTACCTGCGTCGAATCATGCACACCTACTACAAGTTTGATTACAAGACCCACCGCCGCTGCATGGGGATACAGGGGGAGAGCAAGGTGAGTTTGGTGTTATTAAGGCAAGATTAGTTAAGGCCCTCTTTAAAGTAATTTACTTCGTAGTGCTTACTTCGTCCGTTCTGCATCAGTTTTGGTCATGTCCTCTGTTGTTCAGTCACAGGGTTGCCACGGGGTTGTAAAAGGTAGTAAATTAAACTGGACCAAATTAAGGCCAGTAAAAAGTAGTAAACATCATCTGATTAGGTAGTAAATTTTCGAGCCCCCATCCAACTGGGCCTATGCGTTTTTCAGTTTGTGCAACTTACGTGCATCTCCTTCAATTATTAAACTTGCGTGAATTTATTTTTATGTTGCGAGTAGGACCTGAGTGATGGGAATGGTGTCACGTGACCTCGCGTGCACGTTTAATCAGTCCGGGTACCCGGCTGCCTCGCTGCCAAAACTCTGCGTGAGTTTGCTAATAGTGTATTTCAGATCTAGGCAAATGCAAGTTTTCAGACCTCTGTCCGGAGGAATCCACGTTTAAAGGACTGGCTTAGGCAAGAACTGCAGGCTTACAGGCTCTCTTATACGTCTCTCTCTTTCTCACTGTCACACTCTCTCTACATGTCTCGCTCGCGTTCGCTCTCATTGTCTCTACATGTCTCGCTCGCTCTCTCTCTCTCTTTGTCGCTCTGTCTCTACCTGTCTCGCTCGCGCTCTCTCTCGTTGTCGCTCTTTCTCTGCATGTCTCACTCCCTTGCTCTCTCTCTCTCTCATTGTTGCTCTTTCTCTACCTGTCTCGCTCTCTCTCTCTCGTTGTTGCTCTCTCTCGTTGTCGCTCTCTCGCTCTACCTCTCTACCTGTCTCTCTCTCTCGCTCTCTCTCGATCTGTGTGTGTGTGTTGGCCTGTTTTTGTGTCCAGTGTTGAATATATTTGTTCGCAAGTTATTTGTTAATGAAGTGCTGTTATTATAGTGTGTAAAATTACACTTTACCTGAGAACCAAAGAAAAAAGTGTCTTACAATTTATTTTTTGTGCGATTTCCTCTATTTGGGTCTAAAAAACACCTTACAATTTAAATTTCTTTGAATAGATTTTTTATTTTAATTTTCCAGCATGTCCACTGTAGAGGACAACAGGACGATTTCCCCATGAAAATAGACCTGAATTTAGAAAATAAAAAATGTGATATTAACCCAAGAACACATAATTTGATCAAAACAATAAAATTCTGTATCTCTCTTCTGTTGCTTGTTGCTTGCAAGGACAACAAATCATGTATTTTAGGTCAGCAGTGAATTATAAGTCACAGAACCTCCTCTGGATAGTTTAGCTGTGATAGTCCTGGTTTTCTTTTTGGTTAAAAAGAGGAACATCTTGCATTTGGTGCTCCTCATGTATGTCTTGCTATTGCAGTCCTTGTTCCCAGCATGCAAACCCCTAACAGGACCATCACTTGAAAGCCCAGGGTCTCCTCTACAGAACACTATAGGGCTTGTTGGGGATCTCCAAATATTTAAGGAAGATACAGGGGGACAAAATGTCCACTATAAAGGACATAAATGAATGGGCCGGGTCTCAGGAGGTTATTATTAGCTAGTTTCCTCCTTTTATTCAAGGCCCTAATTGAACCATTTGTTTCAAATTCCAATGTCTAGCTGTTCATTTTAAAGGTCCAGTCTGTCTTTTAACTGTTATACATATATATTTTTTTTTACATCTTGTTTAATCCTACTCCTATGGTAGAGCTCCCGTGTACTTAAATGTATCTTACTTGCTTTCCCTAACACACACACTCCCCTACAGTGCCCCTTTCTGATTCTCTCTCTCTTTCTCTCTTTCTCTCTCTCTCTCTGGTTCTCTACCTATCTGTCTGTCAGTCCCTCTCTCTCTTGCTCTTTCTCTCTATCCATCTCTCTCTCTATCCATCTCTCTCTATATATCTCTCTCTCTCTCTCTCTCTCT
>JBBPDC010000109.1:24328507-24360572 GCA_037974485.1 Hemigrammopetersius urotaenia
CCATCCAGTTTTTATGTCCAGTGTTGAAGTAACGTCATAATTATCTCGTTAAATTGTGAGGAAATATGTTATTAATTTGAGATATTTCAATACTTTACTTCACACTTTACGCTGCAACAGATGAAGCTTGAAGTCGTGCTGGTAGTAAAAAATATAGATTGTAGTAAAAAGGTAGTAAATTCAACTTAAGAATCTCTGAATAAACCCTGAGTCAACAATTTTGACCAAAATAAAAGAACCCTTTATTAGTCTCACAGGTGGGGAATTTAAATTGTTACAGCAGAAAAGTAGAAAGTAAATTTCAGCGTTGCTTGTAAGAGACCTGAGAGGTTTTTGAGGTTTTTATAGTTTGGTATTTTAACCAAAATGTAATTAAATTGATGCCCCTTTCCCACACAGTCTGAGCAGGACCAAGAGGAGAGTGAGGGAGAAGACAGTGCTATCATCATGGACCGTCTGTGCAAGTTCATCTATGCCAAGGACCGCACTGACCGCATCCGTACCTGTGCCATCCTGTGCCACATTTACCACCACGCCCTGCACAGCCGCTGGTACCAGGCGCGTGACCTCATGCTCATGAGCCACCTGCAGGACAACATTCAGCACGCTGACCCTCCTGTGCAGGTACACGTCGGCCGCCCCTTTTTCTTCTAGCTAGCTTATAAATATATGGCTGGGCTTTGTTTGACTGTCTCTCTATCTCTCCACCTAAGATCCTTTACAACAGGACCATGGTGCAGCTGGGCATCTGCGCGTTCCGCCAGGGCATGATCAAAGACGCTCACAATGCGCTGCTGGACATCCAGTCAAGTGGCAGGGCCAAGGAGCTGCTGGGTCAGGGCCTGCTCATGAGGAACATGCAGGAGAGAAATGCCGAGCAAGAGAAGATTGAGAAAAGGCGACAGGTACAACATTCACCTCCATTCATTGGAACCCTAACCATTTTATTAGAAACCTGTACTCATTGACCATTTTGCACACACTGGTCACAACACTGAAAAGTACACCCAATAACTATAGGTAAATACTGTAGACTAGGACGATGGAAGCTGTTTAATCTTCTGATTGATTTCTAAAACACTGTCTTTTGCAAAAGTATGCACTTATTTGAAGCTTCTGTGTGTTTGGGTCAGCAGTGGAGGCTTCACACACAGGAAGCTTTGTTTCATGATCATGTGAGAATTTTTGGGGAATTATAAAAATGGTGCTTAAAAGTAAAAAAGAACTTTTAGGTGAATGTGTGGCTGCGCGTAAGCAGCACAGACTTAGTTACTGTAAATACATAAACTCCACCTGGGACAGACTTAATTGTAAATATTTATACTGAAATTTTAATGGATTTTCTTAATTTTGTCGTCAGTTGTGTCCAAAATTACACATTAAGGCTTTAAATATTAGAAAAGAAATGCAGAAACAGGGAAAAATAGCCTCCTAAGGGTTAATTGATTCACGCCCCTCACAGGTTCCTTTCCACATGCACATCAACCTGGAGCTGCTGGAGTGTGTGTACCTGGTTTCAGCCATGCTTCTGGAAATCCCCTATATGGCAGCCCATGAGTTCGATGCCCGTCGCAGGATGATCAGCAAACAGTTCCACCACCAGCTGCGGGTGGGCGAGAGACAGCCCCTGCTGGGTGAGTCGAGAGAGTCTGAAAACATTTAAAAGATAATCAGAAGGAGCCCAATTAAAGAGAATCTAGTGGACAGATGCTAAAACTCCAATGGCATATTTTCTTAGTACAGAGAAACCGTGGTAATAAATGCTGTAGATGCAGCAGATGGAGATTATACTGAAGTACACTAATCCTGTATTATTCATTTAGACTTTTGATGGTTAACTTTTTGAAGTGAAGGTGATCATTCGGTCATACGTGAACGCACCACAGCACACAGTGTGAACAGCACGAAATACTTCCTCTGCATTTAACCCTTTCACCAAGTGAAGCAGGGGGCAGCCATGAACACGGCGCCCAGGGAGCAGTGTGTGGGGACGGTACCTTGCTCAGAGTACCTCAGCTGTGCCTAGAGGTCTTGGGAATCGAACCTGGACTTTCTGATCGCAGGGCGAATGCCCTAACCACTAGGCTACCAACTGCCTTGTTTTGTTGTTCCCAAAACCAATAATATTAATAAAGAATTTAAATAAACATTAAACAAGACATTTAAATGGACCAAAATCTATGCAATCAGCGACCTAGTATATTCTCTAACCACAGCTTACGATAATTTTGTACTCCTACAGGCCCCCCTGAGAGCATGAGGGAGCATGTGGTGGCCGCCAGCAAGGCCATGAAGATGGGCGACTGGCGCACCTGCCATTCTTTCATCATCAATGAGAAAATGAACAGCAAAGTGTGGGACCTGTTCCCTGAGGCTCAGCGTGTCCGTGAGATGCTCGTCAGGTATAGAACTGATGGAGAGCGTTGTGTACATAATCCTAAAAGTTTTAAATGGCCCAAATATTACAGTATTTGCTTTAGTATATTCTTTCCCACTAGACTAAAAGCTTTGTGGAGGGGGTATTGCCTCCTCCCACATTAATACCTTATGTTGTTTTTAACTGCTATAATTGACAATTTAGCTCTTTTTTTTTTTTTTTCTTTTCGCAGGAAGATTCAGGAGGAGTCTTTGCGCACCTACCTGTTCACATACAGCAGTGTGTATGACTCTATAAGGTACAGCTGCAGCAGTGTGCACATCTATTAAGTGGAAGATTTAATGTGCTGCTGATGGTCTTTTCTTCATGGATGACACTGTTTGTGTTTCCTCAGTATGGAGACTTTAGCTGAGATGTTTCAGCTGGAGTTACCCATGGTGCACAGCATCATCAGCAAAATGATCATCAACGAGGAGCTGATGGTAAGTTTGGGGTTCCTCGGTATCATTTGGCATTTTCAGATATTCGATTGCCGAAAAAAAAGTGCAACGCTGTTCTCTCTCTCCCAGGCATCTTTGGACCAACCCACTCAGACTGTAGTAATGCACAGGACAGAGCCCACCTCCCTGCAGAACATGGCCCTGCAGCTGGCAGAGAAGCTGGGGGGCCTGGTGGAAAACAACGAGCGTGTCTTTGACCTCAAACAGGGCGTCTACGGAGGCTATTTCAACAGAGGTGAGTAACTCCTCACAGCTTACACTGAAAATTATTCAACAAATTTGCAGCATATATGACGCAACTTAAAGTTTTATCGCACTCAATATAGTATTGTGCTTCAAATTCATCTTCACTGGGTTAGGATGAAGGCTCTCAGTCCACAGAGGTGTATTAGAATCGTCCATTACCTGCCCAAACAAAATGTGTGACAGTGTTAAACGAGTCAATGTTAAAACGGGGGGGGAGACTAGATTGAAATGGGTGTCAAGTTTCCTCTCATGCTGTAACTGTTTTAATCTTTATGATGCTTTTTAAATGTCCTAACTTGTTGGTTAATGTAACTTAAGCTGTTTGCTAGCTACCTCCATCAAAATTGGAAGATTCTGCTGTTATTTTCATTAGAGAAATTTTAAAAGTGAGAGACCCTCAGTATTTGGACCATTATGCAATTGGTGTCACTACCAGTCATCTTAAGAATTGATTTTTGTGAAGATTGCATTTATCTTATCTATGGTTTGCCTGTTTATTTATGAAATTGTAACTTTTAAAGGATTAATTCTGTGTGGTTTCTTACTAATTGCAGTAAATTTCTAGAAAATGCTTGTTGCTCTTTCATTGAATGGATTTTGCTATAAAAGTAAATCAACATTAACAAAAGTATTTTCAGTTTTGCAAAGGCATTTTATTGAAGTAGAAACTAGAGATACCCCTCGCTTGCATTAATTACTCATACCACTGGATTAATTGTGCAGTCTGAAAGTCCATTGCAGAAAATTATTTATTAAAAAAGTCCCGGGACTTAAACTGATGGATGGAACCCTGATCACTGCCCTTCTCTTTTCCACAGATCAGAAAGGAGGCTACCAACAGAAGCAAGGCTACCAGAGAGGTACGTGTAATGGAGTGATATGCGTGTCTGCTGCAAAGCCATGCATAGCCCTTATATTGTTTACATTCTGAATTTAGTCTTAACATTTGTGCAAAAGCCCTGAACTTTGGACATTACTGTATTCTTTTGAGCCATTATTGTAAGAGCAAATTAAACTCGCACACAGAGGAATTATTAAACAGTAAAAATAATAAACCTAAATTCCTAAAATCAGTCAGTTTATGCCCCTAAACAAGAATTAATCTGTCTCCAGGTTTTTCGAAGGAGCCACCTTTATCCATTATATTCTATATTATAGAATAGCTTTACGTATTATTTGTGTGCAGTCAGTCAAGTTTAGGTGCCCCTGATTTAAATATATTATTAATTTTAATATGAAGTAAAGTGTAAATATGTACATGTTCTCTGACACTTCTGCACAATTACTGTTTATTTAGTTAATTTAATATACTGGCAGGGAGAAATGTGCTGTAACTTTTGCACAGGCCATGTGTTATGCTTAGTTTTTCTCAAACACGTTAAAATTAAAGTGGCATTTAAGTGTGTTCTCTGTGGAGGGTGTTTGTTTTTGCTTAAAAAAAACCCCCAACAAAACATGATTTGACCTGAGCACCTGTATGGGCAACCCAGGCATACGTCTAAAGCGGCAACACTTTCGTCAACCCAGATTGAAATAATTGCACCCATCCTTGAATTGTGAAATTAACTTGGCACCCCTCTCAAACAATGCTGTAGCAAGAAAATTAACAGACTTTATTTTTTCACACATCCTTCTGAGTCTCCAGAGTTCTCGTCTGTAAAGTGTCTTCAGTGGTGTAAATGAAGCTCTTGAAGCTTCACTGTTGTTTTGGTAACCCGACTACACGCATCCACCTTAATGCCTCTAAACTGTTCTCACTGCAGATTCAGACCAGAGGGGCGGTTACCAACAGAGGCAAGGTTACCAACGAGGTGCTTATGAACAAATTCATTCATTTCTTTATTCGTCCACCCACTCCTTCCTTGCTCCCCCCCCCTCGTAAAAACATTTGACTGTCGATTGGCAGTCTTTTTTCTTTTTCTTTTTTTCCTCCCTCTCTCATTTTCAAAACTTTCTTTTTTGGTCCTTGTTTATAAAGCTCAGCTTACTGGATTGTTGCTATAGAGGGCCCAGTCCTGCTGTAGCCTAAATTAGAAAATGATTGTATGTACTTAAGGCTATACAGACCAATATATTTCACTAGATCATAATCTACAGTTGCTTCAGGCTCTCAAAGACCTTCAAAAGTGAACATTATGGGCGTGAAGTATCGTTAGGCTGATTTTCAAAGGCTCTTGCTGATAACGAGTGCCTGATATTCTGGTGAGAATTTGCCCATTTCTCTTTTTCTCCTTATATTGAATGCTTATATTTACATCAGAGGAAGCACAGAGCACTCGCACTAGTCAAACCAACCGCGCCCGGGCACAGAGCACTCGCACTAGTCAAACCAACCACGCTTTGGTGGTCAAACACATTCGGGCACGCAATTTATTTTAAAGCGTTATAGAAAATAAATTAACGCAAATAGTTAACACTATATGTATATATGAGTGTGTGTATGAAATTAAATAGTTAAATTCAGCCTCAAACGAAGAAATACTAATAAATGAGGACCCTTGTTGTCTTCCATTCCACTTCTCCTCCCTCATTCTCGCTTCTGAAACTCGGAAGCGCCATCCACCCGAACTGTCAGTGCCTTTGTTTTTTGAATCGTTTTAAATGTGTCCTTTTTTCTCTTCTTTCCCTTTCCTTTTCCCCTCTCAGATCAGAAAGGGGGCTACCAGCAGAAAGGGGGCTACCAGCGAGGAGGGTACCGGTCCCAGAATCAGAGCTCTTACTGAAACCCAGGCTGATCGGAGCAGGACCTGCTTTCATTCCAAGACTAGACTGCAACCTGACCTCTGTTTATCTGTTAGCTCCTTCAGCTCCATCTTTCAGCCCGTTTTGCCACATTCACGCAGACACAGTTTATCCTGCTTCAACAAAATTTGCTTCCTTTGCTTCCTTTCTCAGAAAAAGTTTAGAAATGAAGTGGTGGAACCTATGTTGAGGTAGAAACTCGGCAAGCTTGGAAATAGGTCAGGTTTTATGTGTGATAACTAATTTGAAATAATAAACCTTGAGTTAATTACTTGTTTGTCTCATGTGTGTAATTTAAGTGTTACAATCTGGTTTTTAATCAAAACATTCTAGTAGCTGCCATTTACTGGACCATTCATAGTAACAACTGAACCTCGAACTTGTGCCAAAACAGTCACCTTAAGCTAAAAAGCACACCCTTAATCCAGAGAACAGAAAAAAATGACTGGCGCCCTCTAGCATATCACAACTTACTAAAATATTTGCTATTATGGGCTTATTGTTTAGGAAAACCTGACCATAATTTTTGTATGTTGCGATGTCAACAGTCATACCCAAGATGAGAAGTCCAAGGTGTCCAATGGATGGTCACTATACTCCATATTGCCAAAAGTATTCGCTCACTTGCCTTTACACGCATATGAGCTTAAGTGATCCCCACCGTTTGCATTGACTTGCTGAAAGTTATTTGTTGTAGCTGCAATCAGTTTAAAGTAATACATAGTGGTGTGCAAACCTTTAGTCAAAAGCATTTTTCTTGATTTCTAAGTTTTAGTGCATGTTCTCTACAGAAACACATTCGCTCTACAAACATACATATCTGTTTTATATGCTTTTTCCTAAATATGGCAAATAAGAAATTGTGGTTTAGAAAATTGACATGCAGTTCTTTGTAGAGTATGGTTAGGGGGTGTTCATACTTTTGTATATGAATTTGAATGTGAGCTGGCAGTGGGGTTTAAAGTTATTGAGGTGTAATGAAGTTAACTTGATAAAACAAGAGATGGCTGCAGGTTTGTGCTGCTAAGCGTACCATGCCTGCTTGAGGAGAGCTTATTTCTGTAGTCTATAATATAGACAGGAAACATTTCAGTAGTGGTGCAAAGTTAATTTTTGGCCCCTAGTTTGTAAGCAAGGTCAGTGCAGGGCCAAAGTCTCCTTAGCTACAAGTTACATACGTCACTGACCTCTTAGGTCAACCTCTGCACGTTTCTCATGCTTTGGCATCGTCTAAACTTGCACAGTGCCAAGATAATGGGAGAGAATATTTTTTCTGAATTGTTTATCTCACCTTGTGGATGTTGCAACTGCAGTTTTGAAATGAGAAAACTGCTTCTGTACATGAAAACCTCCATCGTGTTCAAGCTCATGGTGCGTTTGTGTATTAAGATCCGCATTTTGAATTGGTACCAAAACGAAGAAACCTTTGGAAATGTCCTGTTCTAAGACTTGAATGAATTTCGTTTTACCCACCCTGCTTGAATGAATATTCTTAGGGTGCCATGCTCAATAGCAAGTGCATAAAGGCTTTGGAGAAGACACTGTTTGATCCTAAGGCCCAAAGTTCAGGCTGTTGGTCAGTAATTAACCACAAAACCACCAAAAAAAAAAAAAAACCTCAATCCTTGAGTCCTGGACGGGCCATCGCTCCCTATATCGACCTCCTCTGTGAGATTACTTGGTGGTGGTGGTATCTACTGATGCTTTTTAAGGTAATACTTTACTATTTCAGCATCTAAGGAGGCTATGACAATGCAGAGGTTGATGTGAAAGCAACGAATTTTCTTCTACAGTGGCTCCACAGAAGGTCCTCTTGACAGAAGTTATATTCTACAGTGTTGCTGCTCTACTGGAAACCCTTTCAATTCCACTTTTGTGGTGCAATAAGTCCTCATGCAAAGGTTCAAGCCAAAGATCTCTTCTGTTCTTCGGCTGCCCACATTATGCCACCTCCGGTCACTTCGAGTCACAGGAGGGGCATCCAGGATGCTGGGGTCTGAACGTGTTGGTCTTGAATCCCTTCGTGGCGGAGATGTCAGGGAGCCTGTTCCACCCTCCATATTGACATTTGAGGACCCACGGGCATTCCAAGCAAAGAGTTGGTGGGAGCTCATGCGAGCACTAGGGGTCTTCAGACTCTGCTCTTACCCAATGCTGGTCAACCACTGTGGCAAGGTAAGCTTCACTAAGGTTCCATTCTATTCAACTGTACTTGCATAGCACTTGGTGCTTTGTTTCGATCTGAAAGCAGTCCCACACAAAGTGTTGATTCATAATCTGTAATTTTAGGGCAGGGTAATCCCAGTCCTGGAAACTGTGTACTATACATATTTTTGTGCTTCAGTTTAACTCCTTAACAGCGGGGTGGCGGTAGCTCAGTGGGTAGGATACTTGCCTCCAGACCAAGAGGTCATGGGTTCGAATCCTACCTTCAGCAGACCACCACTGGGTCCCTGAGCAAGACCCTTAGCCCCTAGTTGCTCCAGGGAGACTGTCCCCTGTAGTTAGAGAATGAAAGTCGCGTTGGATAAAAGCGTCTGATAAATGCCATAAAATATAAATGTAAATGTAAAATGTAAGCCCCTCAAATGCTGGGACAGACAAGTTAGAGTAGGGAAACCACAAATGGGTGTAGAGTGTGGAACCTCCAGGATTTTTGGAATCTTATTGATAAAGTTAAATTCATAAAATTGCTCACTTAGGCTGCCGAGTGGCTCAGCATTATAAACACCTTAAAGTTTAATAGCAACTTGAAGTTAAGCGTAAGGGTTAATTGCATGTTAAAACCCATCCAATGTCCAGAAGTCCAAGATAGCATAATTGTTCTCTCTCTCTACAGACTACAGACTAAGAAACTTTAAAGTGAAAATTTGAATCTGTCACATGTGTGAGAAGTTTTGTTCAAACTTGACCAAATATGATGTTATAGTTCAAACAAACATTTTAGTTTCTGACCAAAAGAAAAGCTTTTCCAGAATTGTGCATGCAGCCCTCCTAATCAGGGTTACAGAGGGATACACTTCTAAGAGCATGAGGAAGAGCCACATAAAGGAACCAAGAGTAAATAACAGAAAATCTCTTAGAGCATGAGAGCCACTGAGAGAATCCAAAACTCTAAGGGCATGAAGAAGAACCACAGAGAGGAACTCAAATGGCGAACCCATCCACAGATAGAGGACAGAGGACAGATCTGGGAGATACATCACCCTTCACCCTTGTCGCCGTCACCCTTGGCTTGCTCATCAGAGGCATTTCATTCACACACACACACACACATTTATTTCATTTTGTAAAGCTGCTTTGTGACAATGACCATTGTTAAAAGCGCTATATAAATAAAATTGAATTGAATTGAACATCAACATTAAAATCTGACCGCAAAATGATCTTACAAGTTATTTGTTGTTGTGAATACCTTATTTGACACCATGGGTTCTCATGATAGATTTTATGTCTCTCTCTCTGTCTTAGCTCATGTCATTTACACGGACCATCCTGGGCAAAAGAGCTTTTGCTATGGCTCTTCGTCCATTTGTGTATGCCCAGTTTGTTGCTGGGGAAACAGAGGAGGAGATTTCAGACTCCATGGAGAAGATGAGCTCGCTGGGACTGCGCCCCATGCTGGCCGTCCCCATTGAGGAGGACCTGGGAGAGAGCACTGGGTAAGATCCATTAATCTGCATCAGAAGTTTGGGGATACCTAGCTTGCTTAGTATAAAGAGCATGTTGGCTTTAAAGATTACTGAGAGGTCCATTTTCTTATGAAAGGGACACATTAAATTATGCTTTTAGATACTGATAATTTCATGACAACAGTAATATAAGTATGCTGCCTTCAAAGGAAAATTCTGTCATTCAAATGTCACTTAAAGGGTTTGGCCAAAGTGGTTCATTCCAAAGGTTCGCATTTCTTTACAATGGTGGGGATAAATGGAACCAGATGTCACATCTCCAACACAAATACAACCCGGTTATTTACTGTCAACTCACCAGTTTACTCCATACACTACCCCTGTGAACCGCTTTGTTCTTGTCCCATTGATTGAATTCTGCGCAAAGTAGAATAAGTAGAAAAGAAATAATTTCACTTTACTTAAAGCAGGCAGTCGAAACACCTGGCTTCATTATAGAGGCAATTGATCTGTTGTAACAGGGAGCAGAGGTATGATCACAACCTTGCATCCATGCTGGAATGTGTGCGGATGTCTCACTGCAATGAGTGGAGCAAAGATCCCATGATGCAGCTGAAGATCACCGCCCTGGTCAGCCCAGAGCTTTGTGTAAGTGACTGATACATTCCAGGGGAACATAACAGGCCATGGTGACCTTTCTCCCTGCAGCCCAAAGCTACAGACTTTATATCCCTCTGCAGCTCATATGTACACTATATAAACAAAAGTATTAGGACATGTCTGTTTTTCAGGTTTGGGCTAGGCTTCTTCCTTCCAGTTATGGGCAATCTTAATGCAAGACATTTTGGACAATGACATGCTTTTAACTTTGTGGACACACTTTGGGGAAGCACCTTTTCTATTCCAGCATGACTGTGCCCCAGTGCACAAAGCAAGCTCCATAAAGACATGGTTGGATTAGTTTGTTGTGGAAGAACTTGACTGACCTTGACCTCAAACCCATCCAACACCTTGGGAATGAACTGGAACGGAGATTGTGAGCCAGACGTCCTCATTCAACATCAGTGCCTGACCTCATAAATGCTCTTCAAACTGATTAGGCACAAATTTCCAAAATCTTCTGAAAAGCCTTCCAAGAAGAGTGGAAGCTATTCTAGCTGCAAAGAACGGACCAACCACACATTAAAGTTTATGTTTTTAAATGCAATGTTATTAAAGTCCCAGTTGGTGTAATGGTTAGGCCTCCCTGCCCTTAGCAAAAAGTAGTTTATTCAAGTGTACTATGAGGATACCTATTTTATTCTAAAACTTGAAGTTTACTTCTTATATACTACATTTTATGTACTTAAGAGTAGTATAGTGAAGTATACTTGACTTATACTAATAAGTATATAAAGTATACTTTTGTAAACTTAAAATGACCCTATAAAGTATTCTTACAGTATACTTTTATAAACTTAAAAATGTTCCAATTTAGACCAAAGAAGTATTAAACTGGTATACTTTCTAGAACACTACAAGCACATGGTCTGTATACTTGCCATACTTATACACAAGCCCACTTAATAAAATTAACTTCAAGTGTACTACTTTTTGTTAAGTGTGACCATTAGTGTTCGCTAAAACGTCCCAATAGTTTTGTCCATATAGTGTACCTGCTCCAGGGCCCATTCTGTGGCTCAGTCATTTTTATAAACTCTGTGTGAAAACTTTACCTTAAAGTATCTGAATTCACTCGTGATGACTGTCTGGATACTTATGGTTGTGCAGTTAACACCAAGGGTAGCATGAACTGTGTGTGTTCCACTGATGTTTAGGTTAAGCTGACCTGCTTGCTGAAGGAGCAGCAATATGATCTGAACCTCTTGGTTGAAGCGATGGATGGAAAGGTAGATATGTTAGAATTCACTCTTCTTGTCTAATGCTTTATTTTTGGAGAGAAAAAAATCAAGATCAATAAGGTCTCTATGGGTCCTTTTTTGACAGTCAGTAACATTTCCTGCTCTCAGTGATGAAGAAAACACACATTTTCTGTGTGGTCTCCGCCGACTAAACCAAATAGGAGAGGTACTGTGTACATACACCCCCAACCCTACCCCCAATGTAGCTGAAGTAACATGTTAAGGAAGAGGTGTTCAATAATCTGTAATAGACTTGTTTATGTGGATACTGACAATGTACGATTTACTGTTATCTAGAACTATGGACTAACATTAGCATAGATAAACACAGTTACTGACATAGAAAGACTGAATTTGTTGGTTTATTTGTCCATTTCTTGACACAGTGGCTCATATAAAGTGAGAAACTGCATAAGCAGGTACAACCTAAAAGCACCGTACTTCACAAAGTAGGCTACTTCACCCAAAATTGCTGGAATGGCAAAGCTAAATTTGATTTATTTGTTTGTTTGTCAACAGGCCAGCATAAACAAAGTTCGAGTCTTAGTGGATGCTGAATACACGTACATGAACCCTGCGCTCTCCCTCATCACTGTCGCCATGATGAAGAAGTTTAATAAAGGCTGTGCCTGGATTTGGAACACCTATCAGTGCTACTTGAAGGTTGGTGTTGTAGATGTTAAAATGTGTTTCTAAATCACATTTGAAATCAACAAAGCTCCATAACCCTGGATTATTATGACTAATTTGTGGAGTAGAGCCTTTTAGTGAATAATGTCAATGCAAAAATCTAGCACTTCATTAGTCAATATCATGTTTCAGACCTTTCAAGAACTGCTTAAGTATTAATGAGTCTATATTTTATATATGTGTATACATATTTTTATATAGTCACATTATGCATCGCAATTGTTTACTCATGATCTAATGCTGGATGTTATTGTATAATAGCATTTTGAGAAATGTCTGTTTTTATTTGCCACTTTGGGTGTTGGCTCAGAGCTATCAGGCATGCCACAATTTCAGATGAATCTGTTCCATCACACATACTGTCTCAGAATCACTGTGAACTGCCCTAGCTATAAGATCATGTTCTAAAGCTGTTTATTCAGGGATTTGAATGGACTGAAGGCACCTCAGGCACCTCAGAAATATAACTACATATATGCTGTATTTTCCCCTCAGTGAAAATTTCATACAACTATATTTTCTACAGGAGTCACGTGACCTCTTGCTTGATGCGATCCATCTCTCTAAGGATCAGTCCTTCTGCCTTGGGGTGAAACTGGTTAGAGGAGCGTACATGGACAAGGAGAGGAAACTAGCTGACAAAGAAGGCCGGACAGACCCCATTCACCAATCCTGGGAGTGCACAAATGATTGGTGAACAGTTTGTAATGTTAGATATGTGCCACAGCTGACTTGTGTGATGATATTTCTCCTCATATGTTGTCAACTTTTACCTACAGCTACAATGGCTCTTTGGAGATCATGCTGAACCTCATCTCACAGGACCCAGACCGCTACAAGGTCATCGTGGCGTCGCACAATGAGGAATCTGTACGGAAGGCAGTGACGCGGTACAGTACTATTCAGGATTTTTTAGGAGTGACGCCAGTGGTGAACCACTTTTGGTTGCTTAAAGAACCTTCTGAGGGATGGTTCTTTTAAGGCAAGACACTAAAAGTGAATTTTAAAACAATATATATCACTGTCAGTCTTTGCCAGTTTATTACTGACACTCTTACAAGTACAACAAATTCATATTTTTGTATTGGAAGTTTTGCATAAAAAATATATATTTAGATATGT
Source organism: Hemigrammopetersius urotaenia (assembly GCA_037974485.1). Lineage (NCBI taxonomy): Eukaryota > Metazoa > Chordata > Actinopteri > Characiformes > Alestidae > Hemigrammopetersius > Hemigrammopetersius urotaenia. The sequence goes on from JBBPDC010000109.1 coordinate 24,341,718, forward strand.
AAAGTTGATTTTAGAATGCATTTGGATGTTTTTGGATGATGGTAAAATCTTGTTTTATTTTTTAATGAAGAAAACATAGATGAATATAATTCAACATAGATGCAGCTCTGAGTAAAATTTCAGAAATTCCAGTAAAACCCTTCTGAACATGGTGAGAAATTAAGGTGTAAGATGTGATCTCAGAACACACTCCATTTATGTGACTGGTCATCTGTACAGAGGAAATAGAGTTAGATTAGTTAGATTCTACAGGAGACTAACTTTTCAGTGATATATGACATCACATGACTGTGGTGCGAGTAGGCGGAAATGAAATGAATAAAAGATACACCATGCAGATGCACTGGGACACATAATCAGTGATGTAATCTGGAGTCATAGGGTGTTTCGGGGCTTTTAACATCATACACCCTCACCCAGCGGGTTGATCAGCCCCCGACCTGTGTCCCAGCAGCATTTTCCCACGGTTCTGCCCTCTTTATATAAAGTCACCTAGTGGCTTTCTCTGCAGATTCAGATGTGGACCGGATTCCTTCCTATTTTCCTGAGCATTAATGCCTAGCAGAGTGAAAAGAGATTGCCCACCAAAACGTCTACACCCCACCTCTAAGATTCACAGCGAGTTCGTCAGCCCAGCCTCCAGCACTCCTCCACCAGGTCCTGGTACTTCCTATGCTCTTATTAGTCTCCTCTAAGAGTTCTTCGCATGGAACTGTGAGTTCCAGCATGATTAGTTATTTGGTGGAATCTGATGCAATGGTCTTGTCTGGGCGAAGCTGTGCAGCTGTTATTTTGGTTGGGAACTTCTAGCTTCCAATCAGTTGAGGTGACGAGGAGAGAAATTAGTGCTCATGGTGGTGCATGGGTTTTTTACTCCGCCTCAGTGGAACATAATGGTTTTTGTTCTGTGGTAGCCCTTGGTGGATTTAATGGATATTGCCGGACTTGGTAAGACGTTGTAGATTGCTTGAATTAGGAACTTGATTCAGTGGAAGTTTACTTTCTATATGTCAGGCCAGGTGATCGTCCTTGGCCAGATGTTTCCCATCTAGTCCAGGCTCCTTGCTGTCCCATTCCCACCATCCTGCTAGCACGTAGTTCCTCCACGTCTGTCTGCACTTCACCCTGAACGAGGTCCTGACGTTTTTTTTTACCTCTTGCCAACTTTAGGTACTTGGAGGTAACTTGGGGCTAACTTAACAAGTCCAGCCATAGCACAGTATGGTCTCCTTTTCCCTCATGAGTTGAACTGTATACACGGTTGTTACTTTAAAGCAGTAGCTCAGCAAAAAAATAAACCCTTTACACCAGCACCGTAGTTGCTCACCATGTTTGGTGATTGCTTCTTATATTATAAAAAAGACCTTCAGTATGGTGTCTAATTCTTATAATAACTATTCCGGTGTACTTTAGTCTTTAGAGATCAGTGGGTCAGAAGCCACATAACCAAGTCTATTAAACATTACTGAAAAACCTCCACACACTCTGATGACTTATGCAGATTGCATGTAGCTTATAGGTGAAGCATCAGTTTTTGGTTTTTGTTAGCTACATTAGTCTCCAGTGCAAAACCAAAGAAGTAAACTTTAGGCAAATATGAGTTCAGGGAAATATTATGCAAGTTTGATTTACCCCTTTAATTAAAGTACAGTTTAATTCGACTAGCAACTGCTCACCCTAATGAAGCAAGGTCTGGATGCCCTCTTTAAAGGACATTTTTTCTTTTTTCCAGGATGGCTGAGTTAGGGATCGATCGCAACGGGGGCTCAGTGTGTTTCGGTCAGCTGCTGGGCATGTGTGACCATGTGTCTCTCACTCTGGGTACGTCCTTTACATCTTTCCTGCATCTGTCTTTTAACATTTGTCCAGAATGTCACACCACACTGGACACTAACCATCCTCACTGTGTGCACTCACTGGGTATCTCACTCACTTGTTCCTGGCCTTCGTTACTGAAAACCTTGTTTAATGTAACAACCTATTGACCTGCCTGTGCTCCACCAAAAAACACAATCTTTCATAGCAACTATTGCCAGGATGGCCAGGAAGGAAAGGTTTACTCTGTTTAGTTCAATTTGTTCAAACTCCTAGAAAGATTATTGTGAAAAGCCACAGTTACCAATGCCTCAAACATCTCTTGTTTTCAGACCAACAGCCCAGACAACAGATTCCAGAATCTCCTTGTAGTTCCCAGTCCATCGCAGTTTTCTGTACATGTTGACATCATTTTTCTCTTTCTGTCCATCTTTTCTCCAGCCCAACAGGGTTTTTCAGTGTACAAGTCAGTGCCGTATGGCTCAGTGGACGATACACTTCCCTACCTGGTGCGGAGGGCTCAGGAGAACCGCACTGTCCTGCAAGGCATCCGCAAAGAGAGAGACCTGCTGCGGCAGGAAGTCCGCCGCAGAATCCGAGAGAAGGTCACCAGAGCCAAGTAGACAACAGCTTGGTCAAATTTCAAATGTTGTATCAAATGTATCAGCAAGTACGTATTTGGTACCGTAAGTTGGCTTCTTTAGTTCAGGACTGGAGAAATGAGGCTAATGTCACTAACAAATAATGGAGGCTTATAATCCACCAGTTAGCACTATGCAATCTGTATGCTTTAATCATCACATTTGCTTCAGATCAAATATAGACTTGCTTATTTGGTATCTGAGACAGTATGACTTCTGCTCTTCCTTCACTATGAGGTCTCGGCTGGAAACAAGGGTTACATTCTTAAAATACAGCAGAAAATGCTCTAAATAGATCATATTTCTGTAGTAGCTTGGTTACTACAGACGGTGAGCTAGGTCATTGGTCAGTTTCCCAGGAGCTTGACTAAAGTCCTACTATATCAGATTAACCTCCCAGTTCTCTAGGAAGAGGAATCAGCCAGTCACTTCTGGAAATTCCAGACTCTGGATGGATACGTCATTGACTGTGAATATGATCATTAAACTCACCAGTGGGTTTGTGTCAGACGGTGAACGGAAGCCAGGAATCTTTTCTATTGGTGCACACATGCTGATGTTTATGTTCATATGTCTGTACACACAACAGGAAATGGCTTCAAAGCATGTTAATCTAGAATGGCTCAAAAGGGTGTGATTAGCTAAAACATGTGACTATCATATCATAGGGTCACTAGAAGATATTGTTGAGTGTGTTTTTCCCCTTTTTAGTTTTGACCACATTTTGATATTTAGGCCAAACTCAAATGGTCACAGTTAGCCACTGACAGCCACATTATCTTCATGTAATACTAAAGAAGCTACCTTTGAACACTAGCCTTGACTTAGTAAGATCGATTATATATGGGCTGTAGGGTCGGGAGCCAAACATTACCTAAAGATCATCAAGCAGTGAAGGTTACTCCAAGGTCATACTCAAGAGTACCCTACATGTGGTAAAGGTACATGAAATATCCTGGAATTCACTTGAGAAAATAACAGTATACTGCTAGTATAATAGTAGATAATAGTAGACAGCTAGTAGGATGGGTTTCCAGTAATTAATTCTATTCCATATAAACTGCCTGTATCAGTCAAAGTGAAACCAGCTGAGAAGTAAATGTGAATGCGAAACTGACAAACTGATGTCATCATAAGTTTGACTGTCAGCAATCATTCAGTCGACTGAGACCACAGAGATAACTCAAACGATCATATGACCAAAGATTATCCTGTCCTTGTTTGGTTTGTTCCCTCTAAGCATTATTTAAAACAATCCAATAAAGTATACCTCATCTTTTAGTTTCCTTAGTGTTATTTATATTTTTATATGTTATTTGGTATATGTTCCCTTCCCACATTTTTCATTTGTTTCATTTCTCGAACCCATTTTGCTTTTGGCTTTTTTTTCTTTTTCATCTACTAAGATATACTTAGGTGCATAACTATTTGCCAAAAGTAAGAACATAAAATATTATATAAACCTAGTCAAAATTTTTAAAATACGCTTAATGCAAGGATGCTAAGATTTTATAGGGATGATAATGATTTTTGACAAATGTAGAGCTGACTGTGTAAAATATGTAATTGACCACTAATGACTGGGTTTAATGAGTAGTGTGAATGGATACCCCGAATGTGAAAGATATTACAATGTGTGTAAAACTGGACTCCTCCTTGGTCTTAAAAGAATCAGCAAAGAAGGCTCAAACACACTTTATTTACTTGTCTCAGTATACAGATATATTGTATCAATGAAAAATTATTAACAGCTTTATAAAACTCTCAATTCATCCTAGATTAGTACAAATAATAAAAAAAAAAAATCTTTTCATGGATTTTAAGGCTATAATTGGACACTTTGTGATCTTAAATAGATGTGCAATCAGAAGGCATTTTCTTATTTGAAGCTATAACGTCAGACAAATGTTCAGTCCACTTAAATATTAAATCTTTGTCTTCCTCACAGAGATTTCAGTTATTATCTTCAGAATGTTGTCCTTCCTCCCAGGTCCATGTAGGTCCCCTGGCTGTTGGAGTGTACAAGCTGGGGCTGCCTGTAAATGTGCCTGAGTGGTAAATGGACGGTGGCCCGTGGGTCCTGGCATAGACGGAGAGGATAGGAAGGAAAGGGGTTATACCGGGAAGGAGGCGCGGAAGACGGAAGGGCATGATCTAAAGTAGGGAGAAGGGGAGGGTGCAGTACTACTTCAGGCAGGTAGGGGGTAGCTGGATTAATCTGAGAGAAAGATCCAATCTCAGATGGAGCCACAGGAGGGTATGCATTCGAGGATACAGGATACTGAGTATGGTTCGGGCCTGGCTGGACAGGATGGTTTTGTAGGGCTGGGTGGGGAAAATGGGGAGTTGCAGAAGCCTGTATAGGCATGAAAGGCTGCGATGGGATTTGAGAAGGGTTTGCACATTGAGGAGGGACATGGGTAAAAGAAGAGGATGGTAGTGATTGGGGTATAGTGGCTTGGATCATATTTGGAATGGCTGGAACGCCATGAGATGAGGCAATAGATGGCATAGCTAGATTCTGGAGAAGATGGGGACCAGATGAAACTGAAGTGGGGAAGGGATATGATGTATGGGGGTGTTGAAGTGAAGCAGAAATTGATCCTGAGATTGCATGTGTGTGTAGAGAAGCAGGGGGATTGACTATAGGGATTGAAATTGCTTGAGTGTGGACCGCATTTACAGAACTGGCAGAAGAATGAGTGAATGATTCTGTTATTGAATGTGCTGGGTTTTGGAAAGACAGAGATGGGTTCAGATGAGAAGCTGATAATGGTTGAGCAGTGGTAAAAGAGCACGCTGTTGGGATCTGTTGAGGCAAAGAACATGGAAGATCTAAATTGTTAGAATGTGTTGGAAAAGGAAAGGCAGTAGAGTTTGCGTTCTGATCTGATGGGGTCGTGACTGGGTTGGGGGTGGACTGTGGCACAGAAAGAAAAGGGAAAGCTGTTGGATTTGGATCTGTAGTTCCACTAATGGTATTTGTCTGCGGTGCTGGAGGAAAGGGGAAGGCAGTTTGGGGGATTATTTGGGAAGGGGGTGTAACAGGATCAGGTTTGTTAGATGACTGCACGGGGGGAAAAGGGAAAGCAGTTGGTGTTGCATCTTGTACAGAAGTGGGCGTATTGACCAAACCTCCATCACCAGCTTGGTTCTGTGCCTGGTCTATGGAAAGACTGGAAGTACAACTGTTGATGGACTGGCAAGATGGTGTAGGGAGTGACTGAAAGGATGGATTTGTTGGTGTGTGTGGACTTAGGGTGTCTTGGGAAGAATGGACAGTGTGGTAGGAAGAGGAGGGGGGCAATTGAGGAGAAGAGGAGGAATGAGAGATGGGTGGATATGCAGAGACTGGAGGAGAGGTAGTGGAAGATGGGATTGGAGAAGAGGAATCCAGGGTAGGATAGTGGGAAGACGCTATGGCTGAATAATCTTGCAGAGAGGATGGGTTAGAATGAGAAGAAGGGAGATCAGGTGTCTGAGTGGAGGACACTGAGGAATAGAGGGATGAAGGCTGAGGAAGAGGCACAGACGGGTGAGATGAGGATGTAATTGGAGGGGATGTAAATGTGGTGTATGAGGAAAGTTCGATCATTTGCGAAGACCTGTAGGCAAAGAAAGGCAAAGAATGTCATTCTTAGATTTTTGATTTTTGATGATTTCATTCATTAACATGCTCAAAACATTAAACATCAGCTTATTACCACAGACTGAGATAGTATGAAGAATATTTTGAAGGTTCACAACTCACCCGTGAAGCAGTTCATTGTTCATAGTATTATTTGAAGTTGGTTGAGGTTGGTTCTCTCTAGAATCAGGAATATCAGAAATCTCAGGTATCTGGGTCATCTGGGTACCCAGATACACTTGCCCCGAGCTGTGCTGCTGCTCTGTTTGCTCAGGGAAAGATGGCAGATCAGAGCAGTACCCCGAATCAGGTAATGGCAGAGTGGTGCTCTGTATTACCATAGGCTGTGGTATGACCTCTGTAGAATCACATGCGTCACATGACTCTGAAGGAAAGACGGGATTAAACACTGATTTAAAGAATTCATTAGTATATGTTTGGATTTTGTTTTGATTATTACTTTATGAGATAGGTTACCTATATCTAAAGGTTCCTCTTGGTGTTGTTGCGGCAGTTTCCTTTTCTGCCTCGCCTCTCTTTGTCTTAAATGAATAAGGACAAGGTGTTTTTAATGCAGGTTTTTCATACTCATGTTCTTGTATAGATCTTACATGTACAATAATTGGAACTTACTTTTTGCAGTTCATTCCATTTTCCCTGAAGCCTTTAGCAAAAGGATTGGAATTGATCTTCAGCTCTGTTATCTAAGAAGATACAAAATTTATATTTCAGTATATTTGAGGTAGCAGTATCAAGTTTTATGCTTTATCCTCTCTTGTTTCACTTAAATGTGCAGAATCAATCCACACCAGATAGAACAAGCTTTTGTACGTCTTTCACCTTGTTGTTCTGGTAGGCTGTGACTGTGATAAACTGGGTTTCAGGGAATGTGAAGGACTGCTGCGTTCCTCCCCACATCAGCACATCTCTGGCCTCAATCACATGCACTCTTGGCTGGTACTTGTGCAAGGAGTGGAGGATAACCTGATGAAGCGAGATTTAGAAAATATTATGAATCACCTTTTGAAAGTTTAGAATTCTTGTTTAGAATGGTTTAAACCTATTTTGTACCAAATGTGCGTATAAAATGACATGCTATGATGCTAGATTGTTAGGATTTCATAGATTCCAAGTAATGTATTGAAAACTGCAAAAATGAATATACAGTGATAGATAGAGCTCTGGATAGTTCTATGAACACATGTCACATCAAAAATGAATTTTATCCAAAATAATGGAACAGAATGCCCTGTATTTGCAGAAAGTTAATTTATGTTAAATTATTTAATATACATAACAGTTTGTGTATACATACAGGTTATAATTTATCATTTAATACAACATCTTCAACATATGGTTGTTGTATGAGAACAGACAGTATAACTATAGGAGGGTACTTGGATTGGCGTTCTAGGGGTGCTGTAAACTAGAAGAGTATTTTATTTGACTTAGTGTCACATGTAATGTGAAGTACTCTGTTTACTCACATATCCCTGTGTGTCCAGAGTGTTGTTGGTGAGTTTGGCTCGGTGGAAGGATATGCTTCGGTTCTGCCAGTGTTCTCCCGTCGCAGGAGAGTCTGGGTGGATGAAAACTCTGTCCGGAAGCCGGGCCTCAGCCCCTCCTACCACCTGCCAACTTTCATCTTGAAAACGGTAGCGGGAGGAGTCTACAGGTACAATGTCTAACAGAAGAATGTAACGTAGCGATGGATTCAAGCCTGACAGTTTCACCTTCAGCTGGGGGAACATTCGTCTGAATGAGAAAGAAAGTTTTCCATGTCAAAAACCTGACAAAAACCATATGCCTGAGTTTGAGTACTGGTCAAACATGCACTACCTGCCCTTCTTAGTGATAATCATTTCTGTGCCAACAGTGCTAAACTGTTTCCATAATGATGCATTCTCCAACTCCATCTTCACAGTGTCCGGAGCTTTTACAGAGGTTTCCCTGTTCTGAGGGGGTGGCGGTAGAAGGCGAGGGGGCAGGCTTCGGGCCACCATATCACATGATGGGGGGTACAGGGGCACATGGCCTGGGGGCTCTCGATCTGGACAGTGAAATGACAAAATGTCAACAGTGCAAGCGACATTAGCAGGACACTAAAATGCAAAACAAATTAGAGTGGACTAGAATCCAGCGTACTTGAATTGTACTTCAACTGTGCTGGATTCTAGTCCACTCTAATTTGTTTTGCATTTTATCAGGGGCTCTCCAGGGAAGCAGACTTGCTCAATCAAGCAGTGAAATTATTTGGATTTGATCTGCATTGATTTAGGCTTTTTCAAAGTAAAAAAATAACCAAAAGGTAGTTGTTATTAATGGCAACCACTACTTTTGTGTATTTTAGGGATAATTCTGAATCATACCAAAATAAATCAGCCAATACATTGAATAATTTGCTACATAATCAGTTCAAATCAGAATTTAACTGCTAATACCAGTTCACTCTAAAATCTGCAAACCAAGCCCAGCTGACTGAGATGAGACAGACACACCTATTGGACATTTGAATTTTTTTCCAGTATTCATAGTTTAAACTTCAAGTCTATTTTGCTCTCTTGCTTTCTTTAAAAGTTAACTCTCTCCTACCTCGGTAGTAGCAATCTCCGAGTCTTGGACCCGCAAGGGCCAGACTGGGGTACATCTCTACTCCCAACATCCTTTTTTGGTTTGATTAGTTCCTTCCGGTTGTCTTCTGCCCTTTTCTGTGTTCAGTGTCAGATCTTCTTGAAAATGCAAACAATTTATCTAGGCTTTAACATAGTCCTCTTCTGTCTTCAGTCTTCTTCTTGCAACTGCATTTCGTCTATTGAAACAGTCGCTGCTTGTCCTCGCAGTTATATAGGTGAGTGAGTGTTAGCACATCTGCCAAATGGTGAGGTCTTCACACTCCCTCCCTCTCCTCCAGGCCTGAAGCTTCCACACTTCTGGCCTTTGCATATGGCCTAAGCAAACACAGGCACACACTCACACACATACACATGCTTCCATGCTGAAATTTATATGCAGACTCTGATGCAAAATCCTGCATTTATTCTCAGGACCTCAAACAAACACATACCCTTTATTTAGCCACTTTTAAGCTAACTAGTTATCAGCTGTGGGGTAGCATGTATTTGCTGAATCAAATGGATGTCTCACACCAGGTAGGTTCATTAGTGCTGCCGTTTATTTGCATTATATTTTTTAACAGATGCTTCTTTGGGGTAATGCCTTGGACTTGAAGCACTGGTAACAGAATTCAGATGCCACAAGCTTGGGTAATTACAAAACTACGCTTGGACGATTCAGATCTGGAGCAGTTTTACTACACAGAGACGTTTTTGCATCGTGTTCCGAAACTGGATGCCACTATTTAAATCTGTGAATGTACTTTAAATATATAACTAATTTGCTTGTACATCAATGTTTCAATTTAAAATAATATGTACTGATCCTGTAGAAGACAGGATTCCATTAACCAGTAAGAAGCTATAAAAAATAAGGAATGATAGATATTAGTAAGCAAACAATGTAACATCAAAAATGAAGTTTCGGATAAAATCATGAATTTCTAACCTAAATACCTAATTCTATTCTATTCTATTCATATCCAGAATCAAGTCCTAATAAAATATCCAGTCAGTTTCTATCAAAATTAACATTCAGAATGACTTTCTACTTAAATTAAAAGCCAGAATCATTCATTCATTGATTCATTTGCTGTTACCACTCATACTCAGAATCAATTTCTAATAAAACTTTATATCCAGAGTGTATATAAATAAAGAATCAATATCCATGAATAACTATGCAATGCTTAAAGATAAAAACGAACTTACAGAAAAAAGCTCTGATAAATTCTGATAATATCCCGGATTAAGTTATAACACAAATTAGCTGTGAATTAATTCCTCATATTTTATAGGTGATCTAATCTGAAGAACAATATTTGAAATAGTATGATATAAAACTACATTCTGGTGTCCAGTTTGCAACATTTGAAATCTACATGGTAAGAGTAATTATAAATAAAACAGCAATGATTAGTAACATGTTGTGTAATTGCCAGGGAACAGCAGGGTATGTACTGTTTTTAATGATAAAAAGACTCAGTTGGAGGTGTGGAGGGCAGGCCTTTGCAGGTGGAAGCTTGTGACACAAGCAGTTTGCTCACACTGTGGCAGTTTGGCGTCCTACATAAACACAACCACTCAGACAAAATGCACCCACATGGCTCGGAAACAGCTTTACGAAAACACTGAGCTGTGGAATAACAACCAGCAGGATTACAGCATGACACTTCCAGAGCAGTTCCTCTCTGGACTGTCTAATTAGTTTCACTAGTAAAGAATGACAAAGCAGACCTACAGCCATCTTAGAAATTCATTGTTTTTTAAGTTCAAACAGAATTTAGAAATTCTGTCTTTTCTATCCACTTAATTTGTACTACAGAATAAGCAATACACTTTATTCAGATTCTGTTCCTTATAGCCACCTATAAAAGTTCTCAGAAGAATCTACTTGTTTATCTGGGGGAAGCTGACTATTGTTCAGTTTTAAAGTTTTTCCAGTATTGACCACCTCTTTCAATCAGTGACTGAAAGCTTGAAAAAATAGGAAGATTGGGAAAAGCTAAGAATGATCAACAATTGAGACATCCAAATATGAAGGACCTTTTTAGCATTTAAAGAACCTTCACATAGCAGATAAAGGTCCTTTAGCAAGTTTTGAATCTAAATATTTGTATTTGATTCAAAACATAATGACTGAATATAATAAAAACACTTTCGTTTCGAAAATGAACTTAAAGGGTTGTTTGACTTCTAAAATGAATGAAAACATATTATGTTGAGGTGGTAAAATCAACATAAACCCATAAATACCAGTTGCACTTTATGCTGTGTGAGAACTTCCTGGAAGACAGACAAATAGAAAAGGTTCAAAACTTTACATTAGCTTATGTTTAAATGTTGAGGGAGATGCAATCTTTTGGTCTAACAATGACAGTAAATAACACATGTGTGGCATAAATAAGATTTCAAATGTATACAAAAATATCAGAATGATTGTTTTTATGTGTTGCAACCTTGAGAGGTTCCAGTGGAAACCTCCTGCAGATGTAACCATTCAGGGTTTGGTCAGAGCCTCGAAAAGCAGGTCCTCAGAGCTGGGACCTTAATGTTGTTCTAGTTGGTGTTTACCTTTAACACTTGAAGTGGAGGATGAAAGGGAGACTAGGAGAGAGGAGGAAATGGAGGTGTGAACCCTCCTCCTCCTGAAGTCTGTCTCAGGGAGGTGCCAGGGTCATTACATACCCATGAGGGTCTAAGGGGGAGGGGATAAGTGTGGGGTCAGGGACTGTTGGGTGTAATGACCTTTAATGTGTTTATGAGTGGACAGGTGTGCCGCTCCAGGCACCAGTAGCAGGATAGAAACACTCATCTTGCGTTAGTGGTAATGAGTGTGTTCTGGTTGATGAACAAGGCCTAATAGTGTTTACTATGCTGTTCAGTTGTAAACTCCATCATCAACACCTCTGCCATAACACGTTGCTTTACAAAGCCGTTAAACTGCTGCTATTCATGTGATTAAGGTATTAAATAACCCTGGAATAACACAGTTATAGAACTCTAGAGTTTACACTAGAATTCTCATGTATAAAATCACTTCAATCCTTAACAAAACCTTAACACTTTAAAGACATGTCCAAAAATATTTAAAACATTCTGTGTAATACACACTCGACTGCATGTGGCAGCTGAATTCCATATTATGGCAGTAAACCCAGAGGTAAGCTCTCAGAAAGCTCTTGGATCCTGTGGTCAGACTGATTATTTGACTGGGGGTGGTAGCCCCAGGTCAGGCTGACAGTGACCCCCAGCTTAGCATGGAATCCCTTCTATGCTCTAGACACAAACTGAAGACCACAGTCCTCCAGGGTGCCAAAAACCTGGAACACAAACTGCACAGAGAAGAGATTTGACGGGGATAAACCAACACGGTTTTGAAAACCAGCCACCTGAATCATTGTGCGGCCTCCAGACACTGGCAGATCTTTGACAAAGTCCAAGGTTATGTGGGACTACGGTCTTTTAGATATCAGCACAGGTAGCCATAACAGGTGAAAGTCAAAGTGGGTGAAAAACATCAACCATCAGGCCTGATTCAAGATTGCCTGCCAGAGATACTCAAAGTTCCGGTGGTTGGTAAGAACCAGGAAGGGTTGCCAGGGATCCCTCTAGCCAGTGGCACCACTTCTCCAATGCCTCTTGATGGCGAGTAGCTCATGGCTCCTGATAACATAATTGCCCTCTGCTTCCAATAGCTTGTGGGAGAGGAAGGTGCAAGGGTAAAGTTTACAGGGGCTCCCACAGTGCTGTGATAACACTGCCCCAGTCCAACCTCTGATGCATCCACTTCTATCACAAACTGACAGGAAGGTTCTGATACTTACAAAATGAGGGCATTAGTGAATAGGATTTTTAATTTGAAAGAGGCATGTGGCAGATGCCCTTATCCAGAGTGACTTACAATCATTACTTACCAGGACAGTCCTCCTAGAGCAACTAAGGTTTAAGTGTCTTGCTCAAGGACACAAGGGTAGGAAGTGGGGGTTAGACACACAGGGGTAGAAACTTTGTGGCCATCAGGTTCACAGGCAAGTGTTTTACCCCCTAGGCTACAATCTCCATAGTGGGTAAATGCTTCCCTAGCAGTGCGGGCCATGGTAAGTTTTTTGGATTTGCCCTGTAGGAGGTTGGACAGAGGTGTAGCCACCAAACTGAATCCCCAGCTGAACCCAGACCCCAGAAAGTACTGCATTCAATTTATCATGTGAGGTTCAGGCCACTGAAACAGCAAACATCTTGTCTATAGTCACAACTTTAAAACCACATTTCAGTCATAGCACAACTTTTTCAGCAGTTTGTGCTACTAGCCTTCACTCCTAACACGCATCAGTGAGCCTTGGGTTCCCAGGAGCCTGTCACTGATTCATGGGTCATCTTTCCTTGGACCACCATTCGTCCCCACAAGACTTGCTCTTGGAGGTGCTCTGATGCTTCCAAATTTTTCCTGCTTCCAACACATCAACAACAAGAGCTGTTCTCTTGCTGCCTAATATATCCCACTCATGGACAAGTGCTGCAATTGTATCAAGATATTCAAGCTATATGTACATAAACATATATAGGATTGAACGGAAGGTCACAGTATTTCCGACAGTCCTTTTAAGGAAAGCTTCAGTTCTTGATCAGCAGTTTTGTCATTGTGTAACTTCAGTGCAGGAAGTAGGATTAACTTTGTGGCCTCAATGGTGATATGGCGTACTTCACCCGGAGACCAGGATGTTCCTGAAAAGAGGAGCTCCTGAGTGTCATGGTATGTTCGTGACCAAGGGGTCAAACCATCAGTGTGACTTCTTTTATGGGGAAACAGAAAGCAAAGCTGAGGAAAGCTGAGGCTGGTCATAAGACATAAGGCATACCCAGCAGTCACATTAGTTTCAGTTTACTGTGTTACGCCACAGAGATAGGGAATGTTTGGATATGACTGAATGCCAGTGTGATTTTTCCCCCTTTTCATCCAGCACCACATTTAAGCTATGTCATACCTGACCACACACTCCCACACACACCCACAATTCACATGTCCCCTCACATGCTATGGTTAAAAGGTCTATCAAATATAAAGCACAGCAGGAGCAGTGCTACACTAATCAAGTCAGCAGGAAGACACTGTAGAATGGACGCTGTGCTGTGGATCACACTGTTTGTCCTCGCAGTAGGACTGTATGTGCTGTTCTCTCTTTATCTGCTGCGCAACCCTCTGGCTCTCCACAAAAAGAAGCATTTAGCTTTTTACAGCAGACATGTTTCCCACAGAGGCGGTGAGTAATCTTGTCTTTCTTGATATTAAAATAGAGGTGACTTTATCCAACAAGCAAACAAGCTACAGTTTTAACATTTTTTCTTTCAATTTTGTTGAAAGTAATTAACCATTGACAAAGTAATGGTTAATTATCATTATATTGATACAATGAAACATATGTATGAGGAAATGTTGAAATATATCTTAAAAATAAAATAAAATATGTAGTACGGTTTAGTATACATATATATTATGATTATTAAGGGCTGTCAAGTGTCCAGTTATTAGAGACCATATGGATAGTGTTTTTTTTTCAGGAGATCTTCTGTTTGGCTCTTCTCGATTGCTTCTTCTTCATATCTAGGCTTGTTTTCCTTCTCTTTTGAACATTTTTATTTTTTCAAACAAATCAAATCATTTGGGTGTTGAGTTAGACTGATTTGGTCAAGAAACCATTTGTTTGTTCTTTTTGCCATCCAAGCTTCTTTCAAAAGTCAACACCAAAGTTCAGAAGAATAATTACTTTTCCTTTCCTGCATTCCTGATGTTCATTTGAGGGAGAAACATCATTACATCTTGAGATCAAGCTCCTTTATTTTTGAACCATGTCTACACCACTGCTGCTCACTACTTCTGCCTCTTTGCCATCAGCCTTGGTTTACCTCATGCTGAGCTGAAGTACCATCATCTCCCTGTGTTCTTTAACTTTCCTTATAAGGTCCTTGAAGTCTTTATGATTCTATTGAGTATGGTGTCTACAGCATATTGGAAGGTTTTTGATGTTTCGTCCACTAATCTTAAGTCCTTGATCATCTTTCTCTGGTCCTGTTTCTCTCACATGTTTGAGATTCAAGTTAAACAACTTGAAGGCCGGTTCGTCCATCTAAGATGTACCGAGATGTGTTCTGGTCTTGTTCTGCAGGTGCTGGGGAGAAGTTAGAAAACACCATTGAGGCTTTTACACAGTAAGTGAATTCAGATAAATGATATATATTTTTTGGCATGACTGTATGAAGTAAATTACTCCAAAATGAAATATAGTACAAAAGATTAACATTAATTTTGTACACTTCATGGTCAAGTTTATGTTTATTAATATGATTGTTCAATGAGTTTTACAGAAATAGAATACAAAGTAAAGAAAAATAGAATCAAATAATGGAAGAAATAAAAGAGTACATAAAAGACAATTGAAAGTGCACATGTTTAAAAGAGGGCAGAAGAGAGTAGTGCAGTTTTTCCAACTTTTCAAATTTCTTTTGTTACCACTTGGGTTTCATAAAAACATTTAAATAGTTCTTTCTTTAGAGAACCATTTTTGTAAATGAGATGTGTGAGTGCTGAACCGTTTTAAATTCTAAAGGACCTCCACAGCAGCTGGTGGTCTAGTGGTTAGGGTGTTTGCCCTGCGAGCAGAAAGTAATGGGTGTGATTCCCAAGACTGCTAGTGGCACCACTGAGGTTCTCTTGAGCAAAGCACTGTCACCTCACACTGCTCCCGGGCACTGCCCGCTGCTTCTCTTGGTGAATGGGTTAAAGACAGAGGAAGAATTTCACACTGTTTACGCTGTGGTGTGGTCACAGAATACAGAACAGTCACTTTCACATAAAAGAAAGGTTCGAGGAAGAAATTTGTATATACTGATAACCTTTTACATTACTTGCTACTTTTTCAAACATTGTTATCAGAGAGCAATGAAAAGTTGCTCACAAAGCAGTCTAAAGCAGAAGTGCTCAATCTTGATCTCCTGAAGGCCTTGATTAACTCAGGTGGTCAGGTGTCCAAAATGTGTCAGGTGTGGAGCTATTCTAGAGGGCTGTAGACCACGAGGTTGGAGATCCTGGTTCAAAGCACTGAAATGGAAAACTTTAAACATATTCTTGAATAATAAAATCAACATTTAATCATACAGGTCAACAAAAAGATTTTTTGGTCATTATTAGAAACCACAACACACTTTTCTAAACCAGTTTTTATGTTGATTTCAGATCTGCTTGCAGATTTTTTTTTAGTCACATCAACTTTTTGAATGATGATATTAGATTTGCAACAGACGGATTTTATCAGTGTGAAGTCAGACAGGCCACGCTGTGGCATAGATATAATGATCAGTGTCAGTCAGCTACCACTGTTTCTTCAAAAACACTCAGCATATGATTTTTTAAAAAACTAATTATACCAACTATCATGCAATATATAATTAGCTTCGTCACAAAAACTGTATGTGCGGTAAAAACTAAACATAGATTTGAAATCAGCATGAGAAACACTAAATAACCCACATAAACGTATCTCTGATGATTTTGACCTGTTGACGTGTTATTTACAGCCTTTATGAGGCTACATTAGCCTTTTATGACACCTGATATAATCTGATAAAACCACCTATGAACGCTTATTCTAACAACCTTTAGTTCCAAGGTGAAATGGCAGCAAAACCAACAAAACAGTGGAAGTGGCAATAACACTGTTTTTTACTGGTGCAAGTACAGCTACTATTATTGTTCTCTGTTACCACTGTGCATATAACAACATTGTCTGTTTACAAACCAGGAATAATATAGAACATTGCTTTTTAAAATAATTATAAGTAAATGCATGTACTAAAGTGTCTATATTGTAGATTTGTTTTGCATTTTACTTTTCTTCCTGAGGTCCATCAAGAAAATGTGTTTTTATGCTCTGAGAGACTGGGGCTAAGCTGCTGTAGGCTGAATAGATGTATGTATGTGAGGGTGTTGGTTTTGGTGAAAGCTTAACTTTCATATGTTAACTGGAAGAACTGAGGGAATGAAAGAGTGATTTAAATGACATCAGACTATTTTTTCTCAGAAAAGTGAAGAAAAACAAATAAATCCATACATACATTTATACATACGATTACACAGTCTATATTCTCCTCCACAGTGCAGTGGAAGCAGGAACTGAAATGCTGGAACTGGACTGTCATTTAACTCTGGATGGTTATGTGGTCGTGTCCCATGACAAAAACCTTGAAAGGCAGACGGGGGTCAATATTGCCATCTCTTCCCTGAATCTACAGGTTTGCATTAGAACGAATTCTCTCTGTCTGTCTGGTTTCCACACGTCTACTGTGGAATAGCTAACCCTAATAGCTTCAGTGTAAATAACCTTTTTAATGTTCTAATGCATTCGTTTTCCAGGACTTGCCACTCTACAAAGAAAAGCTTGAGGTCACCTTCTATGTTGGTAAGTTCAGTCTATTAAAACAGGAAATGAAACAAATAAGAGCCAACAAACTTCACCGAACATTACTAGTATAACCTGATACAGAACATACATGCTAGTGCTAACCCAGGATCTCCATCAGGGCATTACAGCACGGGGCAGGATCGGAAATTTGCTCTGCTGGAGGACGTCTTCAAGAAATTCCCCAGGATGCCCATCAACATCGAGGTCAAAGAAAACAATGATGCGCTCATAGAAAAGGTACCACTTCACCGACTACGAATGAATGACTATAACTGATAGGAGCAGTAGAAGGAATGCTGCATGCTTTTCTATGGTTTACAGGTCTCCTCCCTCGTGAAAAAGTATGGCAGAGAGAGCATCACCGTCTGGGCCACTGAAGATTCAGACATCATGATGAAGTGCAGGAAACAGGTACACACTGACTATCAATGACAAACTCATCCCAAAGTTCCATCACTCCAACTAATCCTAAGGGAGTTCAGTGGTGGTCTATCACTCCAACTCACTAAAACTGTTTTGTAATGTTCCATACCTCCAGTTAATTCTACAGCTCTTCAGTAGAATTTCATTTCTCTAACTCGTGCCAGAGGTGTTCAGCAGAGCTACACTACTTAACCACTGAACTCAACTCAAAGAAGTTCAGTGGAACTTCATCACTCACCCAAAGGTGTTGATTGTAGCATGATTCCCCAAAAAAGAAGCAGGGATTTTAATCCCACTATGAGCTGACGTTTGGAATTGTATATGGTGATATTGTTTTTGTGTGATTTCAGCCACTAATGCATTTGAACACAAACAATAATGGGTGGTAAATTTGAAGGGTTATCTGGTCAGCTTTCTGGACAGGGATTAAGCCTAGTCCTGGATTACATAGTGTATAGAGATTTTCCTTTGAAAAGGGAAGGGTAGTCAAAGACTAGGCTTAATCCCTGTCTAGGTAATTGACCCAAAGTATCTGTATGACATTCAACAGGCCTGCAGTGCTTCTCCCAAACCAAATGGCATTAGCTAACAACACTTCCAATTTCTGTTGTAAAATGAGCTTGTAAAACTTTATGGTTCAGTTTCCAAGACAAGTCTAGTCTTGGACTACTTTTTCCCACACAATGGAAAATCTGTACTCATAGGGCTGTGTAATCCAGGACTAGGCTTAATCTCTGTCCAAGAAAACCGACTCTATGTATAACTGCAGTCCCATGTCTTGGACAGAGCCCCTTGATGCCCTACAGCTTCACCCTGAGACGAGGATTCCTGCTCTTGGTGCTTTTCTACACTGGTCTTCTGCCCTTTGTGCCTCTGGGAGAGAGTCTGCTACAGTTCTATCTGCCCAGCGTAATCAACAGGTCAGTGGCTGGCTTACCTGTCCAAAACCAAAAGACCTAACAGACTCGCCTATAATAATAATAATAATAATAATAGTAATAATAATAATAATAATAATACATTTTATTTATGGGCTCCTTTCTAGCACACAAGGTCACCATACAATAAAACAAAGTACAACAAACAATAAAACCATAATAACATCATAAGCTTAAGAAACAGATTAGATTTAAACTGTGCAAATGAATCAAAGAGAGAAAGCAAGTTTAAACAGATGGGTTTTGAGTGTGGATTTAAAGAGTGAGAATGAATTGATGTTTCTGAGCTCGGGTGGTAGTTCCAAAGCCGGGGGGCAGAGCGGCTAAAAGCTCTGCTCCCCA
>JBBPDC010000109.1:24360672-24385187 GCA_037974485.1 Hemigrammopetersius urotaenia
AGAATGAATTGATGTTTCTGAGCTCGGGTGGTAGTTCCAAAGCCGGGGGGCAGAGCGGCTAAAAGCTCTGCTCCCCATAGTGGTAAGGTGAGCAGAGGGGACAGTCAGATGGATGGACGATGGTGATCTGAAGGTACGAGAGGGATTGGTAACATGAAGGCAGTGAGACTGATATGAGGGGCAAGGTTGTGAATGGCCTTGAAGGTTCATTTTGAATTCAATGCGAAACTTTACCTTTCTGACGCGCTACGACTCACTGTTACATACAAACATGGACAAATGTTCAGAGTTCACAGATTTTATCACGTTGTACTCCATAAAGAAGTCTAGCATGTTTTGCTTCGCTCACATGATTGTGTTCTTGTAGAACATACATTCCAGAAGAATCCATCCTGAAGAAAAAATCTGTGGTGTCTCTCATTGAGAAGTAAGTGGTCAATTTCACAATCTTCAATGCATGTTTTGTGAGGTGAAGGTCAATTAGGTTGAGTTTTGTGGTTTTAGTAACAGTTCATTTGGCCTCTAGTGGCTGCTGACTGGTGATGTGACATAAGGGCGATTTGTTCCATTTATAATATAATCACTCCCAAGTAACAGAACTTATAAAGCATACTTTTGAGGAACAGTTTCTATCCCTGTCATAGAAACAATACAGAGACTATGAATGGTTCTTAGGCCTCTGCCTTATAAGTTCTATTACTTGTCTATGAAGCTTTATAACACTGTTATAAGCGTAGCAGATCTCCAATAATTTAGTTTAAGAACCCAATGATATTCATTTTATAAAACGTCTCAATGGCATAAGGAGGAGGTGCCCCTGCAATCAGAAGCTTGTGGGTTCAAATCCCAGGACTGCCATTGGACCCGGAGGAACCCTTGAACAAGGTCCCATCCCCACACACTGCCCCCTTGTGGCTGTGTTCCTGGCAGCCCACTTATTCACTTGGTGAAAGAGTTAAATGCAGAGAAAAGAATTTCACACCGTTTGCTGTGCTTCGCTGTGTTCATGCATGACTATGAAGAGCCATTTTACTTTACAAGTATGGAATTCAGTGCTAATGTACATAAAGTCCCTGTGAAAGTGGCCTTCACAGAAGTCTCACCATGTTATTCTTGACTGTGTTTCAGATTGACCATGAGGAAGTGTTTGTTTGACCATTTGGTGAAGCGTGGGATGCAGGTGGGTTTTTTCTCTTATCTGGATTATAGCCACGTAATGTAAAACCCTACAGGCGGCAACTCATTTCAGCCGTGAAAACACATCTGAGCCATGTAATCCAATCTCAAAGGGAATCCAATCAGGATTTGTGTCTGGGGCCAGTCTTTTTAGCGGTGGCTCTTTTAGAAATCCTGATCTTTGTCTCGTTCTCTTTCCCAGGTGCAGTTATTTGTGTGTAACGAGGAGAGCGATATGGATGCTGCCTTTTCAGTTGGCGCTACAGGAGTAATGTCTGACTACCCCGTCCTGCTGGCAGACTACATTAAACAACACCCCATCCCTCCCCACATTTGAAGGGCCCATATCCTACACTTTTGTTGTGCATTTTGTTTTACCGAGATCCACTTATAAAAAGCTTGTGTGGTTTTATGCATCAAATGTCCCTTAGAACTAAACAACCTTTTTCTGTTACTGCACCTGGTGTATGTAAATGAGCTCTGTTCTGATTGGATGTCACATTCTGTACCTTGTTCAAATAGTAGTTACTCCCTACGCTAGTGTGAATGGGCAAAGCAAACATGGTACAGGCAGAATAAGTGGATATATGTAAATACGTGTAAAAACAGAATTTAAACATTTTTGCTTATCTGTGAAGTGTGTACATACTACATGAAACTCTTATTTAAAAAAAGACTTTTCTTTATATTACTTGTTCTATTTTAAAACAAAGGTTTCATAGAGTTTCAAAAAAGGGAAATCCAAGTGCTGCATAGGCAAATGCAGTAATTTTATTATCTGTAAACATTGCATTTCTGTGTGTTAGATGTCTGGAAATTGATCTTTATGATCAACAGCCGTTTAAAAAGCTGGAATCATGTTCTCTTGGCTGGACATACAGTAGATGTATTACTATAACTAGCTAGTCTGGGCCTACTTATCCAGAATGCTTTGCAAAAATTACAGAATTTACAAAAAAGGCCCAAAGGCTAAACAGATATATGATGAAGCTTCAATACCCTTGCAAAGATCAATTAATAATAAAGAAAATGAGAAAGTGATTAAACCCATTTTTCCCTTGCTGTCCTGTGCACACTGGTGCCATCTACACTATAGTTTTTGATGAATAAGAAAAAAAATGGCCAAATGACCACCATTCTCTTTAAATAATGGTACTGGGTTTCGTAGGCACATATATACTGTAATTCTTTTGATGTGAATGCAGTGGAAAACATTTTTAACAGCACACCTGGAATTTTAAATTTCAGAGCATCGCTACTGGATCATATCATAAATTATGGTACATAAAGTGATTCCAAGTATTTGAATGGCATTAGGACATTGACAGAGGAACCCTGAGATGTCACACAACTTCCAGCGGGTCTCTGTCTCTCTTGGAGATTTCTATAGTAACAGAGTCCGGTAGACGGGCAGCCAGTCGCTCCTTAAACACAGTCAGAAAACCCCTCTCGCTGTTGCTGTGGTCACTCAGGATCACGCTCGTTCCCGTGGCAATGGCATCCAGCACCTCATGATGGGACATCTCACCTGATAGTGGGTAACCAGACCAGCATTAGACTTCCTTTCGCCAACTGTGATGTAAATTATTTTGTATCTTTAAGCATTTTTGCAACTGTGAACTTTCCTGTGTTATTTTCTAAACTATCATTAAAAGTGTATATTTATACTCTATTGGCCCAGAGGTGATTTAAAGCACAGAAGGGAGTGCCGAAATCATACAAACGAGTGGTCTTTGGCTTTATTTCCTCTTTCACGAATACTGTCACATATGTTCATGTGATACTGTTTCCCTGTCCTGGAGATCATAATACATGGCTGCACAAAGTGTACATGTACAATACCTGTGACGTAGAGGTCTGCTTTCACTCCCTGCAGGACAGAAGCTCCTGAACCAGCGCACACAGCTGCAGTTCTCACAACAGCATCTTGAGAAACATCAATAAACGCTGACAGTCAGGGCCTGTTCTAACTTAATTTTTTAGTCAACATGCAGTTTATTTCAGGGATAGGCCTAATCCACATCTGGAAAAGTTCCAGATCTCACCATTGATCTCACTACAAGGGATTTGTACAATGATATAATTTAACTTGAGATTAGTTTTAGGTAACTTTAGAACAAATTATTCCTAACCTCAAAACACCATTCTTAGTCATGGCTACTTACATTTTGAGCCTTGATTTTTGATTTTATTTTCCATGCTAAAGGCAGCTCGATCTATTTTTGATACACACAGTTCTATATGTATGGGGCACGATAGCTAGTTTGCGAGTTCATCAGACAATGTTAGCGGTTAGCCTGTCAGCTAGCTTAAAATTTATAGAGAATAATCTATCAGGTTGTACTAAACAACAATAAGCACACAGTAAGATTACACTGGGTATCAAATTTTGTTCCATTGCAATTTTTGATGTTTCTAAATTCTGAAAATCCTACCTTCAATGGTTCTAGAGATAAACTAAATTGTATGTTGACACCCCTTTTAGCTACATGCACAACATACAAACAACATATTAATATGCACAGCATTATAAGTATAACAAAAGACCCTGTTGGTCGAGCCGCCCAGTTTAGTTTTCTCTAAAAAATTATATTTCTAACTAAACCATTGAAGCTACAGGAAAATAAACAATACCAACGAAATCAGAGTGCCGAGATTGTATGAGAAACACTGCAATATGTAATTAAACAAATTTTTGTTGCCTGATGTTATCCAGCTTTTACTCACATTTCTTGTGAGACGTCATTTTTATACTATACATAATACACTATCAAATGCACGTATAAAGGTGGTGCATTTTTATACACTCCTTAGTGAGGTGGTATGCAGTTTAGGAAGGCTTTGTGCATCTGATTTGATACCGCAGGAAAATGCTACAATTTAAAATTCTTCAGTGCTAAGACATATCATTTTATCGATTTTTTTGACCAGTCGTGGCACTGAAAACTATTTACACAGCTAAGATGTTGATTTCATCATAATGTCTACAATATCAATAAACAATAGCAATACTTCAATTTTACTGCACACAGAGCAACTGCAATAAGCCTCAGGATGCATCATCCGTGCCCCTATTCTTACCTAAAGTTTTCTGCTCTCCCAGGGCCAGTCGGAGATGAGGCAGGCCAAGGTGCGTCTTCATTCTTTGTACTGCCACAGCCACAGAGAGAGGCTCATTCAACACGACATGTCGCCCTTGACCACAGCCTGGCATCGGGGGCTACAGATGTAGCAGTGAATTAATGAAATCAATAACAGATAAACAGAACCAAAAAGTCCCTTTAAGAAGTCTTGATGAGCCACCATTACCTGCTGAACCTGCGTGATGCTGAGGGACTGGCTGGCTGAGGCGTTTCCTAACACGGCCTGAACAACAGGGGTCAGTGCTGAGCTGGGGCAGGTCAGGATCACTTGCTGACCCCCTTCTTCATTTCTGATAACAAACAGCAATGTGTGAAGGAACAGATTAATGACCGGAGACGGCAATCTGGAAAAAGTCTGCCCTCTCAGTCAGCTCACACCACATGCACCAATTTGAAAGTGCACATGATTACACGCAATCTTTTAATGGCATGTCTGACTGCAATCTTACACTAGTGAACTTCTGGGTGGCTCTTATTGGTCTGTTACATAACCTCTGGTCACTGAACATGATTAGCGCTTCTGTTTGATGGCCTCCTGCTTTTGTTTGAGTAATATTAGACTGCAAAGACGCCAGATGCTAAAAGGACACTTAGACTTCAGCTCTACTGTATATAAATCAACTCCCAAGCCAGTATTAAAAAGCCCATAACCCATGTTTCTTCCAAATTCTGTTTTTCTGCACAAAAATATTTTTACAGAACTATTTTCCAATCCTTATTATACTTTAGAATATTAGTAAATATAAGTAATTGGCCAACTAATATAAGTAAATGACCTTGGCATTGATTGGTTGTCTTGTTTCAGTTTGAGCTAAAACATTCTTTACTTTGACATTGTTGGGTAGAGCCAAACTGCTCCAGGTAGATACAGGAGGTCGACCTCTAGCTCCAAAATTCAGATTACATTGTACGAATGGATCTGTGTTATAACCCCTGTATATATAAATGCATTGTTTCTGTGACATCACAAAAACAGCGAATTAAAAAGCTTAATTTTCAATATGTGGACTAGAACATTTAAAAACTTTACCTCTATTCACATACTACATTAAACTGATTTACCTAAGCATGGTACACTGAAACATTTCACTGTTTTCTGACTCCTTCAGCAGCTTCAAGATACTGTTGGCCTCCTCAAGGCTCTTGACGGCAAACTCCAAACGATGTCTCTGGGGGGCACTACAAAGGGCTTGGCTTAACACCGACACTTGTCCACCACCTGAAGAAGGAGGGAAGAGTTAGTGGAGGATAAAAGACAGCAGAGATGTGCTAAAGTTTGCCAGGAAGCTGATTAAAATAATCATAATAACCAACCTAATCCTCCTACCAGCCAATCATTAAGGCCATCTTTGACGCTGTCCCATGACGTATGTGGTGAGAAAACTGCAATTCCACCCTCTATCGCTCTAACAGCCAATTGCTGCTTCCAGTCTTTCTGAAGAAGTCGTTTGAATGGCCGAAACAGAGGTGGGTGGTATGAAATTATGAGGTCACATTCCAACGCTTCGGCTTCGTCCATAACAGCAGTTGTGAGGTCATTAGTGAGCAGTATGGTTTTGACCGGCCGTGGTTTGCTAGGTTCCACCAACAAACCCACATTGTCCCATGACTCAGCCAACGAGAGTGGAGCAAGCTGCTCAAGAACGTCTAGAACTTTCTTCAATTCCATGGAACCAGAAGCACAGGGGGACAGGACAGGGGAATTGCAGGCCATATAAGAACAGCGCAAATGGAAACAGGGAAATGAAAAACGCAGAAAAGCTGAAAAGTCTACGCTCAGGAATTGGGGGCCGCTTTGGAAGGCAACGTCACGTCTGTAGTGTGGCTGAGACAGACGCCTGCTCAGTTTGAAAAGGCTTCTAGACAGGTTCCCACTGCTAGACAACATAGATGAAGTCCCAGCTGTAAAGGAAGAAGAAACGAAGCATTAAACTTGTGCAGGACATTTCATTAGGTCCACTGAAGGACAATTCCACCCCAATCCCTCCTTCAAAACACCCCCATAACTAAGTGGTTAAGATTTTAAGGGTTTTTCAGGGAGGGTTTGTTGTGAATCTCTCCTCTCTAGAAACTCAGAATTGTTCAAAGTGGTGTTGAATGAAACCAGACATCTGGCTCTAAAATCTCCCTCACAGAAAGTATTACATGAAATGGTCATTAATAAATATAGTCCCCAAAGTTTGGTTTGTTGTTCAATTTTACCATCATTTACCATATCGACCCAATATAAACACTCATGTGTTGGTTTACCTGCTGAACCTGCGTGATGCTGGGGGACTGTCTGGCTGAGTCATTTCCTAACACAGCCTTCACTGGGGGTTGATAGTAATGAAATGGCTATATTTGTGTTGGAGACTTGACATCTGGCTCCATTTACTACCACTACAAAAAAAAAATCCCTTGTCGGTAAGTTCCTTTAGAAAGGAGCATTTCACACCAAGCCCTCTCTTAGAGACTGTTAGCATCTTTATGCTGGTGTAAAAACTTTGACAACTAAGTTTGCAGTGAATGCAGCACCCAAAACTTAAGTGCTTATCTGAAGAGCTAAAGATAAGGTAAGCCTTTATTAGTCCCACTGGTGGAAAATTGCATTGTTATGGCTGCAAAGTGGACAGAACAAAAGAAGAAAGTAGAAGCAGCAAATAAAATAAAACAAAACAATAGAATAACAGCTATAATATAAAAGCATAACATAAAAGCACACTATACAAATATAAAATTATAAATGTAGAAGTATGTGTATATGTATATGCATATATACGCATAATACATTTATATGTACACAGTGGATATACGTATGTATCTGCTTACAGTGAAACGAATTATTCTGAATATTTGTGCTGCACTGAAGGTGACAGAGCTGAAACAGCAAGAGTTCAAGACTGGAGGGAACCATAGTTAGCCATAGCTAGCTCAGTTAGCCTTCCGTTGTTTCGACGTATGCCAGCTTTCTCTATTCAAAAACTGTGCATATGGCGGACACATCGTGTGTTCCGCTGAGCTGTTGGCATTAAACTGTGTTTCTAACCGAATAACAGCTCCACCTGGAAGCTGTCCGTTTAAAACGAACTGAACAGAAGGTAAACTCACTGTGGCCACAATACTCCTCTGGTGCACGCGGTGGGCGGGGCGTCCGAGCAACGAGAGATGTGATTGGACAAACCACACGTAGCGTCACGACCTCGTTTTCTGTGATCAGGATCAGATCACAGAGAAATGATGCAGTGTTTACAGAACTTGAATAATTTAAAGAAACCAAATATCTTGTTCACTCTTAAACAAAATGGCAATAATTACCTTTGACAAACTTCTAGAGAGGCTGTGAATTTGGCCTGAACATTGTAACATTAACTCAGACAGGTGCTGTCTGATCTCTCAGCATTCATTCTGGGAAATAGCAGGCGATGCATATCCGCTGTAGATACAGGATTCCAGGGAATCAACCAAATCCTGACTCTTAGAAAAAAAAGGGTGGGGGGCAGAAAGAGAGAGAGACAGAGTAGGGGAGACAGAAAAAAGAGAATGGATAAATAACAGAGAGAAACAGATGAGAGATGAGAGGGAGAGAGAGAGAGAGAAAAAGATGAGAAAGAGAGAGAAAAAGATGAGAGAGAACAAGAAAGGAAAGGGTGTGAGAGAGAGAGAGGGAGAGAGAAAGAGGTAAGAGAGAAAGAGAGAGAGAAAGAAATGAGAGAAGAAGAGGAGACTGGGAAAAGAGAGAATAGATGGAGAACAGAGAGAAATAATTAGATTTCAGAGAGAGAACGCAAAGAGAGTGAGAGATGGCAAGGGAAAGAGAGAACCAATAGAGAGAAGGAGAGGGGGACAAGGGGGGATTAATGAGATTGACAGAGGCCACAAATATCCCGTCTGTTGGAGAGATGAGAAGCAAATCAATGCAGAGGGCATCATATTACACTCTCTGTTTCTCACATGCACCTTCTGCCCCTTTTTTAATGTCCAAATGCTGCATTTTCATTAAACCACTGACCTTGCTGAGTCAAACACTCTTTTATTTCTGATACAGTCTAGGCATTTCACCATATAACGATCAGTGCCAGTCAGCTACCACTGTTTCTTCAAAAACGCTCAGCATATTATTATTATATAATCATTATACCAACTATCATGCAGTATATAACTAGCTTCTTCGGAAAAACTAAACACAGATTTGAAATCAGCATGAAAAACACTACACATCCACATAATCCACATAAACTTATCTATGATGATTTTTATGTGTTGGCCTGTATTATTTATATTCTAGCACGTAAATCCATCCATCCACCCATTATCTACCCCTTTTTCCCGCACTCGGGGTCGGGGTGCGGCCAGGAGCCTATTCCAGCTACAACGGGCGAAGGTGGGGTACACCCTGGACGGTCGCCATTCATTTTTAATGTTTTGTTTGTTTTACTTACAATAAAAAACAAAAAATCCAGCATGAAAAATTTGGAAATACAACATTTATTAACTGATATAATGGGGAGAATAGGAATGTAGGAGTGTATGACGTTTTTTACATTCCTGAAAACGTCATACACTCCTTGAGCAACTGTACAACTGTATAATACTATTCCTAATATATCAGTGAGGTCTCTGACCCCTCCATCTGAATTTTCCAGATCTGTCTCTGACCACCTTCGTCTGAATGATCCGAATCAGTCTCTGTCCACATCTATCTTAATTATTCGTTATCCAAATCCCAACACATACTGGCTGTGTTCACATCTGGCATAAAGGAGAATTTGATGTGAAATGGACCTGGGGTGTATTGAAACATGATAAAGACCCGGCCCCCGTGATATCAAGTGATCTGATTTTTCATACACTTTTTTCACTTTTCTCACTTTAGCTGTCATCTTTTTATTTGACACAACACCTGAAATCAGAGCTTAGAATCTGCCTGTAATGGTGAGCTGCGAACAAGATCGATTCACAGCACGTGTTTTGTTAAACTAAACTGCAACTTAGAGCTTAAAAAAGCACGGATTGAAAGTAAAGTGAGTGAAGCAGAGCAACCGAAACGTTGCGTAACGTTTTAATCAAGTCCCTGTAAGAGGACATGTCTTGACTCTGGCCGGAGTGTCGGAGCGCAAACGAGTGTTTAGCAGATGTGCATGTGGGGGGGCCGGATAGGGGGACAGATGTGCACAGTGAAGACTGGGTGTGAGAGAGAGGGAGAGAGAAGGGTTCCAGTCCACTTTGGGTAATTGGTGGTGTAAGCCTCTGAACACCAGCTGTCGATCTGTTTCACAGGCATCAAGCACAAGTTATTAAAGTTATTGAGGTGTGTGTGTGTGTGTGTGTGTGTGCAGATGCGTGCCTTTATCTTAAATGTATTAAATGATGATGAATATTTGACTAACTCATAAACAAATGCATATCTGATCTGTGATTATAACTTTCCAGCACAGATTAAATTTTGGGGGTTTTTTTTTGTCTTTTTTATCTGTTCGGATTTATTTTTATCTCTAGTCAGTCATTTTCAAGGGCAAAATACAATCATTACAGAAATGTGGAAAATGTTTAAACTGTTTTTAAAAAAATATAAAATACAGCGGATTTAACAACTTGCTTCTACATATTTAGCCTCTATTCTGACCTCTTATCTGTCCAGTTAGGACAGTTTACATAAGAAGCTGGGTTAATGACATGACTGCGTGTTGAGTTCCTCATTTCTCAGAGTCTCTTGAGCACCATATGGACAGAATTACATTGGCTAATACACAGGAGCAGAGACCAACACAAAGTCATCCTCAACCCCCTCGCACGGAATTAGGATCTTCAAGGGAATCTGGGTAATCTGCTCTGTGTTAGGTTTGATCTCTGCAGGTGTTTGGCCTCATCTCCCTGTGACCCAGCACCGTATGTCATCTCACAGTGGCAGGATCAAACCAAATTTAATATTTTTCTCTGCATGTGTATTTATGAACAAAAATATGGAGAGTTGCTGATAACCGTAGCATTAGCTTCCTAGCTAGCCAATACTAGCCAACTAGCCATTGGCATCTTATTAGGCATCTACCCTACCCATCCAAAGAGAGAGGGCAGTTATGCTGAGTGATGTATGATAGAGAAGATCACCTTCCCCACCCAGAGAGTTTGGTGTTATGCTGAGTGATGGGGGAGAGGGATCAGTGAAGACAGTTGTGCTGAATGATAGGGAAGAGGCGCTTAATGATGGGGGAGAGGGAGGACCACCCTACCCACCCAGAGAGAGTGGGCAGTTATGCTGAGTGATGGACGAGAAGGAGGACCACCCTACCCACCCAGAGAGAGAGGGCTGTTATCCTTTTCAATGACAAGACTAAGCTAGCTAGTTAATTGACAGTTTAACCCAGACTGATGTTCTCTTCTAAGTGAATTAACTGGCCTACATAACCATGTCCAAAATTGTATTACGTGTCTTTCTGATTTTTCCTCCAGTCTTTCTTGTTTTATTCCTTGAGTAATTCACAACCTCAGCGTTACCTTTCTTGACATGACACACCACACAGCCATCCTTATCAGTTGCAACTCTTAACCGTCCAGTGTCCTAGAGTCTCCCCTCTCCCTCATTTTGGCTACAGTCGTATCCGGGGCAATTTGGGATTTCAGAACACAGTAATCGCTGTTCCATCCCCTCCTTTCTCTAAATCTAGCAAGTTGTGTCTGCCAGAGATTTTGTACCATTTACATTTAATTCTTTTATCCCACTTGACCTTTTGTTAAGGTCACTTAAAAGAACAGCTCATGGCTTGCACGGTGAGTACTCAGCATGTCTAAACTGCTTTTGTTAGGTTTCCACCAGGTGTACAAACACACACACAACATTTTTAATGTTATTATTAATGATGAACATTCATTATAATATTCAACCCTGCAAGTATTTTTGGGATGCCAGAAAGAACTATATCTATTCAATAATATTAGTACATGGATCTTAATATGGAATATACACTATATTGCCAAAAGCATTTGCTCACCTGCCTTTACACGCATATGAGCTTAAGTGACATCCCATTCTTAATCCATGGGGTTTAATAACCGCTTCAACTCTTCTGGGCAAGCTCTCCACAAGGTTTAGTAGTGTGTTTATGCGAATTTTTGAGAAGTCCTTGCTCGCAGTCTATGCTCTAATTCATCCCAAAGGTGTTCAGGACACTGTGCAGGTCAGTCAAGTTCTTCCTCACCAAACTCGCTCATCCATGTCTTTACAGACCTTTGTGCACAGTCTTGTTGGAACAGGAAGAGGCTGTGCTCAAACTGTTTCCACAAAGTTGGGAGCATGAAATTATCCAAAATCTCTTGGTCTGCTGAAGCATTCAGAGTTCCTTTCACTGGAACTAAGTGTCCAAGCCCAGCTCCTGAAAAACAACCCCACACCATCATCCCCCTTCCACCTAACTTCACACTTAGCACAATGCAGTCAGACAAGTACCCAGATTCGTCAATCAGATTGCCAAGTGGAGAAGCATGATTCATCACTCCAGAGAATGCACCTCCACTGCTTTACAGTCCAGTGGAGGCGTGATTTACACCACTGCATCCAACGCTTTCCATTGCACTTGGTGATGTATGGCTTAGATGCAGCTGCTCGGCCATGGAAACCCATTCCATGAAGCTCTCTACGCTGTTCTTGAGCTAATCTGAAGGCCACATGAAGTTTGGAGGTCTGTAGCGATTGACTCTGCAGAAAGTCGCCAATCTTTGCGGACTATGTGCCTCAGAATCTGCCTACCACGCTCCTTCAGTTTACATGGCACCACTTTGTGGCTGAGTTGCTGTCATTTCCAGTTGCTTCCACTTTGTTATAATACCACTGACAGTTGAATATGTAGTAGTGATGAAATTTCACGACTGGACAGTCCCACGCTGGAATTCACTGAGCTCCTGAGAGCGACCCATTCTTTCTCTTAGAAGCAGTCTGCATGCCTAGGTTATACACCTGTGGCCATGAAAGTGATTGGAACACCTGAATTTAATTATTTTGATGGGTGAGTGAATACTTATGGCAATATAGCGTATATCTTATTCAATTCTATAATCTCCATGTGTGAAATTGAGTGATGTGTGTTGTGGAGGGACACATCTTTTGTGTGAGTCTAAAGCTTTGGAATCAACTCTTGACTCCCAAATGACGGAATTGTGGGTCAACTCCCAGTCTCACAAAAAGGTAAGCAAAAAAAGCCTCTAGGAGCTTTTTCTCAAACCAGTAGAATATCCCGAAATGGGATATTCTAGTGGCAACACCGTTATTCTACACACAGCAGAGTGGGGTTTGACCCACCCTGTGGGCAGAACCTCCACAGAACCTCCACAGAGACTCCACAGAATCATATCCTTTACTGTCTTCACTTCCCAAAGCATACCTGTTCATCCCTGTGATCTTTGTCTCAGCTGCTCCCAGAAAACATAGATTTTTTTTCCAGAAATAAGTCTGAGAGTAGGCTGCGTAGTTGTAACCATCTCAGGTCCAGAGCTCTGTACTTTGAGCACTGACAGTGTACTATTGTCACGGTTCGGTCGGCGGCCATTAGAGGCCTCGGCTGTTCTGTTTTTTGGGTTCTGGTTTTGTTCTGTTTCTGTTCATGTTTGCGGACTTTTATTTTGATGTCTAGTGCTTGTGTCACGTGCTCCTGTGTTTCACCTGCCTTGTGTTTTGTTCTTGATGTCGGCCTGTATTTAAGTTCTGTTTTATGTGACACACACTATCTGTCCATCACCCTATTATCACCTTACTTACCCGACCTACACCCTGTATATGCCCTGTTTTCTCGTAGTTTCTCACCTGCCCATGCCGTGTATTGTTCGTTTGTTCCTGTCCTGTTCTAGTCACGTTCTAGCTCCTGTCTGTAAGCGGCCATCGAGCCACTTTTCTGTTCTGCTAATAAACCTACAACACCGCATGGATCCCTGGTTTCCTGCCCGTTCCTACTTCCAAGGGAGCTCACGGCTGAGGGCTAGCCACCCCAGCCCTGACAACTATGTTGATTTATGGGTTGCACTTATTTTCACTTAAAATAGACTAAGTAAAGTTTTATTTATTTTTATTAATTATATTGTTTTTATTTATTAACTTGTGAAAGTGAGTTCAGTTCAAAGGTCACACACAGCTTCAACAAGTTCTGAGTTCTTGCACAGTTATATGGTTGGATGAAATGATTCAGAAAAAGCTGAAAAAGAAAAGCTGAGTTTGTAGATCAGTTAAAAATATACACGATTTCAAAATGTAGATGTTTTGGTTTGTGTTAGTGGCTTTTAGCCAAATGAAGGGCATTTTTCCAGTCATCTATTTCATCTTTTAAGTTATCTGAAAAATCTTGTCAAAATCTCGTTACACCCCTACAAAATAACAATAACAGATATAATATATTAACAGATCAGCAGTACAAACAGTTCTGAAAAGTGACTTAAAAATATGAAAATATGATAAATGCGATAAAATGAGATAGCAGCAGGTGATGAGGAGATGAGACTAAGAATGATAAAGACTTAAAAAGATCACCCACAGTACAGGGAGGAGTTATACAGTCTTATTGCCACAAGTAGAAAAGATTTCCTGTGGCATTTGGTTCTGCATTTAGAGGAAATGAGCTGCGTGTGCTCTGATGGTCTTTGAAGTTCATAGACACGTTACAGTGTTACGGTTTTTATGGTACAAGTTAACCATAGATGCGGTTGATCAGACAGTTTGAAGTCCAAATTTTACTCCTGTAGTTTAGAACTGGAATTACAAGGCTACCATTGCTAACATTGGAAGTCAGTTGTCATCCAAATCTTTTCATTTTAAACACTGAATTACTAACTGTGAGCTGTAAAAATGAACTAAACCTCACTGTGTCGCCAAAGTGCTTTTTACACAACGGGGTCTGTTTTCACAAACCACGTCACTTGCAGGAGCACTGATCCACAATCAGCTTTAATGATGTCATAAATATGGAGGAATCTGAGATCAGTCCTGCTTTGTGAACACCAGCTCTGGTCAAGTTGCAATATTTGATAGTTGCAATTCTTTATTTTTAATAATAATCAGTCACTCTTACGCACATGGGTGCAGTGATCTTGCCGTCTTCCGTCTCCGGTAGAAAAGCATCACCCTCTGTTCATATCCAGCCTGGATTATTCTCTCCCCTCTTTACCAGCCCCCACCTCCTACCCCCATCTCTTAATCCTTAAACGATGCTTCGTCTTGCTGGAGATTTTTCTCCTCACCATCTGCTCCTCCCCATCCTCCCATTACACAGATTTAAACAAATGAGGAGATTTTATTTTTCCTGTCTGACGAAAATGACAGGAAATGACAGGCTGGCGAAAATGCTTCTGCCTTCATTCATGAATATACAGTAGATCCCACATGAGAAAAGGAACAGTCAGGAGTGAGATGCCTATCTGGCCTTAACCTGATCCTGGCTCACTTCTTTTGGGTTTGAACTGAACCCACACTTAAATAAATTCAAAAACATCAAGAATTTGGAAATTGCACAAATTTATTCATCAATAAACATTATGAAATTATTTCATAATAAATAACAGGACAGTTTAGATATGTACAGTGATTCCGTGTCCAGTAGAAACAAAGTCATTTTTAAAGCCTTTTGCATAGTTCAATAAACTCTTTCTCTAAAGATCTTTGTATATATGTGTGTGTGTGTGTGTGTGTGTGTGTGTGTGTGTGTGTGTGTGTGTGTGTGTGTGTGTGTGTTTATAAAGAGCCATATTAGTGACTGCTTTTTACCATTTACTTGTCACTATGCTCATTAAACAGGGTATGTAAAATCACTTATACAAACTTAAAGGTTTAAAAACCATAGCGTGTCCATCTGGCATTGGTTAGGAAAGCATAGAGTATCGGAGCATAGGAATAACCTTTGCATTGTCTGATGATTAGATGGAGATTGCCCCCCGCCCCTTGCACAGCTGTCATACAGGAACCAGACAGGCAGCCAGCACATTCAGACTGCATATACCCCAACACAGGTCCAAATGGAAATCCTAGCAACTCCTATATTAGCTGGCTCCAGTCAACATGACGGACAAATTTACATATAGTGTTGTGGGCTGTGTGATTATATATGCCAGCAACTTACATGCCCCCTGCGTGGAGGAAACACATTTTCCAATGCACCCTGGGTGTGGAGGCTAATACTGTAGTGCACAACAAAGATCTTTCATAATGAAAGATGCCACTCCAAGTGCAAAAAAGAAGCTGCTCCCTTTTGGATCCACAGCTCTGTGTTCCAGGAGAGATTAGCTTAAAAAAATGAGTTGTGTTGATGACATATGTAAGCCAGGCGCATACAAAAAAATTGCTCTCTCCCCTATTCTCTCTCTCTTTTGCCCTCCCTCCCCTTTAGAGACATCCAGAATACATTTGCGCATTGACACAATGCTTCCCTGGCTTAACATTTCAACATAGCGGCGATGAATCATTCGAGGACTAATGTATTCAGGACAGGCGAGGACCAACTGCTGCTATCAAAGGACTTGCTTGAATAACTGTAATAACTGGAAAATTATTTTGATAGCCTGAAACAATCTTATATATCACAGAACTTTATTAAAATAATATCAAATCAAATTAGCCTGTATCCCCATAATGAATTAAGTAACAGGTTACGCTGATATTAATCTCGACTAGCTCGCAGGCATTGCGGCAGGAGCATTTAATAAGCCGGTCCCTGTTGCTCTGAAGGGCTAGAAATCCTCGAGTACCAGTGCTTATTCAGGGAAAAATACATCAAAAGGCTCTCTCTCTCTCTCTAAATAATGTGCCCGTTTTCTCTGCCTTTGGTGAAATTATTCATAAGGAGAGAAAATCTTGGTGAAATCTCGGGAGGGTTCTGATTAGCAGCTGACCCATGGGGACGCTACGTATCCTAATCCCCTAAATGCCTCGCTGTCTCCCTCCCACCCATGTGCCGTGGAGCAGACCGCGCGGACCCCGAAATAATAATATAATCATGTTTTCTTATGGCAGCGTGGAGCAGCCGGGCCAAGCTGAAGCCGCAGCGGGCCTCCCCAGCCCCGGTGCAGCTGTCTGGGCTTGCGCTTGCTCGGGCCCCGGCCTGACTCTCCAGCCCCCCAGCTCTTCTCCCTCTCCTTTTTCCCTCTCTCCCTCTCTCCCTTTGCCACTTGGATACTGTCCATTTTCAGGGCTAAGAACCTGCTGGAGGCTCTTTAAATTTTTTAATAGAGCCCAGATGAAGCAGTGCTGGGGAGAGGAGAAGACAGCTCGTGTCAGTTTTTCTCCCGGCTCCCAGAGGGCCAGTAGCCCTGTAATGATCTGGTAAGGCTACAGATTAAAGTCGAGCTGGAGTCCAAGAAAGTAGGGGGGAAAGAGAGCTGCCAGTTGCTCTTCACTTGCTCTCTCTCTTTTTCACTCGCTCTCTCTCTCTCTTTCTCTTTTGTCTCTCTGTCCTTACCTCTTTCTCTTTCACTCTCTGCAATGCCTCTGCTCTTTCTCCCACGGATCGAGCTCAGCATTTGCTCTGCCTGATGTGTGTGTGTATGAGTATGAGTTGGGGGGATCATGGAAGCTGGGGGATGAGGGTGCGGTGAGTGCCAAAGAACCTGGTCACAATGTCACCGCCATACTTTTCTTATCCTGTGTTTTCATTTCTTTTCTCTCTCTTCCTGCCCACTTTTCTTAGCAATTTTTATTTGCTTTCACTGTGTTATCTTCTCCCACTTTGCCATTGCCACCACCTCCTTCTTCCCCTTTTATCTCTCTCTCTCTCTCTCTCTCTCTCTCTCTCTTTTCCCTCCTCTCTTCTTCCCCCTCCTGTTCTTCCCCTCCTTGCCTCTCCTTCCCCCCGGTCAGCCTGGCTTGTTGTGTTGCCCTGCAAACCGCGCTACATAACCATCCTCCAGGGTGGACACTAAATCTTTTGATGCAGGCGGAGTACTGATAACATCTGAACTAGGGGAGTCTTCTCAGGGCATGCTTGACAGATGTAGCGGGGGCCTTTTAGGATTTAGTGCTAGAGCGTATCTATTACAGGCGCTGCGGCAGGGCTTGGCAGGCCCGCCTGGTAATCTCCCATGAATTTCTGTCCAACTTATCGCAGACCTGGGACAGGTTTCTGCAGGAAGTAGAATCGTTGGATCTTCTCACCCAAAGACACAGCAGACAGACCAGGCCTTTGAACTTTTACATTACCAAAGATAGGAAGGACATAAACATTGCTCACACAAAAACAAGATCAACAGGATTCATGTTCAAATGAAGCTCTGTCATGCATAACTAACCCCACAATGTCCACTTTCCTTGCCCTGGCCTTTGATTGAAATGCATAGTTTGACTTTATCTTCAGGGTAGAAACACAAACATAGTTTGTTACATCCTCTAATGACTCATGCCCTTCAAAAGTGAACTCTAAAGACAAACAGAGAGAATCTTTCTGTGTCCTGAAGACCAGGAAACTGGTGGACTATTAAAATTATATAATTATGCTAATATATTCAAAAAGGATAATCGTAAACATCCTAGAGAAATAATATACAGACGCACACAGAAATATGAATATCAAGTAGATAAAGAAATGCTGCCATGGGCTACCAAAGAAAGCAGATTTGGTATGGATGGCTTTTTCATGTGGGCATGGGGGAAATATGGGTTTTGTCTGTGCTAAGGACTGCATGAGCATGTGTGTGAGTTGTATGTGCAAGACAGAGAAGAAGACAGAGTGGCTGTAGATAGGTGTGTGTGTGTATTTGTTTGTGTATGTGTGCATGCGTGTGCATCAGTGCAGGATGTGAGTAAATGTTTGTGTTTGTTCCGTCCCTCTGGAGGGTTTGATCCTGTGCCATCTGGCAGCTTGGGGCAAAAGGGGCCGTCATCTTCCTCATCTGATGGTTTCTCTGCCCCCGTGCCCTCCCTTTGACACCCCTCCACACCTCTGATTCCCCTCATCTCCTCTGAAGACATCACTCTTCTTCTCTTCTCCTTTCTGTTCTTTCCCTTTTATAATCTCTCATATCTCTTACCATCTTCTTCCTCACACAGACTCTTCCACTCTAATACAACCATATGCAGACACTGCTAAATGTCCATTAGCCAAAACCATTAGAGGGCCCATTTCACATGCAGCTGAATTTTCTTTTCCACTACTCAGTCTATATGGCCCATACACATGTAGAGATGAAATGTGCACACACAGTGCCAAAGGCATTCTTATAGCTTATAGTCATCTGCCCATTAACAAGAACAGGGCTTCATGTTGCATTTCCATCAGTGGGTGAAGATTCCATGTGTTTGTGTGGGGGGTTAATGCAATTTAGAAAAATGTTACCATATTACAGTAAGTAAATAAATCATTTCCCATTTGCTTGAAAATGAGGAAAAAAGATCTATGATGCGTAGTTAGATAAGTGACGTAGCATCCAATTACTACTGCTACTCTCTCCAGCCCAGTGGAGGGGCTCTCGAGCTGTTGGATATTTGACCATTACGGCTTATTTCACTTTGCGACTTCAGGCAATTATTTCCCTACTGGCCCATTTAACTCATTCAGCTCTTTCCCCACAGCTCCCTCATCACACGAGGGAAAGAGTGTGAAAATAATCCGCCGCACACTTGTCACTTCCCAGAGTTTGATGTGAATGGATTGTTTCTATGCATGTGTGTGTGTATGTGTTTCCAGCCTCTCTCTTTTTAGCACAGATTTAGCCCCTTTATATGAAAGAAAGACACAGAGAGGGAGTGTATGTGTGTGTGTGTATGTGTGTGTGTGTGTGTGTGTGTGTGTTTGCTTGGGGGCAGGTAAAGTAAGACTGAGGTAGAGTTTAAGGAGATCTGGTTTCTGTGACTACCTCCACTGAACACTGACCCACCTCAGGCTAAACACCGTCCATGAGTGTCTGCTCCACTTCCTACAGCTGTGACCTCCCTTCTACTCACACAAACATACAAACACACACACGGACACACACACACACACACACACACACAATACAGTTTTTCAGCAATATTTGGGTGCTCATCAAAATGTTGTCTATGCCATTCATATGGCATCACATTGGCATTGTGTCATTAAAATCTGTCATGTAAAGAAACCGATGCTCCGGTAGTCATCTAGGTGTTACAACTGGTAATTGAAATAAGTTATAGATTAAGTTGTGTCACTTTCATTCAGAAGTCTAATTATATTACAGGACTAAGCATGGCAAGGATACTGAATGACGAGTTCATTTAGACAGCTGTGATAGAGCCTTAATCCACTGAGATATCTCCATACTGGCCACACATACATGTGATATCTCTATATATTACTGTGTGACAGCGCACTAGGACACTTACAATAGGCTCAACTTAACGAACAGCTCATTAGCACATTTTAATATGAATGATGAATGGCAAATTATTATTATTATTATTATTATTATTATTACTATTATTATTATTATTATTATTACTATTATTATTATTATTATTATTGCTATTATTATTATTATTATTATTACTATTATTATTATTATTATAATAAAAATCAAATGTATTTTTTCTCTCTTAATTCCTATTGTTTTCTGACTGGCCTGTGCTGGAGAGGTGGATTTTCTAGGCCAGGGTTTGAGAGAGAGTGTGTATGTGTGTGTGAGGTACAGTGCCCTGGGTGCTGTGCTGCCTGTGGAAACATATGGCTAATCTTTCCCGGTCACCATCGCCACTTTTATCTTCTCCCACCCTGGCTCTTCGCCGTTTGATGTCAAATTAGTCCAGGAATAACTAATTCTTTATTCTCCTGAATCTGGCACACTGAAAGAACTTTGTTGTAGTCCTGGGAGGCAAACAATGCTTCAAGGAGTTAAACCTAATGAAAGCCTTTGATCCTGAAAGATATTAGAGCGAGAGAGAGAGAGAGAGAGAGAGAGAGAGAGAGAGAGAGAGAGAGAGAGAGAGAGAGAGAGAGAGAGAGAGAGAGAGTGAGAGAGAGAGAAAGAGAATAAGAATGGAAAACAGTCAACTTGCTGAACATCCAACTCCAAATCGAAATGCAAATGATATTGAAATTTGAAGGGTTTTTTATTATTATTCTTTTCCTTTCTCCCTTTTTAATTAATGATCACAGTTTTGTTTGTACTAGTCTTAACCTACTAAAGTATGCAATCTTTTCTCTTCGGCACATCATTCCATATTTATATCACGGGGAATGAAAGTGCTATTTTCAAACTGTTACAACAGATTAAAGTGTCAGAATGCTAAAGGAGAACATGGGGACAGACAGACCAGAGAGTAGGAGAGGAAAAAAAACGTGGAGGAACAGAAGTAGATTTAGTGTAAGTAGTTTTCCTTTCGGGCATTTTAGCACTGTTAATTTTCCCCAGCTTTTCTCTGCCTAGTATATTATGATAGCTCTCCCTAGAGCAAATAAAGTGAAATTGTCTAGTGCGCAGCAGTCCTTAATGACTGCTTTGTTGGGATGTCAGCACAGCCGCTGACGAGATGGGAGCATGGCTGACCCAGGCTTTTAAGATGTGACAGTGAACATGTGTAATTGAAAAGAGCTGAAGGTGAAAGCGGCTCCTCCTGCTTTGTTAGAATAGCGGGTTGAGTCTCCACACAAATTCCTCCACAATCTCCCAACCTTGCAAAAAACAAAACTAAAAGATATGGTGGAGGGTGGGGTGAGGGGATGGAGGTGGGGTGGCAGTTCAGATTCCAGTGAACAAAGACTGAAGAAAGGAATTTTCCTCAGCTTTGGTTCATAGAGACGTCCCAAAGTCTCTGTGTTGTCGCATCGATGATGTGTGCCCTTCATAAGCCTCTTCTGCAACTCTTTCTGGTTCCTGTTACTGTGTCTTCCACTTTTTCTTTTGTTTTGTTGTTGAGAGATACCTGTCCTTCCTTTGTGTGTCTGAGTGTTTGTGTGAGACGTGTGGATGTGTATGTGTGCGCTGCCCAGCTGTGAGTGGTCAGGCCTGGCCTGAGGGCTTTGGCATGCTGGACTGATGAACTGCAGGCTTGTTGCCCCGGGGGGTGGTTGAGAGTGGGCCACAATGGCCTGCTCCTTTTCCCCCTTTTCCCTTTTCTTCCTTTCTTCCAATTTTCTCCGGCTCAGTCCGGGTGAAAGCAAATAAAGAGATCTTGAGGAGGTGGCAGAGTGGCAGGCTCCGAAATGTAAAGTGTGCGCAATCACTCAGATTCAAGTGGCACCGCTAAAAATTGCCTTCATATATCAGCTTATGGTTTACAGGCACTGGCAGAAAGGACGCCGAAAGGTCAGAGGCAAAAACATATAGATGTGTCAAGCCTGGCGCTCAGGGCGGCAGGACCACGGGATGATGGGATGTGATATGGGCTCTGGAGGGACTGAAGAAGTGCTTGATGGGGCAGTATTCCTCTCTTTCTTTCTCTCTCGCTCGCTCTCTCTCGCTCTTTTTTTTTTCCTTTGGTTTCTCCAGCGGAGGGAAAAGGCGTGCAGGCGTCAGCACCGGAGACCAGGTACACCAGGGCTGTAACCTCTCCTGCCGACCCCCGGTGACAAGACAGATAGCTCCATTCATCTGCGGCCGAGCAGCGGCGCACGCCCGCATTTTTCACCCTAAGCCCAGGATGGATCTGCTCGCCGGGAGGAATGTCAGCGGCCTGAATGCCCTGATCTGTCATGTGCCCAACATCTTCACACGTATTCCACGCCGACACAGAGAAACACACCTTCACCAGTCAGAGCGACAGAGGGTGAGAGAGAAAGAGAGAGAGAGAGAGAGATAGAAAGAGAGAGAGAGGCCAAAAGTTTGGAAGCAACTTTAACTCTGTCAAATAAACACACAACAGTATGTTATTTAGCATAGAACCTGTGGGTTTGGCTTGATGTCTACAATTTGTGAATTCTTGGTAAAACAGGGTAAGACATGATATATAGAAATGACAATCATTTTTCAGACTGCTTATAAACTGCAGCTGCAACATCCACCAAACTGTATTCATTCAAATAAATTTAAATCTCTACAGAAAAAACTACAGAAAAAATTCTGCAGAGTGTAATTTATTCAAATTTCATCCCCTCTGAGAACCATGAAATCTCAGTTTATGCCAAAATTCCAGAACATCTGCATTCATGAAATGTTGTATGTATATCCCTAAAAGATTAGAATAGGACTCTAAACTACATAATGACATGAATGAGTAATGTTTTTTGTTTAAGCAATAAAACATCTTAATTGTAAAATTAAATGTAAAATAGAAACGTTAATAGTTTTGACCTGTAGTGTGCTGTGTCAACCAGCATCACAGTATATTCGGGATGTAACACCCTAAACTGTTCCTCAACCATGATAATTTTAAACAGACCACTACAGTCATAAGTTTGCAAGGAGTGTAAAATGTACCACACTTTCTCCTTAGCCTGGACAAGTGGAACTGTATTGATCACTGAATACAGATATAATCACTTTTAAATTCATTCTCCATCACTAAGCTTAATATAGTGACTAGGTTTTACTTATGTCTTTCGATGGAAGGTGCTGTGTGTGCGTGTGTGTGTGTGTGCGTGTGTGTGTGTGTGTATGTAGGATAAAGCGGCCCGTAATGTTGTGATGTTTTACGAGGTGTCATCCTTTGTTTCCTCTTCAGTGTTTCATCACTACTGGTGGGAGTGAGTGCTCGTGCTAAATCCAGCAGAGGGCTGTGCAGTGGAGGGAGAGAGAGAGAGAGAGACACTGACAGTGAGAGAGAGGGAGAGAGAGGGACACAGACAGAGAGAGGGGGACACCAACAGGTCTGTCTCTACACAGTGCAACTAAGAATTAGGCTATAAAAGGCGATGGAGAATATTATCACGAGTATAGATTAAAAATGTCAAATGCTACAAATGAGAACACACACACGGCACACACAGAAGAGACGAGAGTGTGTGTGTGTTCAGTTTGTCTCCCACTCTCCCAGTCACAGACTCAGCTGCTCAGAGATGGCCTGGTTGGCTCCAGCAGGGTTCAGAGCTGGTGCTGCCGACTGAGAGAGAACAAGAACATAAGCTCTGTTACTGTAGCATTACTTTCCTTTAGCTAATTACATATTTCTTTACATGACGATTTGCACAATAAATTTACATTCAGTTTACATTTTTAATAGCAGGCTTGAGGCTGAACCTCATTGTTTTTTCACTTGCTTAAATGTCAAGGAACAAACTTGTTTTAATAAACTTAGACTGAGAAATAGCTCATGTAAAATGGCAACATGCTTTTCATCACCGGTGAGAACTGCAGCTTTTCAGAGTTCACGATTTACAGGAGTATGAACCCTAATGATAATCATACCTTTTCAATGTGAACTGTACTTTTAATAACTATGAAATGTTACTTTCATAACAGTCGTTTTAATATTAGTGATCATTTTATATTCAGTCAAACTGTATTTTTGATGATTCATGAAGATGTATCTTGTTAATAATTGTTGTGTAAATAATTGCAATTTAAAAATAAACAGTAAGTAAACAAAAAATCCACCTTGCTTGAAGCTCTTGGTACTTATTAGCTAATATTAAATGATATACTGTAATGTGTGCAAGCAAACATGCAGTCAAGAGAAGTTTTTGTTTTGACAGCGTAAAAATACAAGCTACAACAAACAACAAGCATATATCAAAATGGGTTCTAGCACCAGTCTGAAGTAACTGTTGCTCCCAAAAGACCCACAAAGTCTCAATAATGTTCTAACTTTGTTTATTTATTTGCCTCAACCCAAGGGAGGAAAGCACCCCCAATTCACACTGTGTTTGTATGTGTGGAAATAAATGAGCCCGAAAGACAATGACTGTGGAAAACAAATGCAATCAGCTCTAATAAAAATGATCATGTAACCATGTAATAATTGTGATGGCTGGTAATAAATTAGATTTTAATAAAAAGGTGAAATCTCTGTGTATTAGTATTTCCTAAACTGCAGAAATACCAGAAACTGTGATCATTTTGATCACTGATATGCTGGGAAATTATTATGCCGTCTCATGCCTTCCATGTAATGTCAGTGTTCATATCTCTGCTTCTTCTACAGTGTTACAGAAAAAGACGGCCTGCCTTTGTCATCAAACACATTTTATACTCAACATGGTTTGACATGTGGTTGAGATGGGTCAGCTTTGGCAGTGGAGAGGATGAGATTATATGTATTAGGTATATGTGCATGTGTGTGTGTGTTTGTGAGTATGTGTGTGTGTGTGTGTGTGTGTGTGTGTGTGTGTGTGTGTGTGTGTGTGTGTGTGTGTGTGTGTGTGT
>JBBPDC010000109.1:24385287-24405695 GCA_037974485.1 Hemigrammopetersius urotaenia
CTCTACACATCTGTTTATGTATGTGTGTGTGTGTGTGTGTGTGTGTGTGTGTGTGTGTGTGTGTGTGTGTGTGTGTGTATGTGAATTAGCGTATGTGTGTATATCCTCATGAACATCTCCATGCTTCTCTCAGCAGCTCGACATCATTTTCACAAATTCTGTAAAGAAAAGGTCACATTAGTTTTATCTTTAACACTTTAACAGTTTTGCAAAACATCTTTTTGAGGGTTCTTCTAATTTTGGGAGGTTGTAATGTCATTTTTTAGCTCTCAATCTGGATGAAGGCTTGAAAAATCGAGTGATGAATCACGACTAGCAATCACTCACTCTCAAAACTATAGAACATCTAGATTGGTCAGATTAGATTAGTTTAAAAGGCTTTTTATACCAACAAAATGTTTCTTTCACCCTTTTTGTAGCTGCATAGAGACGTTTTTAAAAAAAGGAAACAGCAGTTTCTCTACACTAGACATCAATTCAAGTGTGCAAAAACATTTTAACATTTATCCGGCTCTGTGCTCTCATGCTATGAAAGAAGTTTCGTCAAAGGTCTTTTTTTTTTAGCATTGCTTTACTAAAGAACTTTTGAAGAACAACTTTTTTACCTAAGAGTCTCAGAAAGTGTTGAATGATGTAATAGGAAACTATTGGTTCTTTCTAAAAAATTAAAAGAATTGATTTTGTTTGGAGTGTTAGGAACCTTTTTTAAAAATGAAAGGATTTCCATAAAATGGAAAGTCCCTTTGAATCGGTAACAAAACTTTCCATTATGTGAAGTCTGTTACGGTCCTCACACTCACTCATCTAATTTACAAAAATGTCTTATAGAGAGAATAATTGTCCTCTATAAGTGGGTAGGGCGGTCCTCCCTCTCCTCCAACTGCTCTGTCTCTCTCTTTCTCTCCTGTTCACTCTCTCTCTCAAATAAATTCCCCCCAAAAAAGAATATTAGTCATATTATAAATCTCTCGTTCCACACCTTCAAAGTCTACTGTACCATCACCGTTGTCATCTGCCTCTCTGACCACTGCATCAATCTCTCTGCGGCTCATATTCTCCCCCATCAGCTTACACATCGCTTGTCTCAGCTCTTCTGTCGTGATCTCCCCATCTCCATCCATGTCAAACTGCAGTAGAAGAAGCAACAGAAAAGAATAGAAGAACAAGAAGAACAGCTTGCAAGATGTTT
The DNA here is from genome assembly GCA_037974485.1 of Hemigrammopetersius urotaenia. Lineage (NCBI taxonomy): Eukaryota > Metazoa > Chordata > Actinopteri > Characiformes > Alestidae > Hemigrammopetersius > Hemigrammopetersius urotaenia. The sequence goes on from JBBPDC010000109.1 coordinate 24,386,477, forward strand.
ATCAGTATACATTTTTTATTTATTTATTTATTTCATTTGCCATTGTTTGAAGTCGCCAGGTCCTAAAGTCGTACCTCTTTGAAAGCGTCTTTCAGCTCTTTCATGCCAATCATGCCGGCCGTCTCCGCCAGGAGTTTTGGTGCCATCAGCTCCACAAAGTCTTCAAAGTCCACCCGGCCTCCCACTGCAAGTTTGAAGTTTTAGAGTATGGAAGCTGAAATGTTCTGAAATGTTCTTTTGACATGGTTTGTATTGCAAGAAAAATACAATCTACCCCTCTGTCTGCTTCTTATTTCAAACTTACAGTTCATGTTGATGTTCTGGCCCAATTCAATCAGCTCCATCTCAGTTGGCATGTAGCCCATAGTTCTCATCAAGTTCCCGAGGTCTTTGCAGGTGATCAGCCCATCTTTATCCTTATCGAACTCTTCGAAGGCTTCACGCAACTCTGCCGGGAAATGAGACAAAACACAAACTTTTTAATAATACTTTATTGTTTCCCACAATGTAGTGATGCCCAGTTTCCTCTCTAACTAAAACTTCCCCAGTCACATGATGCTACCATGCTACGTGAGCATGTGCTGCTAACACAACAGACAGCTCAACAGACTTGGAGGAGAATGCTAACCGCTAATTCTGTTGTGACAGATGCCCATGCTGGCTAGCATTGCGCTAATATATTAGAATTAGAATAGGAATCAGAAACTTTTGTCAATCCTGGAGGAAACTGCTTAACGGAAACTAAGCTCCGATAACAGCACATTCTGAATAAACTGTTTTTGTGATATCATAAACCCAGAATAATTTACATGTATCTTATAGATTAGATCCACTTTTTCACTGTGATGAGTTTACATAAGGAATCTTTTGGCCTGAAATGATAAATAGGGCCCAATACAGGCCAAACATTCAGAACAGAGCTCATTTACATATATTAGACACAGAGAGTCTGTCTAATTCTTATGAATATGGAGAGGTTAGTAAATTGCCATGTAAAGAATGAACAGTGATTGTTTTTGGGACATAACTGGGCAGTGCTAGCTTTTAGCTTTCCATGCTAGAATCACAGAGTATTGCTAGTAAACCTGTAAAGGTGACAAACTAACTTATAGGTATGTATAATTAAATAGATAAATCTACTGCCTGGATGGGATGACATTTTTGGGATTACTGCACCAAACAATGTAACATAAGACAATACAAAATGTAAACATGACAATATAACATATGTGTGGGGCAGCTGGTAGCCTAGTGGTTAGGGCATTCGCCCTGCGATCAGAAAGTCCGGGTTCGAATTCCAAGACTGCTAGGCACCACTGAGGTACCCTGAGCATGATACCGTCCCCACACACTGCTCCCCGGGCGCTGTGTTCGTAGCTGCCCCCTGCTTCACTTGGTGAATGGGTTAAATGCAGAGGAAATACCGGTATTTCGTGCTGTTCACGCTGTGTGCTGTGGTGTGTTCACGTATGACCGGATTGTCATTTTCACTTTTTTCACATTTCTGTGCAGATTTCTTTCTTAAGTTATACTCACATCACAATAAAAACTAGAGCTATCGCTTTACAAATGACAACAGTTATTTACCTTCAATCTCCTCGTCTGCCAGTTGTCTCTCCTGCAAAATAAAAAATAAATAAAATATGTTAGCACTGTAAGTTATCTTGTCATATTCTTGTATTATTTTTGGTATGGTCATTTGAATTATAATATTCTAATATACTTATAAATATAATAGCATTATACTATATTATAGTATATTATGATATTATAATAATTTCGTGGTATATACTGTACTGTTCATTCAATATACTCATATACACACAAATGCATTCCTTCACCACAAATATCAGCTTTCATACAAATGAAAGTCTTTGCCAGTCTGTTTCAGGTTCATACTTCTGAAATTTCTCTATTTTGCTGTTCCTATGAACATGAATCATATAGCCTATTGTAAAAAACGAATACATAATTGGTGTCTGAACAAAACCTTGTATATATGTTTTCAGATTAAAAAAAAAAATTTAAGAGTTTTTTCTAAGCTATTTCAGACCATTTCTTCTGGTCAGTTCATCAAGACATTTTGACACAGTGTAGAAAATAAATTAATTTAAAAGCCAAAAATGAAGGTCAAAGATCAAATAGTTTATATTTCTGACATTATGTTATTGCCTAAATAAAATATTAATATATTGTTTATATTCTGAAATATGTTGAACTATGTTGAAATATTGAATACGTTTATATGCATTTTTGAAACATGTAAAGTAAATATGACAATAACTCATTGACATTTACCTTTATTATCATTTTGTATACTGATATTTTTGATCACTCATGAATTAAGCACTAGTATATCATGCATATAAATATATTTAATGAATATATAAATGAAGCTTTACATATTAAAACATGCCACAAGGCAGATAAATTCTTTTGGATAGACTGTTAGGACTTTAAAGGTACGCACGATCTTCCCGCCCCGGATGAAGATGCAGGCAGTCATGTCTGAGAGGAAGACGATGCTGAGCTGAAGGAGAGACGCGTCTGTGCAGTGCCCAACTCAAAATCTGTGTCTCTGCAAGAACCAAAAAATACCACATAGTCTTTTAAAATGAGTAGGTTTGACTTTGGAATCTTTTGGGGAAGTGTAAACATCATATTTCCATAAACTCACAGTTAGATTCTCCCAATGTCCTCTTATAAATATATTCACAACCACTTTGGAATCACATGTAGTTTCATATAAAATAATATCTTATAGAAAGTATACTTACATTTTATCTTCTTTAGTTTCTTTAGATGCATCTTTAGATGCATTACTTTAGTAAAGTAATATTTTACTTTAAGGCTTTTTTTTTTATCTTACTATTGTTGTAGTTTTTTGCATATCTCCAGTTCTGTCTCCAGTCTTATAAAGTATATTCAAATTTTTAAAAACTATAATCTGTCAATGGTCATTTTTATATCAAATAGCATTTTTTTTCTCTGGTGATCTGAATATATTTTTTCAAATCACTCTTGATGTAGTTTGAACTTCATTCTAGAATATTATTATATTATTTATTTCATTCTGAAATATTCATTTATTAGAACTTCATTCTGGAATACTATTTTTATTAGAACTTCATTCTGGAATATTCATTCATTAGAACTTCATTCTGGAATACTATTTTTATTAGAACTTCATTCTGGAATATTCTTTTTTAATAATGTTGCCTATTTTTGTATATATATGGGATATTTTACAACTTTCTCAGAAAAGAGTTTGTTCATTTACTCAGTAAAGGTTTGACAACCAGTTTCCTGACTTTTTAAAAAGCATGTTTACAGTTTACTGAAAGTGTAATACGATTGAAAATGCTGATTCCAAAGTTTTGAATAGACATGTGTATATAAATATATATATACTGCCATTAGCAGTGCCTAAAAAATTCACGAATCAGTGCATCAAGGATTCCCTCAGCATCTCTATTACATAACTAAACCTGCTATTGCTATTAGAATAGTGATGATCCTGCTCACCTGTGTTCAGATGGTCTGAGGTAGAACTCCTCTGTCTTGCACTTCCTTTCTTAGTGGTCAAAACCAAGTGCACAGCCCTTCCTGATGACCGCTCTGACTGGCCAAGAGCGAGAGTGAGCTGTGTGTAGGCTGAGTGTGTGAGGCTGGCAAAAAGGAGAGCAGTGGGAGGGAGTGGTCACCATGACGTCATCTGTCCCGTTCAGCATCTCAGTTTAATGAGTCAAAAAATAGCAGAAAACAAGACACTTTTATACATATTAAAATCAGTGTCACTCAGAATCTAGTCTAGTTCACTGGGGCACGAGCAAAATTAATATTTTTAACATTAAGGGCTGGTGTCCTACTTTTTTTATATTAATTGTTTTCCTTCATATCCACTTGTGACATTTATGTGGTTTTTATGTGGTTTTATACTTGGTTTCATTCATTTTGCTTCAGTCATATTCCAACTTCTCTTTGGTTAATATTAAACAAGCTAACTGTATTACCCTGCCTTTAAGTCATGTGCATGTAAATGAGCTTTGTCCTGATTGGCTGCTCTGTATTGTAGTCATTACTCTTTCAAATAACGGGAGTAACATGAATGGACAGAGCTAAATTACTGTAAGCTGAATAATAACATGTAAACTTTGTTGGTTTTTGTGACATCACAAAACCAGAGAAGTCAATGTGGGCTTTTTGTGCAACCTCTATATAAAGACGGTGTGTACCATTTTGACATGCAACATTAAACTTTTGTTTTGATAAAAACGTCAAATTTGAGACAAAGTGGGTTTAGCATCATATGTGCCCTTTAAGGTTCAATCCGTTGCCCAAACGTTCGTGTTACATCATACGCTGTTAGGTAAACATGCCACTGCTACTCTTTTTTTTTTTACTACCGTTTTTAATAAGGAGCTCAAAACAGAATCATATAACATCCATCTGGTCCACAAACACACAGACGTATTGAGCGGTCTTACCTTAGCGTGGGTTAGTAGAGTAAACGGAATAGGATTATTCATAGTAATTCCATTGTTTCTATACTAACGCATGCCGCAGCATCTGGGGTCAGGACGCAGACGTTTGCTCATTATGTAAATATTTAGCTTGTTCCTGTAAACTGTTTTCACATTATGTAGAGAAGCAGCAAAAATGACGAAATTGCAGATTTAAGTGTTTGTTACCCTTCTTATCCTTTACAATTATATAGGCTGATTTGTTGCTGTGCCTTGGAAATTAAGGAAAATGAAGCGGAAAAGTGCACAGATTAAGGCTGCTAAAGGTGTAAAACTACTGAATTTCCCCTTTATTTTTTCAAATTTGACCCTTGAATTAACTCCTGAATTAAATTATATTTACAATGAAAGGATTTCAAACATGCTCTAAATCTGCCTTAAGGTAAAACTAAGGGGCATGTTTCACAGATTAATGGTCACTTAATTCAAATGAATCAACTCCAATGTTCGTTGTATTTTCAGTTGCAAATTAAGGTAGGGTCAAGCACATTTTAAGTATATTATGTTTCAAATTGATAGGAGGGAATGGTAAAATTTGTTAATGTTTGGCTGAATTGTACTCTTATTTTTTTCAAAATATGGGCAATTTAAGCCTCAGTCAGAATTATGCATATCCACCTAATAAATGGGATGGGTTAAAATGTGTTTAACTAAACTGTTCTTTGTGACATCACAAAACCAGCAAATGAAAAACTTTTTTGCAGATTAGCGGAATGGACTGGAATTACATACCACATCCATCCATCGTTTCGAAAAGGTGAGGAAAGGTTTTCTATGGTATGGGTCCTTTAAGAGTGTGGTTTCAGCACATTGGTTTACAGGCTGAAAATGAGAGTAAAGTAGTTTTTAAACTTGTGCTTAGAGTTACTTGAAAAAAGAATCAGACAGTAAATAATACATGATAAAATTTGATTTGTAATAAGGCTTTGTTAGACTGATCATGCTATAAAGCTTTTATTGGGTGGCTGCACTCAACAAATTGGACCTAACTATGATGAGGATGTTGCTGTGCTGATGACATTATCATTATCACTGCCTAATTCCCTCAATCGCGTCCTCTAACCTGACCTTTAGCGTGTGTGCTGACACTCTTAACCCGTTATCTGTTGCCCTGTTACATAAATGTATGCTGTATGTCCACTCTTCTTTCAAAGCCATAAATCTGTTTGCATAAGAGAGTTAATCCTCAGCTTTGGCCAAGAAGATCCTAATACAGATTTTTTTTTTTTTTTTTATCATTTTGCATTCTGGCAGCAGTGCCAAAAAAAGGTTACGTAAAAGACAGTGGAAAGGAAGAGGGGGGTGGGTGTGGTGTTGGTGAAGGTTTGAGGCTAACAGGGATGAATGTAATGGAGGGGGTTGGGCTGAATGATGAAGAGGAGGATAGAAATAAACTATTTGGGGAAAGTGATGAAAGAGGTTAGCAAGTGAATGACAGCTGGCCTGATGTCACCATTCTAGACTCCATATCCGCCCAGATCACAGTATTGCCTTAAAGCTTCTCAACAGATGACAGTGATGTACACTCAAGGAATGTACATTTCAAGCTCAGGCATATAAATTGTTCTAGAAATTGTTCTGTCAAGAGAGGTGGCATTTTGTGGCAGGCAGCACACACTCTCTACTAAGCCCAATTAATAACATAAGTCAACAGGTCAAAAACATCAGAGATACGTTTATGTTTATGTTTTGTGGTATGTTGATTTCAAATCTGTGTTTAGTTTTTACCGCACATAGAGTTTTTTGCGATGAAACTAGTAATATATTGCATGATAGTTGGTATAATCAGCATATAATAATCATATGCTGAGCATTTTTGAAGAAACAGTGGTAGCTGACTGGCACTGATCATTATATCTATGCCACAGTGTGGCCTGTCTCACTTCGCACTGAAAATATTGAAACAGTTTCTTGATTGGTGCCTGTGGTTTCACAAGTCTATTGCAAAAAGTTGATTTAACTGAACAAATAAAACGAAAGCAGATCTGAAATCAGCAGGAAAAACAGTTTTAGAAAAGTGTGTTGTGTTCTCTGATGATTACAACATTTTTTGCAAAGTTGTATGTAAACTCAAGCTCAAAAGTTGTATGTAAATGATATTCTATAGCGGTCTGTTTGTCTCAGCTTCACCATCTCAGTTTTGGTCACTTCTGTAGATTAGCACATTTCACACCCGAACAACTTGCATGAGAGTGATGGGAAGTTTGCAGTGGAAGCGAAACACATGTTCTAGTTAAACTGCACAGTTTAAACAACTTCTTGACATTACTAAGGTGTTTCTAGGTAATAACTTATTTTAGTACACTAATTTATCATAACTAGTGATAACTATATACCAACTTAACTATATTTATATGGACAGTACAAAAGGAGAAAATAAAAACTGTATAATCTATCAAATAAAGGCCATACAACACAACAGTATAAAATGTACACTATACAAATAATACAAAAATTGTTTGTTTGTGTGTATGTACAGTATATGAACACCGTGGCTATGTACATCGTGGCTATGCACTGGAGTATCCTCTTTGTGACACTGCCAGAAACAATAATAATGCACCAGAAAAATTGCACTTTGCACACAGTAATATTTTAAAACATACACACACACACACGCATATATATAGTGAAAACCCACAATGTTGTGATGTGGTTTTAAAAATGACAGAGGAGAGAAGAATGTGGAATACAGGATGGACCCTGAGAGAGGCAGACAGGAGACTGGAGCCGGAAGGTGACAGGGTTGATGTGTTTGATGAACTTGAAGGGGCTGATGAAGCGAGGTGCCAGTTTCTTGAATTCGGTGTGCAGATTGATGTTCCGGGTGGAGAGGTAAATCCTGTCACCGACATGGAACAATTGTTCTGGAGGGTGCCAGCGGCGATGCTGCTTGGTGTACCAAGCATTGGAGCGGTTGATGGCATCACGGGCTTGAATCCAGAGCCGCGGACTAACCATTGGGCAAATGGTACATCAGCCTCCAGCTCCTGGTGTTCACCTCAAATGGGCTGAGGCCAGTGGCAGAGGATGTGAGGAGATTGTGAGACAGTTCCACCCAAACGAGGTAGTGTACCCAGGAGCGCTGACAATTGGCCACAAAGCGTCTGAGGAAGCGCTCCAGTTGTTGGTTGGCCTGCTTCATCAGACCATTCGTCTGGAGGTGATATCTTCAGGAGAGACTGGAGGTGATGTTGGTCAAAAACCAAGAGCCACCAGGTGCACAGCCTTGGAAAAGCGATCCACGATCGTAAGGATGGTGTTTTTTCCCATGGAATCGGGCAGTCCAGTGATGAAATCAGCAGCAAGAAGAAATAAATAATTGGCGACTTTCAAACCTTCCACCTCTGAGTGCAATTGACTGTGATGTCCGGGCCTCGCGCCAAGCCCCCTTGTCCGCATGCTGGATGTTTGTTTGGGGCAGCACAGCTTCATTCCATTCAGGTGTCCGATTGCCTTGGTAACCGCTGCGTGGTGCTCAGACATCACAGTCAGCTGTACTCAGAGGCAGGAGGTTCGAAAATCCGCATTGGACTGAAACAGCGACAGCTGATCCACACGAAATTTGAGGGTTACTGTATATATATCTGTGTGTGTGTGTATTTGTGTGTGACATCACAGAAACACTGAAGGCTATTTCCATGGAGTCAGTTTTCCAAGATTTTGGTCCTTTAAAGAAAAGAAAGACAGGCTCATTTATTATGCAGAAAAGCCGCAATACATAAGAAGCTCTTAAACAACCTGAGGACCGAATATTCTTCAGAGGTTTTCCTCTGTCACACGTCTGTGTTTTCAGTGGTGATACTGTGTGCCGTCTCTCTTGCCAAGTGTGGGTAATGACCAGTGGAAGCAGGACCAAGAGGATTTCACATGCAATAAGTGCACAGGCCGGGATTAAGAGCAGGATTTTGTCAGTGATGTGAAAAAGTCACGTAAATCACTGTTTATGTTTGTTAATCATTTATTTTATGGTTGTTCGGGTTTATGCAGTATGTCTATTTACTGAAAGCTGAATATTGCCTTAATGCATCAATTACATTTTATAAAAAGCGGCCCTTTATTTGACTTTAAAATAAAGTGGCCCTTATAGTCACACATGAACACAGCACAGCACAGAACACAGAGTGAACAGTTCTTTCTCTCCATTTAACCCATTCACTAACTAAAGCAGGGGGCTGCCACCAATGAGGGGTGCCGGGGAGCAGTGTGTGAGGACAATATCTTGCCCAAGGGAACCTCAGTGACGACACTAGCAGTCATGAGATTGGGTTGGACTGCAGTGTTTATGCCTGAAAACAGGAATTTCAAACAGCTGTGAAATGGCTTTTAGATTTCACACTTGCTTTGCAATTTCTTTTTCCTTCATCCCAAAGGTGTTGGAAGGGGCTGAGATCAGGGCTCTGTGTGGGCTAGTCAAGTTCTTCCAGACCAAACTCATTCAACCCTGTCTTTATGCACTGGGACACATTCATGCTGGAATAGAAAATGTTCGTCCCCAAATTGCGTCCACAAAGTTGGAAGCATGTCGCTGTCCAAAATTACTTGGTCTGCTGAAAAACAGGTGTGTCCCAATACTTTTGTCCATATAGTGTATGAGTAGCACGGTCCACAGTGGTCTTTAGGGGGCGACAGTGTGCCGGAGCGCGCGCTCTTACAGACCCGTTGAGGAAACCGGAGAGGGGGAGTTCGATTCAGTTCCCAAATCTATTCATTCGAATCGACACGAAAATTAATCAAATGTGCGGTTCAACGATTCGTTTTGAGTTTTGGGGTTTTTTTTTATATTAATTCTCATTTCTTTCATTTCCTCTGTTTAATGAAAGCGTGTGGTGTCTAATATATTTCGTCAGTTTTACTCTCATGTCCATAAACAATGACACTCGAATTAATTCACTCAAAGTAAGGCTGACATCTCTAATTTCATTCACTCACGGAAATACAAAGAAAACGCTAAGGAAGTTATTAATGCAGTTTTTTTAAAAAAGGTTCAGTTTTTGTAAATTATAAAACAAATGGTGGCCTGGTGGTTAGGGTGTTGCCCCTGCGGTCGTGGGTTCAAATCCAAGGACTGCCTGTGGCACCACGGAGGTAGCCCTGAGCAAAGAACAGTCCCCACACACTTCTCCCCGGTGCTATGTTCCTGGTTGCCAGCTGCTTCACTAGGTGAATGGGTTAAATAAAGAGGAAGAATTTCACACTGTTCACACTGCTGTACGGTGTTCATGCGTAACTATAAAGGGACACTTTACTGCAAGCAGTCTTTCAAAGTCTCAATGAGAGAGCAAAGTGTAGCTATATTTCTGGTCTTGAAAAGAGAAGACATACACATGTCAACAAAACGTAACCCTCTGGTCATGAAAATAGGAAAAATAGGTCTAACAATAAAACCTTTTGTAAACCCGGGTGGTAGGCATGTATGAAAACTTTGGCTGACCAGACAACACTAAAAAAATGTTTTGTACGTCAGGCAGCAGTAGGCTTACCAAAGGTGCAGATACGCAAGGTCCTGAAAAGAAATGGAGAAGTACATACATAAATCCACTGTGTACATACCTACAAACACTGTGTACATACCTACAAACACGGTGTACATACCTACAAACACTGTATTGAAACAGTATTGGGGCCTTTTAATTACTGAATTCAGATGGCCCCTTCCTTTCAGTGAAGGACAATCTTAATGCTTCAGCATACCAAGACATTTTGGACAACACCATGCTTCCAACACAGTTGGTGAAGACTGAAGATTGTGGCCCAGTGGACAAAGAAAGCTTCATAAAGACATGGCTAGGTGAGTTTGGTGTGGAAGAACCCTGCCAACCCCATGAGACACCTTTGGGTTGAAGAAGGACAAAGATTGCGAGCCAGGCCTTCTCGTCTAACATCAGTACCTGACCTCATAAATGCTCTACAGAATGAATGGCTACAAATTCCCACAGAAACTCCCAAGAATAATAGAAAATGTGCCTTCCAAGAAGAATAGAAAATGTTATAGTTGCAAAGAGAAGACCAAGTCCATATTTGAGTCTATTTATTTGAATGCAATGTCATAAAAAATCCCTGCTGTAGGAATCCCAAAACTTTTGTCCATATAGTGTACATATACTCATCCCACACCATATCATCCAATACCACGCCACACCATAACATCCCATATAACCCCACCCCATCTCCTAACATCCCATGCCATCCCATCCCATCCCACCCCCCCCCCACCCCCATACCATCCCATACCCCACCATACCATACAATAGCATCACATCCCATACCAGATCATAGTATCCCATTCCATCGCATCCCATACCACACCACACCATTCAAGTGAAGAAAAAAAAGTGAAAATCTGGTCATACGTGAAGACGCCACAGCACAAACAGCACGAAATACTTCCTCTGCATTTAACCTATTCACCAAGTGAAGCAGGGGGCAGCTACGAACACAGCACCCGGGGAGCAGTATATGGGGACAGTACCTTGCTCAGGGTACCTCAGAGGTGCCTAGTAGCCTTGGGAATCGAACCCGGACTTTCTGATCACAGGGCAAATGCCTTAACCACCAGGCCATTCAAGCCCATGCCCTACCATACCTCACTATACAATAGCATCCCATCACATACCATATCATACCTTAAAGTACTATACCATACCATACCATACGATACCACCTGATACCCCACCACATCATACCACACCATACCATCCCATACCACCCCACCCCTTATTACACTATTTCATCCTATACCATATCATACCATCACATCCCACACCATTGTACCCCATACCATACGATACCAACCCATCACACCCCATACCTGACCATCCCATTCCTTCCTATACCATACCATCACATCCCATACCATGTCATAGCATACTATACCATCCCAAACCATCACATCCCATACCCCACCATACCATCACATCGCACCCCATACTACACCGTCTAATCCCATATCATATAATACCATATCATTCCATCCCATCCCATATCATACCATACCACCATCACATCCCAAACCATCCCATTGTATCACATCCCATCACATCCCATCGTATCCCATATCATTCCATCCCATACCGCACGATCCCATCCCATCCGACTGCATCCATATCATATCACAGCATGCCACGTCATACTATCACATCCCATTATATCCCATCCTATATCATATCCATCCCATACCACACTATACTATCCCATCCTATCCCATCCGACTGCAACCATATCATATCATAGCATACCATACTATGATATATCATAACACACCATCCCATCCCATCCGATTGCATCTCATCACATCACATAGCATAACATACAGTCCTGTTCCATGCCACGTCATACTATTACATCCCATCCTATATCACATCCATCCCATACCACACTATACCATCCCATCCTATCCCATCCCATTCCATTGAATACCATGCCATATCATATCATACCATACCATACCATCCTATCCTATCCCATCCAATAATTTCCCATCCTATCCCATCCGACTGCAACCATATCATATCATAGCATACCATACTATGATATATCATAACACACCATCCCATCCCATCCGATTGCATCTCATCACATCACATAGCATAACATACAGTCCTGTTCCATGCCACGTCATACTATTACATCCCATCCTATATCACATCCATCCCATACCACACTATACCATCCCATCCTATCCCATCCCATTCCATTGAATACCATGCCATATCATATCATACCATACCATACCATCCTATCCTATCCCATCCAATAATTTCCCATCCCATCTCATGACACTTCTGAGTCGGTTCGAGCGTTTTATAGAAAGTAACCGATTCAAACGAGTCGACTCGGATCCGCCGAGTCATTCGGACCTGAGCTTTCCGTGTTCCGCTCGGCTCCCGCCCCGCTCCGCCATCACATATACAAAAAAGAGACGTAGAAAAGAGATGGACCTGCTGGTGTCGGACAGAGGCGAATGAGACGAATGACAGCAGCGTAATGAGCGAGAGTGCCGGGCGGAGCAGGAGCGGAGGGTCGCCGGGCTCTCTAAGGCGCCTCGCTCGGTTTTCACTGAGGAACAGCTGATGGTGCGAAACCCTTACCAGAGCCACTTTACAGTCCAAAATACACATATTCAGCCTGCCATAATTCACTCGGGCATCACACGACACATCCATGGCTCGCCCTTCTCATGAGGCCACTTTGTATTGACTGAGGACGGAGAAGAGGAGGAAGGACCAGATTTTGCTCGCCAGGCCGGAGCGTTAGCTAGCATTAGCTAGCTACGGCGGAGCCCATAAACCACGGTGAGAAAAAGAAACATTGCTGTCTTTAAAAACGCACTGCATCCTAAATGTTGAAGCCAATCCCTTTCCAATTGCTTCTGCCGTTTTATAGAGGTCGTGGCACTTGTAGTCGTAAGTGTCTGGCTGCCGAATGCGGCGAGGCTAAAGCTAGCCCAGCAAACCTTATACTAATTATCCGTTCCACCTTAAATGCTGCCTCTTATACTGTGTGCCCCGAGCCGGGCCCCGTATAGAAACGCTCCGTCTTTTAAGGTGAAACGGACAATTCCAATAAGAAGCTATATTCACGAATCTCCGTTTGTTGTTGTTTTTGCAAACCGTTACTTTAAAGGTTTAGATGAGATTTTTCATGCACTAAAGCCACCATAAAGTGTCTTTGCTGCCATTTGACGTCTTACATGTGAGTTTGTTCATCTTTTGTTGTAAATGTAATTTTTTGGTGGAAGTGTGCTAGCTTTAGCAAAGCAAGCAGCTGGCCAATTTTTTGTCAGAAATCCTCCAAAAATAAAGGCTCAGTTTCGATTAAATTAGGATTATTAGGTTGTCATCTGGCCCAAAATGACATTATGCTTGTTGTCTGTGCTGTGGTTGTGTTATAACACCTTTTTTATTTATATGCTGCTATCTCTTCCCCTCTTCCTCTTTTTATCTGAAATGTCAGGATCTGTCCACGCACCATTGAGCTTTATGGTTTTCTCGTCCTATTATTTTCTCCTTCTTTCATTATTCTCCAATCCATCAACCTTAAAGTTAAGGTACGATTATTACAACAAGGAGTACTTTGGAAAATTACAGAGAAAACTAGCATTTCTCCCAGCTGGCAGGTTAATGAATGGACATCCTGTGACATTTAACGTTTCTATTTAACTGGAGCTTTGTTTCCTTTCTGTATTTGTCCTCTACAACTCCCGGGTAAAATTAGAGTTGTACAGTGTGTCTTCTGAATTTTCATTGTGAGATCTGTCTTTGCAAAATTGACATTTAAATGGTAGCAATATGCAAATGAGCCTCTAACAGTGTGACAAATCACAGCTCCAGGTGAGTGTTAATGTGCGTTCTGATTATTCGATTCGTTAATTCCATATAAGACCATGCAGTCCGTATGTGCATAACATACAGTTCATATGTGGAAACTAATCTCCTCGCCAAAGCATTTTAATATAGCCGCCTCTTCGGCCTACAGTTGTAAAAAATGTTTGAATCTCAGCTGCTTGTTTAAAAAGGCTTTTTATTGTAAGGAATGCAGCGAGGTTGGACAGTATGAATTTGGACTGCTTTTGGTCAGTTAAACCATATCAATGTCACAAGGGGACTCCACAATAAATGATTTTACTCTTTAACCATTAAACGGTGATTGGTTGAGGTGTCCATACTTTAAAACGCACATTCATTCTCTTTCTGTTTCATTTTGTCTATCATGTTTGTGTGGATTTGGGTACCAAACATATAATTCATCATAGTTCACTCTTACATGCCCACTTCCCAACCTCTGTTTAACATTTAAAGAGGCTGTTTACTGCATTTTTAAGACGGATATTTAAATGATCGCTTGTTGTTATGGCTCTCCCGTATAGCATATGCATTCAAAAGGCAACATAGAGCCTCAGCATGAATGGGTGGGGCCAAACTTGTTGGCCTGATCCTTGGTTTCTGTTTTTGTGACATCACAAAAACGATGTTCTGAAAACAGGCTGTTTTGCAGCTTAGTTTCCTTATAGGGACATTGTGGATGGGGGTGAACATACATTTAGAAATTTTAACAATGATTACAGACTTCAAATTATTTTTAATTTCAGGACAATTGTGATCTAAATTGGTCATTAGCTGTGTGTGCATGTGTATATGCATTAATATATTTATGTACTTGGGAAAACGTGTGTTATGTGTATATATATGTATATATATATATATATATATATGTGTGTGTGTGTGTGTGTGTGTGTGTATATTTACATACACACACACTCTTACACAGATATATGTATCTTTATAAAGAAAAGAACTGCAAATCTTAGGAAAAAGATCTAAAGACACAGCTAATAACCAGGGCAACGCCCTATGGACAAAATATTAGTATAATAGTATCATTTAATATCATTTGAGTTTTGTACCATGAATTTGCCCAGTTTTTGGTCCCTGTTCAAACCTGTAGGTTGTAGAAGGGACTGGCATCAATGGCGGTGTCTCTCTTACACTGAAGTTTTTGTGTTGTGTGTACGTGTAATGTGCCATGCATGTTGCACAGTTCTGCTTTGTTTAGAATGATTACATTCCAGCAGACACATTTTGCCCCTTTTTATCCAGTACAGCTTTTTCAGGGTTCACATGAAATGATGAAATTATGGTTTTCTACTGTACGGCAGAACTATCCGGCTGATCACGTCGATTGTGAAATCTCTCAAGCCTAATGCAGAGTTCGATGTGGCACACGTGCCGCAGTTCTCGTGTGTATTTGACAGTGTCTTGTTTGATGTGGATGACTGGAGTTGCTATTATTGGTTGTTGGAATCAATTATTCATAATTTGTTGTAGGAATATAGGCCTGGTCCCTTTTTTCCCTTTTAGCAAAGCAGTGCATGAGAAAGTGGTGCTACATCCTAGATTCTACAGCTGGATGCAGGATCACAAACTAGTTCAGCAGGAAAATAGATTGAAATGAGCTTATGTGGCCTTTAGACTAGTGCTTTTAGTTATTAGGGAATTAAAAGGTGATTTCAATTATTATTTCTAAATTTTCCAGTATCTAAGCGGTTAAGATGGAAAAAATGAAATAAAATGCTCTAAAAGTGGTGGTGAATGGAACCAGACATCTGCATCTAAAACTTCTGTCACAGAAAGTTATTACAGGAAATGGTTATGAATGCACTTCCTGATGCTTGGGACAGTTTTACCAGTATTGGGAAGCTTTTGGCCTGAAACTAAACCAGTTCATTGTGGAGAGCAGGGGTGTAATGATGCAGTTGGTTATGACTTCGCTTCCATACATGATTCTGGGTTCATGGACTGATACTCACAGTTTTTAGATGTATATGTATATTGATATATAATGGAAGAGTGGGGAAATATGTCCCTTATTCTCATAATATTTGAATTAAATTTGAATTAAGAAAAATAATGATTACTACTTTGTAGCACAGTTTAGTAATGAGACTAGAGCTGGAAAACAGGGGGAAGGTCATGAATGTGTTGGACTCGGTTGTTGATTGGTACTGGTTGAATACTATAAACAATGCAGTATCATAATGAATAGGATAATGAATAGGATGCTTGTTCTCCATGATGCATATTGTCTTTTTTTTTTTTTTGCTTTACAATGTCACAATATGTTGACGAATTGTTACACTCCTAGTGAACGCGTACATGCAGGTTCCGGAACCGCGGTTCCATTCACCAACACTGTAAAGAAATCAGCCATGGAGTTTTTCTACCATGAAGGATTTTACATAACACTGTATCCTTTTGTTTACATCTCAGGGACTGAATTATGCAGAACTTTTTAAAAGGGAACCTTTAAGGGAACAGATTGTTCTCTTAACAAGTGTTTTGAATTAGCCATGGAAGAGGTTTTGTGTGGCAGTTGTTTCAAGCTGTCTACTTATGCGGTTATGCGTGGCAGTCTAACAATAGTGCATTGCATTTAATGGTTCTCTCTCTCTCTCTGTGTCTGTGTGTGTCTGTGTAGGCACTGGCCATGCCGTCGAGTGTGCGGGCAGGGAGTTTGAAGGACCCGGAGGTGGCTGAACTCTTCTACAGGGAGGACCCGGAGAAACTCTTCACTGACCTGCGCGAGATTGGCCATGGCAGCTTCGGAGCCGTCTACTTTGTAAGTGTAGCCAATGATGAGCTTGAGCCTCTGTCCACCTGTATATGAATATTGAAAATGTGTTTCCCTATTTCTGTCTACAGTTACATAGCATGTAGCTTACTGAAAATTGAGTTTATGGAAGAAAAACTCTGGGAGCTCAGACTTTGTTTTGTATATATTTTTTATATTGTATATTAACACATTTTTGAGCATCTTTAGAAAATCCAATTTGTGCTTGGTCAGCCAGGACTCATTTTGGACCAGCTTTTGCGTAAAGAGCCCAGTAATTCCTACTTTATGTTAAATGTGACACATACAAATGGTTCAAGTTCTGTGCAGTCCATATTTGGAAGCTAAACTGCCAACCAAGCTATTTTCATACAGCCTACAGCCCCACAGAAGCTGTCAAAGATGTCTGTTTTTGTTGTTCTTGTTTAAAAAGGCACCCTGGCGTGCATGCATTTGGAGATCCATCGTTGTGTTTTTTATTTGTAAGGGATAAAGCGAAATTTGTCATTCTCATGTCGAAATTAAATTGGACTGCTTTTAGTCAATAAAACCATATACATGTCACAAGGGGACTCTGGGGCCCTTTAAAGGAGGATCTCAGCAAAGCAGTTGCAATAGATGCCCATGGATTCTAATAAAAATGCTTGGAATCAGCAGTTTCTTCATTCCTATGGTAATCTACCATGTGCTTTAGATGCAGCAGAGATTGAGATTGGCTTGAAAAAGCTTTACGAAATGGCAGTTGATGTGACTTTAGTGCCATGATTTATATATTTCTCAAAATATGTCCTGTGGTTGTACTTCAGATATTTGAATAGAAAGCCTAAAGTGTTCTTACACACCTAATGCATTGGACTTATGAACTTGAGTGACTTGGTATCAGAGATGTTCAAAAATATGTTTTTTTTTTGTTGTTTTTTTTATTTTAACAGAATGCAATTTTATCAATGTCTGGATGTGTGTGGACGTGTTTCAGCTCTCTAACCCAGTGAACAGAAATAAAGCTGTCAATATGTTCTCCCATTCTCTCTTGTAGGCCCACGACATCCGCACCAATGAGGTGGTGGCCATTAAGAAGATGTCCTACAGTGGCAAGCAGTCTAACGAGGTGAAGAATTGAGAGGCATTCAAACACACTCAGGCGGTGCAGTTAGGCGTGCTTACAGAAAGAGCAGAGTGAAGTGAATGCTGGGCTCTTTAGGCCCTTGAGCATGCCAGGAGCTTCATGCTGGATAGACACGTGACCCATTCTCATTGTTCTCTTGTTCCTGCTGCAGAAGTGGCAGGATATTATCAAAGAGGTGAAGTTCCTTCAGAAGCTGCGGCACCCCAATACCGTGGAGTACAGAGGCTGCTATTTGAGAGAGCACACAGCATGGGTGAGTGAGAGTGTGCGCGCGTGTGATGGGGGGCGGTGGAGAGACTGAGATTGTGCCGTTCTGTGTGAAGAATGTACTGACCCGGTAGCACCGTTTCCTTTTTGTTACAGCAGCACTCCTACAGTGTCCTCTGCTTGCTCGTCCTCTATATGCATTTATCCTCATTGTTCTGTATGTGAAGATGGTAAATTCAGTTTGTTTAACTCTACTCCAGCTGATCTATAAATAAAGTAAAGTGTTCCCTTATCGTCACGCGTCAACACAACACAGCACACAGTGCGAAATTCTTTCTCTACATTTAAGCAGGGGCAGCTGGGGACCAGTGTGTGGGGATGGTATAGGGTTATATGATATAATGATATATGGTATAATGGTCAAGGATACCTCAGTGGTGACACTAGCAGTGATGTGATTCACTATTGAAATTCAAGATGTAAATGGCTACCTTTTTTTTTTTCCTTCAAATTTACTAGCAGTTCTCTTCAATATCTGATGGTTTAGAATAGATATTAGCAGCTTATATGATGTTCTTTAATTAGTGCATTAATTCCAACCAATATATACGTTCAAAAACAAACCACTGCACAGTTGTTTTTTTGTAATCATAGTTTCAGGCCCTGCGTGCATATCTGTCATATGAATATGTGCAAGTTAATTATTTAAAAATCAATTATTTAAAGTAATTAATTCTTTAAAAAACTATTAAGGTACCAATGTCCAGCCCAAAATATTAGCAGTCTCATTTTGTAGTGATATTTAGTAGGTGTTATTTCACAAACATCAAATAAACTGTTCCGCAACCCTCTACAGTTAGTGCCAAACATCAAACAAATGTTACTCACCGCTGCTTTTCTTAAAGATGTTAATAATAAACACCAAATAAACAAACATCACTCATCAGCGTCCTCTAAAGATGTTAACAAACATCAAATTAAAAATGGTCAGCTCTGATCTCTAAAGGTGTTAACATCAAATAAACAAAAATGACACACGTTATCCTCTGAAGTAGTAAACATCATACAGTGGAAGAAATTTGACCCCTCACGGATTTTGTAAGTTTATCCAATGACGAAGAAATGAAAAGTCTCAGAACAGTATCATTTTAATGGTATGTTTATTTTAACAGTGACAGAGGAAAATTGAAAAAATAACTTTAAATAAAAGATAGAAACTGATTTGCATTTCATTGAGTGAAATAAGTATTTGAAC
>JBBPDC010000109.1:24405795-24422755 GCA_037974485.1 Hemigrammopetersius urotaenia
CCAGTGTAACCGGTGGAACACCTTGAATTGAATGACCGTGTGTCTCAAGCAGATTGAGCTTGAGAAAATTCTTTTAATTGCCCTATCCCATATCTCCTCAGACAATAGCACATCCAAGTATTCCTCCCATTGTGCTTTTAGGGTTGTCAGAGGTTTCAGATTTAGAGAATTTAGCAGTGCATAGACATACCCAATTAGCCCATTTGAAGAAGGGTTCAACTCTAGAATGGAATCTAAAAGAGAGTTAGGTGGGTGTGAGGGAAAGTTGGTGAGAAAGGAGGAAATCCAACTGTAAAAAAAAAGCTGTAAAAACCTACAGAAGTGTGATTGTGGGATATAATATTTCAATTTTAGTTGGTTGAAAGAAATAAATACGTTGTCCATAAATAAGTCATTCAACACTACAATTCCATACCTAGCCCAAATATGAAAGCCTCCGTCAGTCGATAGTGGTACAGCCATAGGGTTCCTTAATAATGGGGCGTATATAGAGGGATCATGGAGTGAAAAAGATCTTCTGAACTGAGCCCAAATCTTAAGGGAGTGTATAATAACTGGGTTTGATGTATATTTAGTAAGAGGATTGGGGAGTGGGACTTTGGAACTAAGTAGAGCATATAAGGGAGTGAGACATGATTGATTCTCTAGGACCAGAAAAGAGTAGTTTTATAAAACTAAATGATATAATAGTAATTTTTGTGAGCAGAATTAGTAATGGAACATTGGGCCCTGTAATGCTGTTTGTAAAGGTGAACGTCAGCTTGTTCTGACAGTGACTACCAGTTTGAACTGTTTGTCTTCACAAGGGGTGTTGTAGTTTTTCGTCAGTCTGGCATAGAGAGGCAGCTACAGTTCAGCTGCTTCAGAATCCACATTTGGATAACTCATAACTAAGAACATGCTAAATTATTCCCACTAGATTTAATTCTCCGCT
Source organism: Hemigrammopetersius urotaenia (assembly GCA_037974485.1). Taxonomy (NCBI): domain Eukaryota; kingdom Metazoa; phylum Chordata; class Actinopteri; order Characiformes; family Alestidae; genus Hemigrammopetersius; species Hemigrammopetersius urotaenia. Next base: position 24,406,730 of record JBBPDC010000109.1, read on the forward strand.
GCATGATATTCTTGAAATAGTGAAAGTGACAACTCGGCCATACGTGAACACACCACAGCACACAGTGTAAACAGCACAAAATACATCCTCTGCATTTAACCCATGAACACAGCGCCCAGGGAGCAGTGTGTGGGGACAGTACCTTGCTCAGGGTACCTCAGAGGTGCCTAGAAGTCTTGGGAATCAAACCTGCAATTTCGTGATCACAGGGCGAATGCCTTAACCACTAGGCTACCAGCTAAGTTATTTAACCATTTACTCATTATGGATTCTTTTTTCATTTGTTACTGCTTTTCTCTTTTAGAAACTGACCATGGTCTTGAAGAATGGCGCTACTTATAGGGAACGCAGGTGCCTTTATCCATGGGCTTCTCTCTTCATTTGGGCTGTGCTTCAGAACCGCAGTGAGATGGCTGTGTACTTCTGGGAAATGGTAACACAACATTACATGCAGTGCAGACATGTTTGTTTACATCTTATCTTCAACACCAGTCTTTTACCTGTTTTCAGGCCAATATTTTAAAATCAGTCTAGATCTTTTTACCATGTTAGTTCATGACCTTCGTTATATCCATTAAACTGTATCATTCAAAAGACTAAATACTTGTTTCTACATATTTTTTGATCAATGTGTTTTTTTTTCTTCTTAACTCATTCTCACTACATCCCTTGTACAGGGGGACAAGGATTTTTTGTTAATTAAAGAGAATATTTTCCGTCCCCCTTCTACCACCAGTGCCTGTCACCATATTCACCTCCCCTGCACATAAATGTACCTCAGCTACAGCTGGTTATCCTGCTCTTGATCTAATACCCCAGACTGTTACATGGACAGTTATAACCAGTCAGTTAGCATTATTCCCTTTATTTTTGAGTGTTCAAATGTTTTGGCTCATATGTAACATAATTATTATTATTATTATTATTATTATTATTATTATTATTATTATTATTGTATGAATCTATTTCTTTGCCTCTGCCTTATCTTTCTCTCACTATCTCTCACTCCTGTTAGACAACAGAGTCGGTGCTGAGTGCTCTGAGTGGTTGTAAGCTGCTAAGAGAGCTCTCCAAGCTGGAGAGTGAGACAGAGACCAAGCAATCCATGAAGGAACTGGCCCAGAGGTTTGAGGACTTGGCTCATGGTATGATGTGCGATTGTGGTCTGGCTGGACACATTGTTGTCAGTGTCTCAGTGGATGTTTAACACTCTCTTCCACTGTGTTGATTTCACACCTCCTCCACAGGTGTGTTCAGCAAGTGCTACCAGAGCAGTGAGAGTCGATCCTTCGTTCTTTTGAAGAAGAAGTCTGCGATGTGGAAAGGGACCACATGTCTGAAGATGGCCATGGAAGCTGACGCCCGCCACTTCTTCAGCCATGATGGTGTGCAGGTCTGTATGTATGCTATCCATACAGCTTTGTGCATACAAGCTGCCAGCAGCTATAACTTTTTTTTTATAGTAATTATTAGGAAAATAAGCCTTGAATCATCTGTTGCATGGAATTTTAATGTAAATTTAACTGAATTAGTTCTTTTGAGAGTGAAGACTAAATGACTTAGTTTGGCCAAAAGCTATGTTGACCCGATGGTTCCAACTATAGATGATTTGACTAACTGAGTTAACCAGTTTGACTGTTTGGACCTACATGTTATGTAAAAGAAAACATGATTTATCAGACCAGGCCACCTTCTTCTGTTGCTTTATGGTCCACTTCTGATGGCCATGTGCACTTTGTAGGGACTTTCAGCGGTGGATGGGTCAGTATGGGCATAAATTGAGTGATGGTGACAACTGCAAAAATAACCTTGACTTCATGAGTAAGCTTTTCTATAAAGTGTTAAAAGTATTTAATAGGACAACTCTAGTTAATCATGCAGATAAAACATGGCTAAGCTAGGTTACTGTTAGTGCTGGGTGGTATACCAGTTCATTCCAAAAACTATTTTTTATAATTGTTATGATATTAATTTTCTTATACCCCACCACCGGTTTAAATAGCCTAAAGAACATTTGAAAAGTGGTGCAGCTGGAAACTGTTTAAGGGGGACCTTTTTCACTGCTACACTGCTAGGGGAGGTGAACTTTTCATTTGAGCAAGCACTGAAGCTCCATGTGCATTATACATCAGATCAACAGCATATGGGTTACAGGGCGTAAAATAGTACTTTTTAGGAGTGCGTTTTTGTGCAGTTAATTCTCAAAAGTACGTAGTTTGAGGTCACGTGATATGTGTGTGATTCTGTACATCAGCAGGATCCTGAGTTAACAAAGATAGTCCAAACTAAGGGCTAAATAAACCCAAAAGATCATTTTTATCTTAGCATTTTGAAGAAACATGCATGTGTTTAGCCTTTAGCAGTTAGCTCACAGTGCAGACATGTACAGTAACCCGCTTACATGTGGATCAGTGGTCGCGGTTTCAGTCTCACATGGATAATTTCTGAGAATTAAAAGGCAGTTGTCCTCTGCATTTTTTTTTGCCTTTGTGGCCAGGATGTCACAGCTTTTTTGTGGCAATATATTATTGTTTGTATATTTGTGCTAAATTAGACAAAAATATAATATACTATTTTTGTAACTTCATTTCCATATAACAATAATTATTTTTGGTACTTTAGAGAGAAACACAAAGAAAGTGCTTCTTTGGACAGTGAAAGGCTCACAGTTCTATTTGATTTTAGGGGTAAAAACAGTGCTCTCTGAGTGAGGCCCCCCTACACACACTGGAGTTCTAAGGGGTTTAAAAAATACCTTTGAATACCGTAAAACCGGTATTATTTTGAAAAATAACAGTTTGGTGAGAATATTTTTCTTTGGGTTATTTTACTGAGGTATTGGTGTGTGTGGGTGTCTGTGTGTGGGTGTCTGTGTTTGTGTGTGTTTGTGTATGTGTCAGACTTTGTTGTCCCAGATCTGGTGGGGCGAAATGGACAGAAGCACGGAGGTGTGGAAACTAGTACTCACTCTGTTCATCCCACCTCTCTGTTACACCAGCCTCATCTCTTTCAGGTTGACAGCACCTCACCTCTGGTTTAAGGGACTCCACACTTTAGAGATTTAAAAGATTTAAGAGAAATTGTTGAGGAAACTAAAGTAAACTAATGCATTAGATTTGGGTTTTTGAGAAAGGCATCTTAGATTTGTCTTTGGCTGCCAACAAATGGTTACATATTAATCTATCAAATCAAATTTTCATTGCTTTGTTTAAATGAAAGAGCACATTGAAACATGATGGATGTTTCAAAAATATCCACTCTCAATACAAAATGTTTACTCTCACTGACCCATTTACAGTGTATTTTTTTTGTAGTGAGTCAAAATGTAATATTTGTAACAAATGTAGAATTGTCAGTTACACCTCATTAAGAGTTCTCTGATCTGTTTCTTTTGTACAGTGTATCTAAAGAGTACCTAAAAAGACGTTGTTGGTGTCAGTAAATACGCTAGCAGTAACAATGTTGGCTCTAAATATAACCAAAAATGACAAAGTTGTTAGTCATGACTGAAAGTTAGTATTAAGTATATTAAGTTAACCAACTGGTCTTGAATGGTTTTTATAATCTGATCTATGTGAATGTGTTGGGGAGACTGTGAATTTTCACTAAAGTTTAATTATTTGCTTTGATAGCATTTTTGGGTAAATCCTTTAAAGGCGTATTAGATTACAGTTTGCAGGATGTTTATTGTGACGACGCTGTTCTTACACAGAAATCCATCTGTTCTGTCCATTTTTCAGAGAGGTGGAGGAGGTGGACGAGGGGAAGCCTGAAGCGGTCCCACAGGGAAAGGATGTGGACTGGCTCTATGCAGAAACCGTCTATTCCTTCTCTGACATCAAGCGCATGTAAACACCCTCAGCTCTGGGCTGTATATGTAAATGTATGCCAGCATATCAGCAGTGTGTAGACAGGTTACACAGGTTTGTAGTGCAAGCATGCAGATTACAGTGGAATAGGTGTGTGTGGATTACAAATGGCCTAGAAGTCTGCGACCCGCCCCCAGCCAGACAGGCCCCAATAAACTACTAGGTTTTGGCCCTGGTTCAAAGCTCATCTTGTACTTGTTCATCTGTCTCTGAGTGTCTCTCTTATCTTGCTCCTTTTTCCAGTCAGGCCAAATCAGAGGAGTCAAATGCCATTAGAACTCCCACAAAAGGTGTGTATGCATTAAAGAAGATTTAAACTTTAAACCCATTATAATTGTATACTGCATTGCTTTATTGTCTTGTTACTTATTAAAAGAGGATTTATTCCATACCTTCACCCCAGTATGCATGTAGATATGATGGGTCTTGGCTAAAAACATACATGTTGTGAAGTTTTTGTGTGCTATAATAACATTGAATATATGAGTGGCTTATTGAAACAGTGATGTGTTGAGTCTATTAAAACAATTTATAAACAAAGGCATGCACTAGAGATTTATCTTGCAGTTGTGTCAAATTCAGCCAGGAAAAGCCAGGCTTTCCTGGTGAAATTATTGTTTTTTTTCTCATTCTCTCTCTCTCTCTCTCTCTCTCTCACACCTCAGGCCATCCTGTCAGGCCAGTTCCTGTGAAGCGCCCATTTCTGCTGTCTCGCTGGAGGCAGTTCTGGTACGCTCCTGTTACTGCGTTTCTTGGCAACGTGCTGATGTACTTCCTCTTCCTACTGCTGTTTGCCTATGTGCTATTGGTGGACTTCAAGCCACCGCCCCCCAAAGGCCCGTCTTCCTTGGAGCTGTTTCTGTATTTCTGGGTGTTCACCATTGTGTGCGAGGAAGTTCGAGGGGTAAGCGTTCATACGTGAGCATGACTAAGCTTTCATAGGCATGCAGTTTCTGAGTGAGAATATTTCCCTTAAATTATTTATGAACATGGCTATTAAATAAGCCATGTCCTTACACACAGTTCGAAACACTAATTTCTGAAAAGTCAAATCCAAAAGCAGTTCAACAAAGAGTAAAAAATGTCAGAAGCCTTTTACGCAAGTTGCTTTAAGATTACTGAATTAAGCAATTAATACATTTAAGCGATTAATATAATTGTTAGTGGTGGGCATTAACGTGCTGTGTTAATGTGAGACTCCTATCGGGCGAAAAAAAAACGCCGTTAATCTATTCACAAAGTTGGGTTGGGAGCTGGGTCTATACTACGCAAGCTGTCTACTGTGAAACAGGGATGTCACTAGGACGGAAAGACAAGGGGGGCTTAGCCCCCAGGGTTGTAGGAAGGAATTAGCATGTATAGAGGGCTGAAAACTTCACCAAACCTTTCCTTTCACTTAAGCCAATTCTTCTCAATTATTGTCTGTTACACCCCCCGCTAGAAAGAAGTAAACATATATATTTTCATATATGACCGCGAGAGCGGGTAGGAGCGGGCGGGAATCATCAGAAATTCCGCAGGAGCGGGATTAAAAAAATAGTCCCGCTCAGGGATTTACTTCATATCTCCTGGTCTGTGCTGTGTGCTCTTTTTCGGGGCAAAATTCCTATTCCCGGCGGCAAAAATAGCATATAGCATATTCTCCGGGTCCCCCAGGGGGGCGTGCCCCATTATTTGAGAAGGACTGACTTAAGGAAACAAGTAAAGTTAAGCGGTGAACAGTTATAGTATTGTTCTGTTGAACTGAATACTACCAGAGAAATATTACTAGATGGGCTGCAGTTGCTAGCGTGTAGCTTCGCCTGGGTCCTAATGCCCACCTGCTACCTACAGCAGCTTCAACAACCAGTGCATCAATTTAATTCAATAATGATAGCTAGACTTATTATTTTTCATTTCAATTCAATGTTTCTATTTGTAAAGTGAGTATCTGCGCTCAGTGATATCTTGTATGAAATGTTTGGATATATAATTTAAAAATAGTAGAATAATGACTATATATTTAAGGTGGCTTGGGATCATTTTGGGGGGGCTTCAGACCTTCGGCAGAATTCAAATGAGCCATTTTTATCTAGATTAATCTAGATTAATTCCAAGGGAGATTGATCTAGATTACAAAAAATAATCTATGCCCACCTCTAATAATTGCTTACTCTTGCTTAGGATGGTCATACTGTTAGTCTCCAGATGGAGACTAAAATGGTTGCTAATGCGACTATATTATTCATTTTGCGACAAGTTTTTTTCATTTCAGTCACCAGAACCAAGAGAAATGAAAATAACTGGAAGTACATGAAAAGTGACATCTCATTGGATCGAATCCCTAAGAAGATCCAGCTCTTTTGCATCCCAAACGCATAGACAGACAGGGAGACGCTGCATTCCCGGTGTTCCCAGTTTACATGATACGTCATCACGGGGCAGTACGTTTCTGTGTTGCCACGCTGTAATTTAAGTGTTCAGTCTGGCAATGTGGTGCAGCCTCAGTTTGTGGAAGGCTGACACAAATAAAGAGCTTAACGAAACAGTTAAAGTTATGGTTGTGTATTCCAAACGGTGGCCCGGACAAACTGATTGATCAAAGAGACTCTGACTGCTTGCCCTGATGTTGACTGTCAGATAACAAGCACCGCTGTTTTGACCACCTTGACTGTCCCCTCAGAAAGAATCATTAAGCCTCCACTGTGTTTTAATTACAGCAAGTGGTAGCGTTGACCATATGATGCCGGTTCAGCATCTGTGCAAACTACCATGGCACACATATAAGGAGAGCTTTTCAAAATGTGTCAATTGACAGTTTGTTTGATTTATATTATATTTGTGTGCGTTTTGGAAAAGCCCCGTCTCTCTCTCTCTCATTCAGACGTTCTTCGTGGGCAGCATGACTCTTCGTCAGAGGATACGGCAGTACGCACAGGATATGTGGCACAAGTGTGACCTCATCGCCATTAGCCTCTTCCTCATTGGCGTGTGCTGCAGGTATTGGACAGTTTACCACTCAGTGGACCAGGAATTTGATATTAACCCACCACACAAATACATTCAGGCCGTTTATTCAGCATGATACTGTGGGGTTTCCATCTTCTTCATGAACCTCTTCAAATAATTATCAAATCCCTTCACGTATTGGAGCAAGACAAAATGCTAAAATGTGTTGTGTTTTGTGTCCCAGTGACTAGGAGTGAAAGGCTCTGCTCTGTTGTAAATGGCCAATGTTGTAGAGTACTCAAAGTACTCAAATGTTGTGTTGGTTATATAGGAACTGGACAATGTTAGCTAACTGGCCCAGACCTCATGCATTGTTCTTCTGTCATCTCAGGATGTTCAGAAGATTTTTTTGGTTTGGCCGTTCTGCTTTCTGTCTCGACTACATGGTCTTCACCCTCAGACTCATCCACATCTTTGCCATCCATAAACAGCTTGGGCCCAAAATCATAATTGTGGGCAAAATGGTAAGTGTGGAAATGATAGTGAAGTTGAAAGGGCTCATATAATGGAAAATTGATTTTTAAAAAAGTTAAATATAGTAGTATTAGGAAATAATAATATCTTAGTAAAGATAATAGTAAAAAGTAGTATCCTTCGTTCCCAAGACTAAACATTCAAGAAATGGAAATTAAGCCTGGTTTGATATTGCTTGTTACTTCATATATACCCATGGCTACCTATTACGCCTACTGAAATTATGTTGGAGTGTTTTAGAAGCAGACTTTAATTATAATCAATATAATCCATAGGACTTTGGAAAACAGTCATTTTGACTGTTTTCGATACATAAAACACACTAATCTTAAAAGTGGACCTCAGGATATGGGCCTGTGAATAAAGAAGTCCTGAAGAGTTATTGTCCAGCAGGTGGTGCAATACCAGTGTCATATTATAAAAGTTTTTGTTAATCTTGTTAGAGCATCATTTCAGTTGACTTATCGGTTCACTTTGAGTTACCAGTTCTCTTGCTTTGCTTTCCAGATGAAGGATGTGTTTTTTTTCCTGTTTTTCCTGGGTGTGTGGCTATTGGCATACGGCGTGGCCAATCAGGGCCTGATCTACTCCTTTGACCCGAGCGCTGATAGAATAATGCGTCGGGTGTTCTACAGGCCCTATCTGCATATATTCGGACAGATCCCTGTGGAAGAAATGGATTGTACGTTATCACATTTACCTTGTTCTTATCCAATTACAATCAAGTTATTCAGTATCATGTAGCAATTGTTTTATGTTATATTGTAAGTTTATTACAGTAGTTTTATTTCATATAAGTCCTGCAGTTATTCATTTTTTTTATTGAATTTAGTAGAATTATAGTTTATTTTTACACTGCACAAAGAACCAGAACCTTTGGCACTTCAGAACTGTACTTTTCCCAGTAGACATCAGTCCTGTTGCTTCTCGGATATCGAGCAGTACTTAAGTCACTTTGCTAACTTTCTGACTCACTCTTCCAGGTGAGCAAAAATTCACATTGGTTACATCACCAATAAAACTAGAGTGTAAAGAAGAAGCAGGGGTTTCATTCTAGGATGCAAAATTTCATTTGATTAATTAAAGCATTTTTTTGGCCAGAATATTGCATGTCTGTATATGGTTTAACATTTTTACATGTGTGTGTGCTTTTGTGTGTGTGTTTAGCTGGCTTTGAATGGGATGTACACTGCACAAGAAATGCAACAGAAATTGATGAAGGTATGGAACCGTGCAGGGACACCCAACATAACTGGCTCGTGGTCATCTTACTGATCGTCTACCTTCTGGTCACCAATATCCTACTCATCAACCTTCTCATTGCCATGTTCAGGTAGAGTTCCATTCATCCTGCAGTCTGTAGATCCATCACTTGTCAAATATAGCTTTACACAGTAATGCAAAACGTAGTAGGACGTACAAAGTAATGCTCCTTTCTGTTTCATTGTATCTCTCTCCTTTTGCTCCTTCACTTCCTGGCTTGATTTTCATCCTGCTGTCCAGCTACACCTTCACTAAGGTCCAGGAGCGAAGCGACTTATACTGGAAGTTCCAGCGCTTTAACGTGATCGCAGAGTACCACTCTCGGCCGTGCCTGGCTCCTCCCTTCATCATCATCTCACACATTCACCAGTTTGTCAAAAGAAACATTCGCAAGGTACCCTCAGAGAAGATCCACCAGTTCGGTAAGCCTGGCTTTGTCATTACAAACATTTAGAGCAGTAGTCTCCAACTCAAATGACCTTATCTATAAACACACTTAGTTTCAACACAGACAAAAGCCATATAGCCAAAACAGTAGCAGCAGTGAGGTCTGAATTTGGTCAAAATGATACTAGGCATCAGTGCAATCTCCATTGCTTGCTGGCTTTTCTTGCTGCATTACCCTTAGCACCTTCTGTGAACTTTCTTTTATTTTACATCCCGTTAGCTTTAGAGCTAAAGGAAAAGGTCAACAACAGGCTGATGACCTGGGAGAGCATTCAGAAAGAGAACTTTCTGTCAGCTGAGGGAAAGAAGCAGAGAGGGAGTGAAGCCGAGAGGCTGAAGCGCGTGTCTGTCAAGTGAGTGCACTCATTCTTAGCTGCGCAGTGTCATACAGCTTCATCCAAAATCTTGTATATAAAAGTTTTGAAAGCTGACAGTTGTATACTGTGACGTTACCAGAGTGATGAATTCATTTTGTACATGCCTGTGTTTTATCAGAGTGGATGCCGTTCTTAAACAAACAGCCGAGATAAAGGACGTTGATCGCAGATTACGGGCAGTGGAGTCAGAGGTAAGAATTTTTATTAGATACTTTGGCAAAATCTCATCACCCGATGCCATGAATTTTATAAATGGTCACGGTTTTTTTTTTTAGACTCACTAAGCTAAAATTGTGACTTGTTTTCTGAACGTTTTGACAAAATGTAAAAAAAATGTGCAGAAGTTTGTATACCTATGCCTAAATTGTGCTTCGTTGGTAAACACACATTTTAGGGAAGAAATATTTTAGTGTACTTAATTATTACTTACTGGCTAAGTTTAGCATAATGGAAAAATATTAAACATTAGAGCGTCTGCACGGTGTCATGTCAGGATGCCAAGAGGTTCAGATACAGGTTTCAATGGTTCATAGACTTTCTTTATTGACAAAGGGGCAAAACAAAATGGCATGAGGGCCTTTACCCAAACAAAGACCACACTGGATCACACCAACAGAAAGTCTTACTAGATTCAGGGTTAGTGTGGTGGTGGACCAACACCAGTACCACAAAACAAAGAAGCTTGAATATGAACTGAACTAAACCAAGAACAAATGAAAACACAATCACTTAACTCAAACCACTCGTCCGACCAGAGTACACATGTCTGTATAAAAGTCCCTCATATCTAAACAGAAAGAGCAGCCTCTAGTGGCTGCTGACCATGGACATGATACACAGGTCACATGTATTTTATTTTTTTTCTCTCAATGTGTTCAATTCTGCAGAATGAGCCATACATATATTCTCCTTTGCAAAACATGTAATTTGACTTGGGTTGTCATAACTTTTATATTATATAATATTATATAATTATGATCAAAATGAAACCACAAATCTTGGTGCCTTGATATACTATTACTGCTTAACAATGAATCTCTCTCTCTCTCTCACACAGATGGAATTCTGTTCTGCTACTCTCTTTTGGATGGCTGAGGCTCTTTCTCAGAGTGGAGTGCTGAAGGCTGCTAAGCCTCCTCCTGCACGCAAAGGCAATTTTACATTGTAACCATTCTTCGTGCCTTAAACCTCTAGGTTATCATTCCGTAACTGATCTTAAGCCTCATTATTATGAAACTACGACATTTGCAGTTAAAGGTGCTGTTCAAAAAATTTATATTGCAAGTAATGTATTAACATGTTCTTCTCCTACAGCATTGAGAAATGTTCTTATGTTGTTTTTGAAATGTTGCTGTTTTTCCAATAGGCCCCTCTACCCTGGAGAGCTGAGAGGGGGAGACCTCTGCCATGTACTCATCCCTCATCTCTTCTTAATCCCCTTTTTGTTCTTCTCCCACATTTACACACCCTTGCAGAGCTGTGAGAAAGAAACTGACTGCTGTATAAAAGCGGCAAACATTGTTCTCCCTTACCCTTTTTAAGCCATCATTGTTCTTTATGTTCTTGGGAACTGCGTGTACTACAGATTATGGGAACACAGGGAAACGGGGCTTACAACTACTTTCTTACACGAATGCTGTCATGCACCAAGAATAGAAAAAGGCTAGCGAGGACCAGGGAGCGTAATGCTCTGTGCATAAAAAACACAAGCATTATTTTTGCATAATTTCTTTATAGTGTTGTGATATTTTTATTAAAGAAATTATTTATTTTTAAATGCTGAAGAGTATTCTTGGGTAATATTGGAGAACATATTTGGGAAAATTCCAGTGGTTTTGCCACTGCTTTTACACTGAATGAGGTAGGGATGGACAAGAAAAATTGTTAAGATATTCGTCAGAATCTATTTGATTCATTTTTAGAGATTGCTTGTTTGCTCACGTTCTTAAAGAGAAGAAGAACGTGTTGGGGAGATTCGGAATAAAGCTAACAAAGCTAACAGGTATTTGGGGAGAAAGCGAGGTGACTGTTTTAAATCAAGCGACAATATGTGAGACAAGACAGTAGTCACACAGTCATCCACAGCCAGTTTTAATGACTGAATATTTTAAAGTCTTCGTATGAATAAAGTGGCAAAACCATCAGTGTAGCAGAACCCCCTTAATGTACAGTGGAGGAAATGATTATTTGACCCCTCGCTGATTTTGTAAGTTTGTCCAATGACGAAGAAATAAAAAGTCTCAGAACAGTATCATTTTAATGGTAGGTTTATTTTAACAGTGACAGATAGCACATCAAAAGGAAAATGGAAAAAAGAACTTAAAATAAAAGAGAAACTGATTTGCATTTCATTGAGTGAAATAAGTATTTGAACCCTCTAACAAAAAAAGACTTAATACTTAGTGGCAAAACCCTTGTTTGCAAGCACAGAGGTCAAACGTTTCTTGTAATTGTTGACCAGGTTTGCGCATTTTTTAGGAGGAGTTTTGGTCCACTCCTCTGCAGATCCTCTCTAAATCACTAAGGTTTCGAGGCTGTCTCTGTGCAACTTTGAGCTTCAGCTCCCTCCATAGGTTTTCTGTTGGATTAAGGTCCAGAGACTGACTAGGCCACTCCATGACCTTAATGTGCTTCTTCTTGAGCCACTGCTTTGTGGCCTTTGCTGTATGTTTTGGGTCATTGTCGTGCTGGAACCCATCCACGTCCCATTTTAAGTTTCCTGGCAGGGGAAAGGAGGTAGTCGCTCAGGATTTTCTGATACATGGCTCCGTCCATTTTCCCGTTGATGCGGTGAAGTTGTCCTGTGCCCTTAGCAGAAAAACACCCTCAAAGCAACATGTTTCCACCTCCATGCTTGATGGTGGGCTCGGTGTTTTGGGGGTCATGGGCAGCATTTTTCTTCCTCCAAACACTGCGAGTTGAGTTAATGCCAAAAAGCTCACTTTTGGTCTCATCTGACCACAGCACCTTCTCCCAGTCACTCTGAATCATTCAGGCGTTCATTGGCAAACTTCAGACAGGCCTGCACATGTGCCTTCTTGAGCAGGGGGACCTTGCGACCACTGCAGGATTTTAATCCATTGCTGTGTAATTTGTTTTCTTGGTGACTGTGATCCCAGCTACTTTGAGGTCATTACTAACTCCTCCCGTGTAGTTCTAGGATGATTTCTTACCTTTCTCAGAATCATTGACACCCCACGATGTGAGATCTTGCGTGGAGCCCCAGACCGAGGTCGCTTGATGGCCATTTTGTGCTCCTTCCATTTTCGAACAATTGCACCAACAGTTGTCACCTTCTCTCCCAGCTTCTTGTTAATGGTTCTGTAGCCCATCCCCAGCCTTGTGCAGGTCTACAATTTTGTCTCTGACATCCTTGGACAGCTCTTTGGTCTTTCCCCATGTTGGAGAGGTTGGAGTCTGCTTGATTGATTGATTCTGTGGACAGGTGTCTTTTATACAGGTGACTAGTTAAGACAGGTGTCTTCAATGAGGGTAACTAATTGAGTAGGAGTGTCTAACCACTCTGTGGGAGTCAGAACTCTTAATGATTGGTGGGGGTTCAAATACTTTTTTTCACTCAATGAAATGCAAATCAGTTTCTATCTTTCATTTAAAGTTATTTTTTCAAGTTTCCTTTTGATGATCTGTCACTGTTAAAATAAACCTACCATTAAAATGATACTGTTCTGAGACTTTGCCATTGGACAAACTTACAAAATCAAATACCTCCACTGTATTATTAAGCATTACTCACCGCCACTCTCTAAAGAACAAGAACAATGCAATCTCCCCTATTTTATATACATGCGTTTTTCTTAACCCAACATATGAAAACAGTCAGTTCGTCTGTGTTGTCACTGTCAGAGCAAAACCATGTATCTCCAGAATAGTACAATTACGTTTTTTAAAATGCTTTGTTTTATTTAAAAAATGTGTTTTTTGTGTTTTATTTTAAAAATAAATAAAATGGTTTTTTTTATACAGGTTAACCACAGATGTTTTAACTGTTGAATGTTTACCTGGTGAAAATCAATGGATTGTCAACAGGATTAGGGTTAGGATTATGTTTACTTTTATACAGTGATATAGACAGTGTCTACAATGGACCCTGAAAAGAGTGTTACTGATATTTTTTAATATCAAAACCTTGGGTTCTTTTTGTTCATTCCCACAATGGAAAGGATCGCTGTGTTTTCAAGTATATAAATACATACATGCATAAGCAAATAGTATATGTTTATCTTGATAGCAACATTATGCCTACTGTAAATGAAAGCAGCTGACAAAGAGCACAAAAAAAAACATGATCAGGTGGACTTGTAATTACGACAACCCCGCGTTGTCATGACATAGACATTCTATGCCTATGTACTATACTATATTTTTTTACTGTGTGCTGTGAGCATCCAGACCAATCATATCATATACTACTGTTCATTGGATGAATCAAGACAATTCATATAATGTAACAAACAAATGCCCAAAAATACTGCAGACCAACCTCATCACATCAAGACATCACTCGTAGGGTTTCAGCATTGGGGTCACAGTGTGTAGCTGTATAATACAAACATGTTTTCCTGATGTTGTCGAACTTTAACCAAAATGTGCCATAATTCCTCATGCAAGCACACACAGTTCATTTTGGAGTAGTTTATCTGCAAAAAACATTTATGCCATTTTTATTAAATATTGCAATGTGACATTTTGTGGTATCAGTGTTCTTATTTCTCCCTAACTCTAACAAGCTCTCCTCTCTTCCTCAGCTGGTGATGGAGTATTGTTTGGGTTCGGCCTCAGATCTGCTAGAAGGTGAGTGAAGGACAAAAAAAAGAGATTGGGTTGTAGAAGACAAAACATTCAGCTGAAAAGATTGTTTCAGAACTCTAAACATTCAGAAAACAAAAAATCGCCGGCATTTAAATTGGCAAGCTTACTCTTTTTGTATGCTTCAGTGAAATGCATTGGTAAGGCTGCTGCATTGTTTGGAGAGTATATACAGTGTTTCCCACCGTGGTCGTAGGTGGCTGGCGGGAGGTGAAGGGGGGCAGCATGCTAATATGATAACACAATTATACCTTAACAGTAGCTGGGTGTCTGGGAGTGAGGGGATGCAGGAAATAGCTTTGCTAAGTCATTTAAATGCCACAGTTACAGCATGTAACGGCAGGTTTTTTTTCCCACCATACATTTATTAAAGCACCTGTTTTGTAGACACACTCATGATAGTTTAGGCGAAATATTGGCATGACCACTAAAAATATGACCTGCAAAGTTACACCCATTCGTTTTTATATTTTGCAGTTTTATCTGTGCAGGCTTGTTCTCAGGCTGATGTTCTTTTGCTGAGAGCCCGAGTGGAGGTATAAAGTGACTCATCCCTGCTGAGGGTTTTACATAGTCTCAACAGCCAGGCTACATTTGTATGAGATAATGTGACATCATGTGTAATGGGACTGCATCTTACATCCGTGTTGTTGTGAGGACATGTTAAAAATGGGAAGTTGTTATTTTTTCTTTCTCTTTCTTTCTTCCTCTTTTCCCTCAGTTCACAAGAAGCCACTGCAGGAAGTGGAAATTGCAGCGATCATCCATGGTGCCCTGCAGGGCCTGGTGTACCTCCACTCTCACAACATGATTCACAGGTAGAAACTCAGTCCCTGCAGTTGAGTATTGTAATGGAGCCTGGGAGTGTTCAGAAATCGATTTTAAGGAATGTTAAAACTCCCACGAGTATCAGTGTAAGTTAATAAAATGTAACTAGTTTCAGTTTAAATAAATATGTGCTTACGGTCTGATATGATTGCCATTAAGCGACTGTGAAGGTTTAATTTTGTTCCCCCATTTAGTTTTCTTTGTGATCATAATGATTTGTGTTTAAACTGACCAGTTCAGACTGTACTGCTCTTAATGAGGAGTATCAGGAGTGAATGTCTTTATAAAAGTTTTCAGTTTATTTAATGCATTTCCTCATGTGTTTATGAGGGCCTGCGACAGTCATTGAAAGTAGCTTCTGTGTAATGTGTTCTCACAGGGACGTGAAGGCTGGAAATATCCTACTGACGGAGCCAGGCCAGGTCAAACTGGGAGACTTTGGCTCTGCTTCCATCGTCGCCCCCGCCAACTCGTTTGTAGGCACACCCTACTGGTAAGGCGCTCAGGCTTATGTGGCCCATGCAAATCTTAGAGAATTGTAATGAAGCCTTCTAACTAAAGCTGCACATCAAAAATCACCCGTATGACACAGGATTGAGGAGGGATAGGGGTATGAAGGTATTACTCATTTGAAAGGAAATGATGAGGTTACAGCTGGGGATGTCCCAATTATAGATTTTAATGGCACGATTATCGCCTGGGAAATAATCAACGTTTCACGATTATCACGATTTATCTTGGGTGTGTTCATTTCACAATGTAGACAATCACATTCTTTAGAGCAGGGTAGGGCTGGGCGATTTGGCCTAAAATCTAAGTCTCGATTAATTGAACATTTTAACTCGATTTCGATTAATGAATGATTATTTAATTTAATTTTTTTTTTTTGCCCTCATAGTTCACTGACAAGTTTTGTACGGTAAATATGCTCACATATTACAAGTGAGAGATTT
>JBBPDC010000109.1:24422855-24463256 GCA_037974485.1 Hemigrammopetersius urotaenia
AATCGAAATAATCGACCTGGAAAAATTTGATCGATTATAGGTTCTGAATGTCGATTTCGATTACTTTTCGATGAATCACCCAGCCCTAGAGCAGGGGTAGGCAACTCCAGTTCTGGAGGGCCGGTGTCCAGCACAGTTTGAAGGTAGTTCTCCTCAAACACATTCACTAAACCTGACAATTAACTGGCGAGGTGAATCAGGTGTTTCTGAGCAGGGAAATCACCAAAACGTGCTGAACACCGGCCCTCCAGTACCGGAGTTGCCTAGCCCTGCTTTAGAGGTTTTTACCTTTTATTTACTGCCCTCTTCTTCAGTGCAGAAATGGATTATAAACAAATGGACACTGCCTTTTGAAACATAAAGAAGAATATAAACAGTGATGCATCATACTCAAAACAAAAATAAAGTCTGTTTCTTTAGAATTCAATTTAAGATTACATTTTAGCTTATTTCTATTTGCAGGGATGCAAAGGGACTTTTTTGCCACTTTTGAAAGCTTTGCCATTTCCTCTGCCATTGTTTAGTGGGGTCAAGTGAGCAATCATTCGCTGATTGTTCTGTTTGTCTGTTTTTAGAACAAGAGCACCACTGGTGAAACATTTTTGTTTCGTTTCAGTCTCGCTAATCTCGCCAGCACTGTCTTAATCTGTGCTTTTACGAGCGTCAGTAGAATCACAGTGTTGGAGCCTTTCCGATTTATTAACCGTGCCGTCTTAAATTGTCGTTAATTGTGAAACCAGTTAATAGTGACATCCTTAGTTACAGCAGCAACAAAAAGGGACGGTGCGAGATGTTTTTTTTTTTGTTTTTTTTACAAGTGACATAACTGTTAACACTGTAGACTGATCAATGTGTGCTCGATTCAAGGAAAAAATAACCACATAAGGTAAAAAAAATAATTTAAAGGTAAGTAGGTTAACACATACTCTGTTTTGCTCACTTTGAAGCACAAAATCCCACTTGTTTGTTGAGCATTGCAGCAATGTATCTCGAAATGCTCTAGGTTAAGTGCAGACTGATGTATCTTACCAGCTTTGAGATTTGCACCAGTTCCTTAATTAATGTTCCTGGTATAGGATGGCTCCAGAGGTGATCCTGGCCATGGATGAGGGTCAGTATGATGGGAAAGTGGATGTGTGGTCACTCGGCATCACCTGTATAGAGCTGGGTAAGTAATTGAGCTCTGGTCAGACACACATGGTGAATAATGTGATTCATCAGACCAGGCCACCTTGTTCCATTGCTACATGGTCCAGATGCTCACATGCTCATTATTGGCCCTTTCAGCTTGGGAACTCAGCTGAAATACAACCGTATACGCTGCAAACTGTAGTGCACTGCGTGCTCTGACACGTTTGCCATACCCAGCCTGAACATTTTCTGCAGCTTGTGCTACAGCAGTTCTTGTGTGGGAGCAGAGCAAATGTTTTCTGTGACCCTGTCTTACCTACAAGAGCCCCTACAAGACCTGCAGTTTTGAAGAATCGGAAAACGTTATTCATCCCAGAGGAAACTGCTTAAAGATGCTGACCCAATTGTCTAGTTCTCACATTTTGACGCTTCTCTTAGATCCTTAAATTCTGTCCTTTTCTAACACATCAACTTAAAGAACTGACTGTTCACTCGCTGTTTAATATCCCCAACCCCCACCAAATGATTGAACCAAGTAACTCTTTACCTATCGGTGCTTTTATTGTTGTGGGTGATCTGTGTAAGTCAAGTTTGGTGCCGCTAAACAAATGTTTCTCTCTCTTTTCTCTCGCACAGCGGAGAGAAAGCCTCCCTTGTTTAACATGAATGCTATGAGTGCCTTATACCACATCGCCCAGAACGAAAGCCCAGTCCTGCAGTCTAATCACTGGTGAGAGATCTGTTCCTCTGTTCAAGTGTTGTCTGATATTACAAATCAACACCATGATGTTTATCAAGTGTATATATACACAGAATTTTTTGGTGATCCGAACTAATTATTGTTTGCGGAAACTGCAGATATCCTTTTTTTTTTTTTTTGCTCTTGTGACGTTCGGGCCTCGTGTGCCACACCACTGATCCTCATGCGGGGTTGTTTATGTTTGGGCGCAGTTAGACGCACCTGAATGGAATTTCATTACATTCGCAGAGGCTCATTCCCAAACATAAACAACCAGCATGTGGATTAGTGGGCGTAGTGTCAAAATATAAATTTTCATGCATTTTGTGCTAGATTATTAAGAAAAATATATTTTAAAACCTATTGTCATAGAAAATACAACCATAAATCTTTTGTTGCTGTCCAGAGAACACAAAGAAAGTGCGTATTAGGGTGGTGAAATACCGCTGTACTAAGAGGCGGGAGGTGTAAAGATGGCCAATGCAAGAACGTGCGCGAATTTACTAATTTTGCGGCATACCTGAATTTACATACAGACACACATAATGTATATGTATATATTTATACAGTAACCCGACAATCCCCACCATTTTCTCTTTCTGTGGTGCTTATTTGGCTGTGCTCAGGTCGGATTATTTCCGTAACTTTGTGGACTCCTGTCTGCAAAAGATTGCCCAGGACAGACCTACCTCTGATGTGCTGCTCAAGGTGAGGTTCTTAACTTGGTCAGTAGTTGCTGGTGTTCTGATCTTCAACTTTCCGTTAATGTCATACTTCAGTTTCCAGGATTTCTTTCAAAGAGATTTCTGCAGCCAGCTTTGGTAGAACCTGCCTTACAGCTTCTTACATCGCAATCACCTCTTGATGTTCCTGTTTGTTGTCCCTGTTAGACGTGGCATCAGTAGCTCTTTGAGCGCAGCCCATCACCCTCCTGAGAACACACCATTCAAAAATGTGTGAAGGGGCAGGGGGTGCATTGCTGGCAGTTCTTCACAGCTTCTAAAGATCAGTTTGAGTTTTTTTTACTTATGCATTTAAGTGCAAATCGGAAAAGGAAGAATTGTGCAGTTGTATGTTTAAGGCAGGAATACACGATATGTCCTTTTAATTGAATGAATAATGAAGCTTATAATACGCAGTTTTTTAGAAGCCGATGGTCACGTGATGGTGTTTTGAGTTTACTGGATTTAGGTATAGGGAAAATACCTTTGTTGGTAATCAGCTCAATGCTGCAAAAGTAAACACAATGAATGTCGTTTTTAGGATATTTATAGGAAACATGGATCTTTACATATTAGCTGGTCAATCATGTACTGAAGCCTGGTTCACATTTCTGTTTCCAGTTATAAAATGATTTCGATGGGATGATTTCAATTTTACCCTTTTACAAGCATAGGTCTGTTGCTTTTTTAAAGTATAGTGCTGTTATTCTCATCTTATCCTTAACTTCTAGCATCATTTCCTGTGTCGGGAGCGCCCACTGACTGTGGTGATGGACCTCATTGCGCGCACTAAAGATGCCGTGCGAGAGCTGGACAACCTGCAGTATCGCAAAATGAAAAAGATCCTCTTTCAGGAAACACACAATGGCCCTGCCGCTGAGGGTGCAGAGGAGGAAGAGGTAGGAGGGACTTCTGAGGAGGGCAGCCTCCAATAATTTTTTTGACCCTTTTGTTGACACTTTCTTTGCACTAGCAGTTTTTAAGACATTTCATATAAGGCTTCATATGAAGATGTGCTCACTTTGTCCTTAGCTCAAAAACAATGAGTTTGTGAAGAGTTAGCTAATAGCAAAAAATTAAAGATACTGAATGAGATTTTCTGTTCCATCGGTTGTGTAAAAAAAAAAAAAAAAAAAAAGAAAGAAAAATGATGCCAAGCCTCTTATCCCATGTGCTCTGTGCTGTCTCCTGTGCTGCTTGGAGCTGCTCCTCCGGAGCTTTTAGTATTATTCTGTTTTCACCCCTGGTCTAAACAGACAAAAATGTAGGACTCCGGCTCTACAATGCCCTCTGAGTTCATAACCTTAACAAAACCACTTCAACTCAGGAAAGGTCTGCTGAGTATGCAGTTTAGCAGAGATCCCTAACCACCGGGCCATGGACTGGTATTGGTTCGTGAGTCATTTGATATGGACTGGTATCGGTTCGTGAGTCATTTATTGGTTATCAGTGTCTTAAAGATCTTTTATTTTGAAAAAACAAAACTGCTTGTCTCAGTCATGTGATATGGTACATCAGAAATTTAAACCGCACTTTGTTTTTAGTTGTATCTATACAGGTCCACGAAAATATTGTGGTTCATGAAACTGGTCCGTTGCACAAAAATATAGGGGGGCCACTGCACCGTAACAGATTTCTTCTTACTTTTAGCCCCAGTTCGTTGGTTGGCTCTAGTAGATTTTGGGACAGTCAAAGACTGAAGGAGCAAGTGTGCAAGGGGTCCAACAGTGAGTCTAATTTCAGCCCAACTGTAACCAGTCAAAGCAGAGTGCACAAAAAATGTTTTAATGAACTGATTTTATGGCAGAAGCATAATTGAGTGCATGTATAACTTAAACCTGATATTTGAAGTAAATTTGCAGGAATCCATGTGAAAGAAAAAACCAGGATCCAAGACTTTAACTGCATTAGGCACTGTGATCCACTGGTCTATTCCAACTAAGGGCCAGAAAAATTTATTTTGACTTTGTTGTTGTAGTTTAGAATTTTTATTTTTTTGGTGAATAAGCAAATGCAGGTTTAAAATTCTCCTGTTCAGCTTGTCTTGATCATTACATTTTAGGTTAACTCTGGCAGGTTTGCTTGTGCGTTTTCCATTTGTGTTATATTGTTTGGTTTGTTACTATACAGTATAAACTGTTCAGCACTGGACATAAAATGTTCCACGACAAGTGAGATAATTGCGTTTGCGGGTAGTGTGTTTTGTAATAGACTGGCCTGAGCAAATTGATGTTCTAAAAGTAGACCCAGCCACATGATCTTAAATATGGGGGTGGTGGAAGAATGCTGCATATGATGGAATGAGCTCACCTATTGTTGAGCTGATGTTTAGGACATTTAGTACCTGACACTTACATTTCTGCACTTGACTGTTTGAGCTTATCGGCAGCATAATTGGTACTTTGCACTGGCTGAGCAATGAATTGGCGAGCTTGGGAACTGAGTGCTTAGGAACTGAGTGCTTACGTGCAAATACAACATCTCTCAGAGCTACAGAAGTGATGCCTTTTCACTTCAGACTGTGACTAAAGGGGGTGTAACAATACAGTCATAATTCCATCTGATACAAGATTCAGGGCATACAGTACAATATGCTCACAGTATTAAGAGTGAAATTTAAGATAATAAAAATAATGACTGTGTTCAGTTTACTGAAGACGGGTGTAGGACATGATTGGGCCGGACTGGGTTGTTGATTGGTACTTGTTTAACACTATAAACAATGCAGATACAACAACTGTATTATTTGATAACTTATTTTCCACAGTGCATATTGTCAATTTTGCATTGCAATATCTCAATTTTGAGGCATTGTCACATCCCTTTGTTGGGTTGCTTATGTGTAGCCTTGGGGTTTATGTTCGTTCTCCTGTTTGTTTAACCCAGGATGTGGAACAGTACATGCTGCGGACGGGGACAGTGAACAGTATGGAAAGCTCCCATTCGTTGCCCTCCATGTCAATCAGCGCCAGCTCCCAGAGCTCCTCTGTGAACAGCCTTGCCGATGGATCAGATGACAGCGGGGAAATGGCCATGATGCAGGAAGGAGAACATACGGTCACATCCAACAGCTCTGTGCTGCATAAACCTCTGGTCAGTTTTCTTGTGTGTGCACAAGAAAAAAGCATATTATCTCAAGTGTCATAGTAAACCTTAAGGTTTAATCAGTGTGTAAACAGGGGTGGGTAGAAGTACATCAGTACTTCCTATTTTACTTATTTTTGTAATGAATCATGCAGTTTGTCAGTGTTGAGTACTAATTATCACAAAGCCCTTTTCTGCACACACTGAGGATATCTCGTAACACTATCCACAAATGGAAACTAAGATATAATAGCCCGTTCAGTTTCAACCATAATGAATCAAAAATGGTCTGCTTGAACGATTGGTTTGATGCGTTTTAGCCTGGACAGTAACAAAAAGCAGCCGGTTTAGTTATAAGGGGTAAAAACAAATTGAAAAATGCTTGTAAAAGTAAATAACTCAAAATAGCTTTTTGGACACAAAGATATACATACATTCGTCTTGTGAATTCCAAATGGGAGCAAGCACTGGTGTTTGATTTTGCAGCTTTGTGTGAAATACTCAGTGTGCAGTCCTCAGTGCTCCAACAAACCTGACTCTTCAAGGGGTTTGGAGTTTTATAAGGTGTGTTGGAGCAGAGTGCTTACAAAAATGTGTATATTGTCTGCAAATAGTTAGGGCTGCATAATGTAGGAAGAACCTAACATTGTGATATCTGCGATAGTTTTTTCTGTAGGGTGCACAGCTGCTTAGAAAACAAAAATAGCTCTACCCTGAAGACTTCTTTAAGCACATAGCATCCCTTCTTAAATAAAATGCTAAATAACACAAAACTCTGTTGCTCAAGTACCCTGCTGGTTATCTCTAAGGAACCCCATTTAGTTTGGTATTCTGCAAGAGAATGTAATGATAGAGTTCCTCTTTTTTTTTTCACGAGCATCTCTGGCCTTCCAACTAACTCACCAGTTTCTCACAGACACTTGCAACATTTTGTTCACATTTTCTTTGTCTTTTCTAACCTAAAAAGTATGCATTAAACATAGATATATGCAAAGTGCTCTTAAATCTATATACTACATTTATAACATTTCAACAGTTTTTTTCTTTCTTTTTGTTTTAAAGATCAATGAAATCCCGTTAGTTGTCAGGTATAATTTGGAATCTTTGGTTTTTAAATCTTTCTCATATTGTGTGACACTGGCAAAGGCATCCGAAATAGTTTTTTGCTTTTGATGATTAAGCAAGTAACTTGGCTCATATTGTAGCAACTTGAAGGCGCTGTCAACAAAGAAACTGATCTTGATCAAAAACACAATTTTTTTGTTGCTGAACTGTCGCTTGTTTTCCTTTTGCAACCAGATCAGTCTTCAGTGTTTTTCTTCAATGACTAGGCAGGGTTGCTACACACTGGTCTAGAATGATTGTCACCAATCACTAACAAAAAAACTGTCTTACAACCCTTAAATGAGAATGTGAGTTTTCTTTTTGAATCAAGCAGCAAAAAAAAGTTGGATCTAAATTTACCTCATCTGACACTGCATGTCCTCTGATAAAATATATCATGCTGTCCTGAAAAAGGTTTTGCTTTACATTGCAATATTCAACCATGTCTCTTGTTCCTCCATCTACTGTCCAGAGCCATGACAACATCTATGATGATCCCTACCAGCCAGAGTTAGACTCCCAGCAGCAGGGCCCATCTGGTGGGGGGGGTGGTCGGCGGCGCCGTGGCAGAGATCATTTCGCCACCATTCGGACGGCCTCACTGGTGACTCGTCAGATCCAGGAGCATGAGCAGGGCTCAGCACTGCGCGAGCAGATGTCCGGCTACAAGCGCATGAGGCGACAGCACCAGAAGCAGCTGATGGCACTGGAGAACAAACTGAAGGCTGAGATGGATGAACACCAACTGCGGCTGGACAAGGAGCTGGAAACACAGAGGAACAACTTCGGCAGCGAGAGTGACAAGCTTAACAAGAAGCACCAGGGTGTACTGGAGAAAGAGGTCAGAAAGCAAGGGAAGGTGGGACTGAGAGGCTGATGCAGTGGGTGGCGGGTGGCGGTGGCGTACTTGCCTCCAGACCTCAGCACCACCACTGGGTCCCTGAGCAAGACCCTTAACCCCAAGTGCTCCCCTGTAGGTGGGGAATGGAAGTCGCTTTGGATAAAAGCGTCTGATAAATGCCGTAAATGTAAATGTAATGCAGAGGTTTGTTTAGGGCTAGCTGATAAATACGGTAATGCATATTTAGCAGTTCTTATTTTATTTGGATGTGTCTAATTCAAGTCTAACACTCTGCATTTTTCCGCTGATGATTTGAGTCCGATTGCTTTAGTAAGGCAGCATGCAGAAATTAGCCATAGACCTTGGACTGGAATTGAAAGAAAGAGCTCTACAAGAATACAAAACCTATTTTGTTTCTCGTTTATCTCACCAACTGTAGACTAAGAGCGGCTCTACAGAGGAGAAGAAGTTCCAGCAGCACATTCTGGTTCAGCAGAAGAAAGAACTTACCACTTTGCTGGAGTCTCAGAAACGCCAGTATAGGCAACGTAAAGAGCAGCTCAAGGAGGTAAATACAAGATCGGCTAACTCCCAAAATTCCTGATTGCATTTTTAAATGTAGATGCTGTTTGTATCCTCTTTATGAACATGTTCACTGTCACCTGAAGATTAATTTCAGTGAATTGATGTCAAGCATGAAGCTTTTTTTTTATTTTATCATGTGTCTTTGAAATAGGACAAATGGACAGAAGTGATAGAGATGCAACTTATCTATGTGTAGGACTTAAAAATGATCTGTTAATGTGCAGATTATAGTACTGGTTCTAAATATAACAGGGCCTTTAAGGATCTGTCTCTTCAGTTTTGTTGCATTAATCCATCCTTTTCCTCAGGAGCTGAATGAGAACCAGTCCACACCAAAACGAGAAAAGCAGGAGTGGCTGGTACAGCAGAAGGAATGTCTGCAGCAGGTCCAGGCCGAGGAAGAGGCAGGACTGCTGCGACGCCAGAGGCAGTACTACGAACTTCAGTGCCGACAGTACAAGAGGAAGATGCTGCTAGCTCGACACAATCTGGAGCAAGACCTGCTTAGAGAGGTATAGCATATACACATCCAGCGCCCTCTGGTTATCTACCCTCCTATAGGGTTCAGAGTCAACCCAAAATCGGACACTCTTGATCCAGGAACTTCTGAATTTTTTTTTATCTGGGTCATGTGTGACAGATTTGGGTTAGAAACAAACTCTCCAGGTTGTAGATCGCCAGGGACTAACTATATCTACACTAAATGGTAAATTACCGTGGCCTTCCAAGACTGTGAGTAATGAATGCTGTTTAACCTGAAGAAGTGTATTACCAATCCACTAAAAGCTAGTGTTGTCCACATTTGATTGGAATGTTTCACCATTCGCCTTCCCTCTTCTTTCTTTCTTTCCCTCCCTCTAGGAACTGAACAAGAAGCAGACGCTGAAGGACCTGGAGTGTGCCATGCTGCTGCGGCACCATGAATCCACGCAGGAGCTGGAGTTTCGTCAGCTGGGCCTGGTGCAGCGCACTCGTGCTGACCTGATCCGCACACAGCACCAGAGTGAGCTCACCAATCAGATGGAGTACAACAAACGGCGGGAGCAGGAACTCCGACAGAAGCACGCCATGGAGGTCCGCCAGCAGCCCAAGAGCCTAAGAGTGAGTGAGAACGACAGTACAGAGCCTGCGGGGGAGGGGCTTGTAAGGGAAGGGGCAGATGATGTGGTGGAGAGTGGGAGGGATGGGGATGGGGATGAGAGAGTAATGTATGGAGAACCTGCTTTGTTTGAGGACATGACCGTACAGGAACAGAGGGGTGATGAGGTTGACGGGAGTGAGAAAAACAACAATGAGGACTTGGTCCAAAATGAGACTGTGAACATGAAAGATGAAGGAAGCCTTGTCCTGTCTTTTACTGATGAGAATGAGGCTGATCAGGAGACAGAGGTTAAAGCAATAGATATTACCGAAGAGGAAAGCATAGATGAACTGACTGAGAATGTAGAGAATAAAGAATGTCGGGAGGTTATAAAACATGAGAATGAAGATGACCTAGTGAGTCAGAGACAGGTAGATGGTCTGCAGTGGGATGAGGAGGAAGTTTTAGGCAGTGAGACGGAGATGGAGACTGAGATGGAGACTGAAGAGGACAGGGGAGTGGCTGATGGATGTCCATCAGAGCTGATCACTGCCTCTTCTCTTGAGCACCGGCCTCACAAGTGTGCACGGGAAGCGGATGAGCTGTCTGAATTTTACTTCCCAGACACTTTGGAAGAACTTGAACCTCCTCCCATTTGCCCCCCGCCCTCGCCACCTTCTCAGCCTTTACTCCCTTCTCTCTTCTCCCATGCCATCTGCCTGGTCCTCTCGCTCTCTGCAGCAGTTCAGCCCTCCGTGCCCACCTTCCTCTCCCTTGCAGTCTTTCTCCTCTCCCTCCGTCGTTCCCCGCCACTTCCTTCCCTCGCTTCTGTGCTCCTCTCAGCTGAGCTGGCCTTCTTGGCCGTCTTCTTCTCTTACCTCTTCTTGCGTTCCCTGTGCTCCCTCTCTCTGTCCACATACTTGTCGCTCACACTATGGACCTCAGGACTTTTCAGCCTAGGCCTGTCATTGAGCCTTGGTCTCTATTATGTGCCATTGGCCCTGATCTCGGCCTTCTTCCTGAGTTCGCCTTCGCTCTTCCTTACGCTGTACTTGCTGGTGGTGTTGGTGGTGCGGCCGGCCCGTGTGTTCCTCCAAGATGGCCCGCGCAAGCTCCGGCGCCTGTGGGTGCGCCTGCTCTTCCGCCTGCCCAAGCCTCTCTTTGCCCTGTTCCAGTCGCTACTAGGAGGCCTGGCTGAGCGCAGCCTCTATGACATGTTCCCCAAAGCTGGGCGGAACTGGGGTGGCCGGCGCTCCAGGATACCTGTGCCCATAAAGAGTCTACCGGCTGAGTATCAAGCCCGCAGTGTAGGTACCATCTTGCTGGCACGGTTTATGCTCTGGGCAAGGCGATTTGTCCGCCGTCCCATAGGAGTTCTGGCTGACCTGGCTAACTCTGTGGTGCTTAGCCTAGCTAACAGAGTACTTAAAAAGCTTCCTACACATTACCTGAGCAAACTGAGGGCTTTCGGGCTCTTGCGCGAGGAGAAGCCAAGTAAGTTGCCCCATCTTCTGCCCCGAGCAGTGAGGGAGCAGCGCCGGAGGATGAGGGAGAGGAGGGAGCGGGAACGGCGGAGAAGGGAGGAGAGAGTGAGGTTGTACAGGGAGGAAGGGAGGTGGGAGAGTGGGCTTAGGAGGACGGCTTCAGGGAGGAGCTTGAAGGGGAAGGTAGTGCCTTGGAGATGAGTCAGTTAAAAAAAAAAGCATGAAATAGAGGTGGGAGGAAAAAAGATGCATCATAATAACCTTTTCTTACTATTTCTTGGGTATCATCAGTACTGAACAGTACTGCTTTGTGGAGTTTCCCAAACAGTGTTGTCTAAAAACCTCTTGGACTAGATTAGTCTTCCATGAGGAGGTGGGGTAATATAATTTATCACTAGATATCTGTTAGCATTGTCATTGGTGTGGGAAAAGCCAATGGTCAACATCACTGTATTAAATGATTTTTTGTCAATTTGCCTGCAAGTATGCTTAGATTAAATATAACCTAGGCTTATTCCTATGGTAATTTTTATAACACAAGATTGATGTAACTTAGGGTTAATTCCACAGCTTGTTTTCTAACTTGTTATTAAAACCCTGGGTTGTTTCTGTGGGCCATTTTAGAGCCCAGTCTTAACATAGCCCGGGGTTGTTTCTGTGACTCATTTTATGGTTGGGATTAACCTAAATTGGGGTTATTCATATGGTTTGTTTTATAGCCCAGGATTATTAGTACCTGGGATTATATATACGGCTCGTTTTATAGCCTTGGATTGATATAACCTGGGATTGTTTCTATGCTTTGTTTTGTAGCACAAGATTAATATAGTCTGGGGTTGTTTCTTTGATATGTTCATATCCCAGGATTATTCCAAGATGAAGTTATTTCTGCCGT
The DNA here is from genome assembly GCA_037974485.1 of Hemigrammopetersius urotaenia. Lineage (NCBI taxonomy): Eukaryota > Metazoa > Chordata > Actinopteri > Characiformes > Alestidae > Hemigrammopetersius > Hemigrammopetersius urotaenia. Next base: position 24,434,522 of record JBBPDC010000109.1, read on the forward strand.
TTGTTTAATAGATATAGTTTATAGCTTTAAAAAGTTTTTGATTGGATGCCGGTGATTATTACATTACCTCACCACCCCGTGAAAATATACTAGCACTCATGAGTTTGACTGGCCTTGAAAGGTCATGAATTTGAATCCTGATGATGCCGGAACTCCCTGGGAGTGTAACTGATAGCTGCTTAGTATGTGAATGAAAAGGATTAATAGACTCACTCTGCGATAGCATTGTTCTTGCTTTGCCTGTTCTGATTGACTGTACCTCAGAAAACAAAATACAGAATTATTCTGTTTATCTTCCTCTGTTGTGGAAGAATGAAAAAGCGGTTGCAAGAGTGTTTGTTCTGTATGAACGTTCATCCATGTACTTTTCCGGTCACCATTTTTTTTTTGTTTTTTTTTTTTTTCTTTCCCTGATTACATGCTCCTTTGGGACCACTCCTTTTACTCCTGTAAAACACACAAAAATACACTCTGATTGTTCCAGCTTTATTTCATTTATTTTCTGTACAAGCTCATGTATTCACTATTCATCACCCAGTGAATATGAAGTATTAGTCGAAACTGTGCTTTTTGTAAAAGTTTTATTTTTGCCATCGATTTACTGTTTGTCTTTATGGTTATTGTTGTATGACCATATTTGTGCAATTCATTTTGTCCTTTTGTTTATGTTTGTCTTTGTTTTTTTTCCTTCCCATTTTGTGTTTTATTAAGTCTTACGGTTTTAGAGATGCATTTAGCATACTGGTGTTGAAGGACGAATTTTAAAATAGCTTCCTGAGACGTTGGTCTGAACGCGATGCCATGACTGCTTTTGGTTGTTATGATTTCTATTGCAGCGCCTGCTGTGAGAACTGAACTATGCTACCCAAATATTTACACTATGCAGCCCCCCACAACACTACTGGTGTGGATCGTTTTGAAGTGCAATAGTCTCCCCCACCTAGAAAAACTGTAATGATCTTGGCCTAAAGATGTCTGTGGTTGGTTGGTTTGTTTGTTTTTTTTTCTTCAGAAGTGGGAAGTAATCTGTTATTTTCAAAAAGTGCAGAGTTGTAATTACGGCGAGATCTAAAACCAAAGGCCATCAGCAGCGAACCAAAGTTCTAGTAGCAGGTGATCTGCTGGAATTTGTTAATCTTGAAAAATGCACTGCTTTACCAGTGTCCGTGCATCCAGATTTTGTTATGCTCTCCTGATCAAGTGTTTTGATTTTCATAGTGAAAATAAGTACATCAACTAGAACACTTCAGCAGATTTTTTTCAAATATTAAAAATTAAACAGAAAATGTGACCCATGCATAGCTTATATTTAATTTTTTTGGTGGAAGAATGGCATACTTGTTTGTTGGTTGTGTGCTTATTTCCACTTTCACTTAAAAATGCATTCCTATTGCAAATTTTGCCCTGAGAAACCTTGAAACTTTTATCCCAGCGTATGAATGAGCAAAAAATTCAGAAGGGTCACAATATTTCACTCACTATATATTCATTTATTGTATAAAGTGAGCGGATGAGCTGTTTTTAGGGACCGGTGTGCGTCGATTTTAGGGGAAAATGGGGATTTGGAGTAACGAGTGAATGCATTTAAAAAGCGAAGCGGAGGATCTTATAAGCAGTGTTATTGTGCTTTCTTGGCAATGACGTATATTTAATGTTTTACCATGTAAACATATTGGTAGTCATATACTTTTTATATGAAGATAGTCAAGCATGTTCTCTTTTGAACAGCAAAAAGAAAAATTTACTTAGGCCCTATCAGATGGAAGTATTTTAGTTTCAACACTGCCTGACAAAATCTAGGCTATATTGTCTTAGGACACTCTTCTGGTGGGGTCGGGGGTCATGGTAATGCAAAACCAAGACGAATGATTTCCGCAGCCATAGAATGTGATGCCACAAACAAATGAAGAGCTTTTACTGGATTTAAAATAAAAAGAAGTTTGCACTGTGAGAATCAAAGATCTATGAGCGATGACAATGTTTTATATGGCTTTTATTTTTGCATGTCTTGCTCAGGAACTTCCCGGGTTAAAATTTCACGATAGATCCAAAGTTTTTGTTTATTTATTGTTTATTTTTATTAGTACATGTATGTTTTTCTTTTAAGGGAAGGGTTTGTTGATTCAAAGTGGCCTTTTGTTTCATCGATGGAAAATCGCAGATATACAATTGACTGATCTATGGGGATCTGTGGGAGATGAGGCATTATTTGAACACATCATGACTGAATGTCATTCGTTTTAAACATGTCACCCTTGTTTTTTGTGCATGTTTACACATTCTCTTCATTTGTGTGTGTGCGTGAGAGTGAGAGCATTCTATAGATTTGTTTTAATTTAGTTTTTGTTTTGTTTATTTTTTGAGAAGTCTGTGTTTGCAATCCAGCACCCTTTGGCCATTTTTGTGTGCATTTCATCCTCACTGTGTGTGAATGAATGGATGTTTGCTGTATGTAACTATAAAGTTTTGGTTTTTTTTTGTCATACGTATCTGAAATAAATTTTTTGTTGAAATCATTCTTTTGTTTATTTGTTTGTCTTTTGCCTTATCATTTAGCCTTACTTTTTTCACCCATTGTGTTGTCTTGACGCATTTTATTTTAATTGTTTTTAAAGAAAAGACCTGTACAATATACATCTGTATATTTAGATCAGTATTTCATTTTGAGAAATGATGTTAACACATACAGAAACGCACACTTCTGCACATCAAAATGACTAGGGAGACCTAAAGGTTGACATCAGTTCAGTGAGAATAATGAAACAGAAACCCACAAACAGAATAGTTTGTCCACCACATCCCGCAAATCCATGATCAGATTGAGAAGAATTTGCGGGCAAAGTCAATTGTTTGTAACTTTTTGCAATGTGGCAGAGAGTATTCTGCTGAAAGAGGCTCCAGCTTTTAGGGAACAACATTGCCACGAAGGGGTGTACTTGATCTGCAACAGTGTTTAGGTATGTGGTAACATTCACACAAATGCCAGGATCCAGGATAGAATTTACCTCTACAAAGCTAATGGTACACAGGAATAGAGCAAAAATATGAGCTGCCTCAGGACTGATTGAACCAACACCATTGTTAGAAATATTCTATTAGGCACTTTGACCCAAACCGACTCCTCACCCAGACTCTGGCAGGAGTTTGGTGTTTGAGCTACTTCAGGTGTTTCTGGGGCAGAAAGTTCTTGGGCTTTTCAGAATCAGACTAAAAATGTAAGTCTTCATTTCTGTGGGTTTTTTCTTCAGGCTTGTTCATCCCACCCCCAAGTCCTTATCTTTGACAAATTTAAAGATTTAAATACTGTGACTCGAGTGTCCTAGAGGTAAGTGGAATACTGAAGGTTTCCTTCTGCTGCTGTTTTTAATCCTGCTGTTGAAATGCACTGTTTGAAGTCATATTGCAAACACTTCAAAATGACTTCGATGGAGATGATTCATCCCCTTGCAGCCTTTCCTTTCCTCTTATTCTGTTTTCACTCTTGTCGATTCCTCCCCCCTTTCCCAAATCTTCCCTTGTTTTTGCAGTCCAAAGAGCTGCAGATCAAGAGGCAGTTCCAGGACACGTGTAAGATCCAGACGCGGCAGTTTAAGGCCCTGCGGAACCATCTGCTGGAAAACACGCCCAAGTCAGATCACAAGGCTGTGCTGAAGAGGCTGAAGGATGAGCAGACGCGTAAGCTGGCCATCCTGGCCGAGCAGTACGACCACTCCATCAACGACATGTTGTCCACACAGGCTGTGAGTAAGGCAAGGACATGTCCATCACAATTTCCACCTTCCATCCACACCTCCTTTACCCAAACCACGCCCCCTCACTCTGCACCATTAACGGCATGCCAGAGCACGTTATCTGTCTCTTGTTGAGCCACGCCCTGACACTACCCTCAACATCCCTGGAATGTCTTACCCACCGTTTCAATGCCGTTTTTATCTACCTCTCACAGACATCATTTCACAACTTGGACCTAAGTAGCCATTCACAAGAAAAGGGAAGGGGGTCCATCAACAAAGCAGATTTTCATTTACTAGGAACACACTCTTTAGGCCAGGCTAGCCTCATCTCACTTGAGCAATGTTAATGGCCCATAAAGTGATATCAGGGATTCCTTCAAAAGAAAACCATTGATGAAACAATGAGGTTACGTTGAATACGGTATTGAAAGGGTCAGTCCGAGTTGGGTATTCGTGCCGAGCTTGTCCCCCAAGTCCATGCCTCACTGACCTAATGCACTGTTTCTTCAGCTGCGTTTGGACGAGACACAGGAGGCGGAGTATCAGGCGCTGAGAATGCAGCTGCAGCAGGAATTGGAGCTGCTAAATGCCTATCAGAGCAAGATCAAGATCCACACGGACACACAGCATGAGAGAGAGGTCAAAGACCTGGAGCAGAGAGTGTCGATCCGCAGGGCACTGCTGGAGCAGAGGGTAAGAGAGTCGCTGAGTTCAAACCTAAAGGAACAACTCATGCAGTAAATGCACAGGGCTTAACATCTGCATTTCAGGTAAAAGAGTACAAATTACATGTCTTGTAATGAAGGTATTTAATAATGAAGTCCTCCTGTTGCAGCAAATTCAAAATTGCTAGCTAATTTAACACAACCTATGGCACTCATTACAGTCACAAAATTGAAGTTGCTTGAAGGCAGTGGTCTTTAAACCACATTTTTCGCTCCAACCTCACAATGTATATGGATGGAGCAACAAATGTGGACTGTCTGGAGGGCCGTGAGGAATTTGCCAATTGTACCAACATGGCAACAAAAGAAGAAAGCAAATCTTGTCCAATTTTGCAATGAAAGGTCTGGAAAAACGATTTGGAGGTTGAAGCAAAAGTAGATTGCATGTTTATATCTATTTTTATCTAAGCCCTAAACCCTTTGCCTCTTCATAGATTGAGGAGGAGATGCTGTCCTTGCAGAACGAGCGCTCAGAAAGGATCAGATCCCTCCTAGAGCGCCAGGCCAGCGAGATTGAGGCCTTCGACTCAGAGAGCCTCCGTCTAGGCTTCAGCAGCCTTGCTCTGACGGGCATCCCGTCCGAGGCCTACCCCAAGCAAGGTTACCCATCCAGCCAAACGCCGCGCTCCTCCAGTCACTGGAGCCACGGAGGGGGTCCACACCCCCATTCCCGCCGAGGCCCCAGCCGTGCCGAGTCCACATCCTCCTCAGCTCATGTCTTGGGCTTGGCACGGGATGGCCCTGTTCACCACTCATCCCGGTCCTCTTCTTCCTCTTCGTCCTCCTCCTCCTCTTCTCATCACCACCACCGCCACCATCTCCCTCAGCACTACCACCACCAGAGTACACCCCAACTGTACCGGGAGCGGGAGAGGGACCGAGAGAGGGAACGGGAGAAAGACAGGGAGTGGGGGGGAGTAGGAGGGAGTCGGGGGGACCTTGCCCACCCCCACGCCTTCCCCCACCATCTTCCCTCCCGCTCCTCCTCCCAGTCCCTGGCTCTCCTCCCTCCTCCTCCCCCGGCCCCGCCCTCTATCTCACTCTCCTCCTCCTCTTCATCCAACCAGCCCTCATCCTCCTCCTCCTCGCAGGGGATGTATGGAGGCGGTGGAGGAGGAGGCGGAGGCCTGGTGGTGCGTGGTCCCAGCCTGATGGCGCTGAGGAACAGCCCCCAGCCGCTGCGCAGGACGGCCTCCGGTGGCGGGCCAGGGGGCGCAGGGGGCACGGATGGAGTCCTGAGCCGCAGCACCTCAGTCACTTCGCACATCTCCAATGGATCTCACCTCTCCTACTCCTAAGGCCTTCACACACCGGACGTGATTCGTTCCTGCTGTTTATTCAAACGTCTGCAGTTTTATTCAAATGTACGCATAACTGATATCTTGCACGCCAAATGTGATTTCTTTCCACATTGCAGACGACACAAATTCCTTCGACCAATCCCGAGTTATCTGAATAGATACAAATAAATCAGCTCGGATTGAGTTCCACACATCTGCACGTACGTGCGGCTGGGCTCACTGTAATATCTCAACTCCTGAATGGGCCGCTTTTCCAAATGGGATGTACCGACCATTGCATTATTGAGGTTGAAGACAGTTTGCCTTTTTGTGCAAACCTTTAGTACAACATGAAATTCCAAGGCTTTCAGATTTTTGGAAATTGCCAAATATTTATTTCTCTTTTAGTTATTTTTTTATTCCGTTTTATTTTTATTGCGTTCGGTGTGTAAAGGCCTTCAGAAAAAGCGCAAAACATGCTGAGCAAGAGGACGCCCTTGTCTTATCCTGTCCAACTTGGAATCTTAGATGTTTAAGGGAAAATTAATTAGGAGGAGTGGGGGGGGGGGGGCACATCTTAATCGTACAGTTTTTATTTTGCTGTTAGTGTAGATGTTTCCTTTTTAACCTTTTTTTGTAAGGTGTTTAAAACAAAAACAATGTAAAACTTGACTGGCTCGGAACATCACCACTGCCTTTAAGGTGTCTTAAAGGGATCTGTCTATCAGACGGTGTGAAGATACATATAAACACACACACACACACACGACACACACACAGAATGTAAAAAAAAAAGAAAAAGACAACTCTGTCATCAGACTTTACAATAACATTTGTGTCGATGGGAGTTGCTCCAGTGCATGAGATTAATGTACAAAATACATTTGTATTTATGTTACCCAGTCACATCTGAAACGTAAGGCTACTGTATACCTGTCCAAGAAAAACCTAGACATTTAGAGTCACATTTCCCACCAATTGGACATTTTACTGTATATAGTATCTGGAGTGTTGAAGCATTGTGTCCACAGTTTTCTATAATAATGATCATAACTTTGATATACAAAATGTGAATGGAATATGCCTAACGTTTAGCAGTAGGTGGGTACCGCAGGGATTGCACCACTTGAGTGCAACTCTTGCCTCCTTATTTGTTGTTATGTGCAAATTTTTTTTCCAAATACAAAAATAAGTCAACTTTGACCATTTTCTGTTGTAAATGAAGTTTTAGCTGCAAAAAAAATGTTACTTTTGTCAGGTCTGGTGTGTTATGGGTATTAATGGTTATTAATACTTGATTATTAATAAGTGTTAATAAGTTGTGTGCGTGGGTGCGTGTTGGCCGAATGGTACACAATCCAATAATATTGCCACATTTTTTTCTTACCAGCTGTGATCGAAGAGAACATCTAATTCTCAAATTCTTTCATGTGAATGACAAATGAGAAGTGTTGTAGTTTTATCTGATTGCAATCGCTGGCATTAAGGGAAACCCATCATCTTGATCAGTGATACTGAATGATACAATTGAATCTTGGATGAACTTTGTTTGACCAGAAGGACTCAAATGGCTGATTGAAATATTGGGGTTTTATGTTGCGCTTCTTTGCGTCCAGACTGAAGCAGAGGTCCAAAATAAGGTGTGTTTCCCTGCTGGACATCCCCATGTTCTTTTCTCTCCTTCGGCAAAAATTGAAACCTCTAGGAAATAATTCCTGTCCCGAAAATGTATGTGGAATGTGATGGGAGCGCTTGTTTGACCAAAGGCGTCCCGCAAGAATCGTGCACTCCTCAATCCAATCACTAGGACTCCAGTTTGCTTTAAGACACCCCAACAGAAGTAACCCCCTGGAACTCAAAAACAAAAACAGTGAGAAACAGAAACACCAGCTCTGATGACTCTGTATAACCTGCTCCTTTATGCTTGGTTTAAAGTAAAAAAAAAAAAAACTAAAGAAAAAAACACTGCATGCTGAACTCCTTATGTATCTTGAGTGTTGGGTCTAGTTGTCGGGAGGGCTGATGAGGTTGTGCCACAGGAATGGATTTTTCTTTCCCACACCCTGAGCGATCGGTCTCGGAGCGCTTTCCATAATCTGCTCGAGTATTGTACAGGCAAGGGCTAACGCTGACCGAGCCGATCCTGGTGAGGGACGAGACCCATGTGGATCCATGTATGGTGGTAAAGGAGGCTCTCCTTGTTTGTTTCAGGCCTAGGCGGCTCAAGGGACGGGGCCAAACCCGTCCCCGAGCACCAGTGTGCCGACTGTGGACTGTCGGGTGGATGCGGAGGTTTTGCCGAGAGGATGTTTGTAGTACTTTAAACTCATGAGCTGCTTCCAGCTCGCTTGGGAGGGAGTCATTCCAACATGTGTTGAACAAATGAGAAGTAATTTAAAAGGTAATAAATTGATATTAACAGAAAGTTCTGCCTGTGCTTATTTCACTTGCGATTGTTTGTAAAACAGTAATGGTGCCAACCAACAGGGGGCGCAACTCCATACTTATTCAGGTATGCAAGATCTAGTTTAGCGGTCCACTCCGGAATAATTCTGATTAAGAGTAATTAGATACAATGCCACTTGTTTCAGTCAGAAATTGCACACGCTGGCCAGGCTTATTCAGAAATAAGACATATCATTGTGTTTCTAGCATGCAGCATATTACACAACAGAGAAGCAAATAGCAAGTAGCTAGTTGCATAACTACACGAAATGTCGCACCGTGGGTTCTCCTGATTTTCTGATTCAGGGGGCGACGCTCTACCACTTTACCACCGGAGGGCATGAACTTGCCTGCTCTCACCAAGCCATTTATGGGTAAGAATGGCTGAATGCGTAGCCTCATTCATAGACTGAGTATTTTAATGAAACCACAACAAACAGTCTGTGCTTCTCTCTTTTTTTTCCCTCTCTGGCCGCCATACATTACAGACTCCGACACATTTTAACGGCCATCCTCTCTCTCCACATATATTACAGAACCACAAAAATGGATTTTGTAAGTGATCGATACTTCCCTCAATCAATCGATCAAAAATGTATATACAAGCCCACTGCAGGGGACATTAACAGACATTTTGATGTTGGAACCATATTTCAAAACCTGTAGGGGGCAAAGAGGCCCAACATTCAGCTATAAAACTAATTATTAAGAAGAAAAGTAGTATTATTGCTGACATTAACACACTAATAGGTAGTCTGTGGTAATTATTAAATTGTATGACGCATGTCTAATGCCATGGCTAGAGGAAAATGCTAACTGCTAATTCTGTTATGGCCGTTAACAGACAGCTGTGCTAGCTAGCATCATAATTTGGTAATGCATGAAGACAACACAGCAAGGAATTGTTCCTCTGTATTTAACCCATTCGCCAAGTGAAGCAGCGGGCAGCCAGGAACACAGCGTACAGGGAGCAGTGGGCACGGTACCTTGTTCTGGGTACTTCAGAGTGTTTAGTAGTAATCGGAATTGAACCCACAACTTCCTCATTGCACGGCAAACACCCTAACCACTAGGCCACCAGCTGATGGTGTGACGGAGGGGTGTGAGGACAGTCATACTGACCGATAGTGGAGTAGGAGGCTTAGGGCTGGGCAACATGGACAAAATATTACAATTACACTTCTATGTATTGTGATTGTGGTTTCTTTTGATTGAAAGGCCTAAATCCTGAAGTATGTAAAGATTGTTGAAATCTCACACATTTACCATATGTGAAAACTAAGCTATAAAAAGTTTTCAAACGTTATTGTGATGTCACAAAGCCAGCACATCTTATTCAGCCCACAGCATTTGGGCTCTGCCTAATCAGGTTGAAGTTCTAAAGAGTGTTTTGTCCATGTGCCGCCTTCCAAATAAGGTAGAATACCATGCAGCCAATCAGATAAGAGATCATTTACATATATCTGTTTAATTAAGTGATAAACAGAGCTCAAAACGGTCATGTAAGAATTAATCATGGTATATTACGTATCATATTTTGGGGCACAAATCCACACAAAGGATTGGTGAAAAATGTTTTATGATTGGTCACTGTGTGAAGCTCATTTGCATGTTGCCGCCTTCTGTGGTATCAGTATTGCAGAGATTGACACTGCAATGATGATTAACAGGCAGTATATTGTGCAGCCCTAGGAAGGACCACCACTACCTACCGAAAAGGAGGGAGGACAGGTAGGGTTGGGGGAGAGTGAGAAAACAGTAATAATAATATATTTCAAAATACCCAAAGACCACCATCACCTTCTGAAAGAGAGAGGACAGGTAAGTAACGGGCGGGGTGATGGGGGAGAAAGAGAGGACAGTTATGTCAAGGGATGGGGAGGGGGAGGACAGTTCTGTGGAGTGTTACGCTGTGACATCGCTGAGTAGTGATGTCACAATCTCCTGATATTTACACAATGATTTAAATATGTGATCTTCATAAAGTTATCCAGGTGTTTTAAAAAATGTTACTACTTTGATACTTAGCAACAAGTTAAGTCCCAGCAATTTACAGGCAATGCAGCAAATGCTGCTTAGTGGAATGATAGTATTTATGAATTTTGTTATCGCTAATAGCAACAATCAGATTCTGCTATTTGCCAATCATCAGCCAATCAGATTCTGCTGCAGTAAAGATTTCAGCATGCTACAGGGATAACTCAAATCATTGGATTTAGCAAAGTATTCAGCAGCTACCTTGACAAAATGAATACAGTAATAATCGTAAATCAGATATTCAGTAAGTCATTCGATTACATTTATTTCACAATGGCAAATATTTACTGGCCACATTAATTGATTATTTCCTGACTAAACCCTTTGCAACCCTAGTATGTAATTAGCAAGTGTGCATTATAGTATGTTTAGTATATACACAACACATTCTTAAAATTACAAATGTAATTTACATGATTTACAGTTAAAAGTACAGTGTGTTACTGAAACTTCAGCAGCATTAGCTATCGTTAGCAATCGGCTGTTTAATCCATTGAACATTTGGAGTTATTTTACATTTTAGTTACAGGTATTACATTTTGTAATATATGAATCAAAATCAATATTTTTTATCCCCATAACTGATGAAGCTTTTCTTAAATAAGATGTTTCAGCTTTTGTCTCCATATAGAATCATACTGCTCTCTTCTCTTTTCTACAATTAATAAAACATCAGGTATGCAGTTCCTCTGAAATACAGTAATAGTGGGGATCAGTGGGCTGGGGGGTCTGGATGAAGCCGGTGGGAGGGAAAGATATAATGAGTCAGAACATACCATGTCTTTTGTATTCTGTTATCAAAGAGTGGGTACAGTTATCACGTGTAGGGGTGTATTAGCTGCTGATTTTGTATAATAGAATAAAAAAATATGATAATGAAATATAAATTCTAGAATGCCTAGAATGAAGACTGGATTCAAACTTAAAGACATTATCTAAGTTCACTTCTGAGTGAATTTGTTTGGTGCTTAGACTGTATTTAGCATTTTGGACAACACCATGCTACCAACTTTGTGGACACTGTGTCCCAGTGCACAAAGCAAGCTCCATAATAACATGGTTGATGAGTTTGGTGTGGAACCCCATCCAACACCTTTGGGAAGAACTGAAATGGAGATTGTGAGCCAGGCCTTCATGTCCAACATCAGTGCCTGACCTCATAAATGCTTTACAGAACGAATGGACACAAATCCCCACAGAAAAAACATATATTACCATATATTTATATGTAATATGTTAATATAAAAAACATATTAATACCAGTAATGGGTTTTCTTATACATATAATAGTCTACTGCTCTCCTGCTGGGTCATGTTTTTTTTAAACATCTGTAAAATCGGCTCTGCGTCATTCTGGCGATCCCTTTAAGAAACTACCGTTGGACGGTTCTAACGCATTGTCATTCCGTCTTTATTTGTATTTTTATCTAATATGTGTCGCTTGTCTATATACATCGTTATCATTTCATTATTTTACAGTCTGTAGTTTTACACACACTGGTACAAGGTCCAGAAAGATGCCTTTTCGTTTTCTTTTTCTGTCGGCAGACGCACCAGTTGTGGACACCGTGTATGTGTGAGTGTTAACGGATTTGTCTTTGACGCTTCGTGGGGACCTTGCAATTCCACGATGTTGAAAACATGACAGTTTTGCGGAAGGGAACATGGTTTGGTGGTTCGGACGAGAACACGTACTTTTGGCATACCGAATGCAACATTTGTGTCTGAAAAAGCGTAGGTTAAGATTTGGTTAAGTGTGTCGGATGGAAGCGGAAGGGAAGTCCCAACAAAGATAGTAAGACAGGCGGTGTGTGTTTTTTCTTCGTCCAGAGTCGGACCCCGATCCCTTTAAGAGCGACTGGGACCTAGCGGTGAGGGAGAGACGGAGAGGAGGGGGAGAAGAAAGAGGAATTAAAAAAGAAAAGGAAGAAAGAGACACGGAAAGGGAGGGAGGGAGAGGGAGTGAGGGAGAAGCGGGGGAGAGAGTGAGGGAGAGAGAGAGAGCGATAAAAAAAGAAAGATGACATCGTGCGAGCGGAGGCGCCGGGGCGACCGGGCTCAGGCTGTGTCTGCCTCGGCCACGGCGTGAACTCAACACCGAGGCTTCACCACAACACCCGCGCGGCCTGTTGGTGGGTGGGAGGGAGGGAGAGAGAGAGAGGGGCCAGAAATACAAACCTACAGATTTATGAAGAGAACACGTTTTAATTTGTAATATTTTTATTATTATAAACGTGGGAATCTCTGGTTATTTTAATGTCCCGTGTGGGCTTTACTAGTGCATGATGTGAACGTGTAGAAATGACATTGATTATTTTCGTGGGTCGATACTGAAGCATATTAAACATGATGTGATTTTATTATTATTATTATTTTTTGTTGAAGCTTGAAGTTGAATAGCATATTATTTGTAGTGATTTTTTGCCCCGCTCATTCAGCTACACTGATTTTAGGCTGAGCAGAAGCATTGGGCAGATCTGCCAGATTTATTAGCCCCTAGATTTGATTTTTATAGAGAATGCAAAACTAGAGGAGACTAAGTCCTGACACTTTTAGCCTTTAGTTCGTCTCCCTCTTCACTTCTGAACAAAATGGATGCTGCTTGGAGCAACTTTCTCTTCCAGGTGAGGTTCCACAAACTGTGTGTGTGTTTCTGTGTATGCCCTGAACTCTCCAGGTTCCTCATAACCACTCCTTCCACTTGTCAGCAGGGCCACTTAATTTTTCTGGACAAATGTATTGGGACGCCTGACCATTCCACCAACAGGGACTTTAATGACATTGCATTCAAATGTATATACTTTACTATGCAGTTGCTCGCATTTTGCAACTATAACAGCTACTTGGAATGCTTTCCACAATATTTTGTAGTGTTTCTGTGGGAATTTGTGCCCATTAATTTTGTTGAGCATTGATTAGGTCAGTCACTGGTGCTGGACGAGAAGGGTCTGGCTTGCAATCTCTGTTCCAGTTCATCAAGGTGTTGGATGGGGTTGAGGTCTGAGCTCTGTGTGGGCCAGTCAAGTTCTTCACTAATTAATCATGTCTTTATGGACCTTGCTTTGTGCACAGGGGTACAGTCATACTGAAATAGAAAATGGCCTTTTCCCAAACTATGTGTCCAGAAAGTTTGAAGCATAGCATTGTCCAAAATGTCTTTGTATGCTGAAGCATAAAGAATGCAATGGTGCACATGATTTCAGTAACTGAGAGGTGTGTTCCAATACTTTTGTCCATATTGCGTAGTTTTACCTGTCCAGGAGGACCATTTCTCCTTTAACCTCTTCAGCTCTGTGAATGATTCAATAACACTTTCATTTTCAGTGCTTGCCATTTTATTCAGATCAGGATGGATTCTGTAATGTGAGGGATTACTATAAAGTATCTGTGTGTTTTCCCATAATTTCTCACAAATGACCCAGATTAAAGGGTTATATCTTGGATGTTTTAATCAGTAATACACCATCAAACAGGGCAGGTTTTGATGTTTTGTTAGCCTGAGGTGGACAGGTACAGGACCGCTGTTCCGGAGGGAGCTCAAAGTTCGGCCAAATTACAGAAGGCCTTCCCACGTAATTACTGTCAGACACACACTGCAGAATCATACCAGATCAAAATTACTGTACCGTTATTACTGTCAGACACACACTGCAGATTTGTGCTGGATTAAAATCACTCCACAGTTATTACTGTCAGTCTGTAAAGACCACACATACTGAATATTCGTAATGGATTAAAATCTCTTCACAGTTATTACTGCTAGTGTGAAAAACTACCCACACTGCAAATTCATACTGAACTGAACTCATCCCACAGATTGCCAAAACTACAGATTCGTAATGGAGTAAAATTACTCCACAATTGTTACTAGCAGACTGTAGAAACTGCTCACATAACAGATTCATAATGCAACAAAATAGTTGCTACAGTTATTACTTTCACACTGTAATAAATACACATACTGGAGATTCATACTGGATTGAAACCACAGCACAATTGATTCTATCAGACTGTATAAACTGCAAACATAGCAGATTCATACTGGATTCAAATCGTGTATTTAAGTACAGCATCTATAGTACAAGTGCTCACTAATGTTCTTGTGGCTGAATGTAATCAGTTCTTACCGGTCGATTATTTGGATTACTTTCCCTTTAAAAACACTACCGCGTTTGGAGTCACGTGACCCTGCTCCGTTATATTACGTTATTCCGCCGACATGTCAAGCATGGAGAGCTTAAACACTGAGAAAACTGAGCAACTTGTCAGTGAACTATGAGGGCAAAAAATAAAATAATTGTTCATTAACCGTAATCGAGTTAAAATGTTCAATTAATCGAGATTTTGATTTTAGGCCAAATTGCCCAGCCCTAATTCTTATGACAGAGTTCCAAGTTCTCATCTAAAGCCTTCCTAGAAGAATATGGGTGCAAGAACTGGAAGTCTGGACTTTCTGCCTGTTCCTTAAAGGTTGAGTGTTTAAAAGGTGCGATTTTTTTTTTTTTTCCTTTTCCAGACAACGGCCGGTCAGACCCAGGTTGACGGCACCCTGCATTCGGAGCTCCTTCCACAGAGTCCAGTGCCCGAGCACCTGGCTCCGCCCCCATCCACAGTGGACACAGCTGCGCTCAGTGAGGATCCTATACCTGGTGGGTGAGAATAGAGTAATACTTAGAGACTAAGACGCCATGGTATGGACAAAATATCAGTTCATATCAATATTGTAACGTATTGGGATACTGGGGAACCCTCAGGGCCTTTTAGGGCTTCAAAGGAAATTCCACTGTGGTTGATTCCACACGGAATTTCTTTGCAGTGGTTGTGAATGGCCTAGAAGTCTTTTCTTCAACACAAAAACAGGCATTTTATTTACCATTCAAACCCACCAGAACTGATGTACAAATGTCTATTTGAGTTTTCATATGGAATGTTGACTGCAAAATAATTGCAAATTTGAACTAAATGACAGATTGTTTCGGCCTTTATTGTAGAACTACCATAAACCATTGCGACTATAAGTTGGGTTTCACTGGGGGTGAGAGGTATTGAAAAAATGATATAATGATAGTTTAAGAAAGTTTTGAGATGATATATTACGTCAGCAAGAACAAATAAGAAAGTTCACTGCTGCATTTAAACTGACCGCAACCACAGTATTCTTCGAAAAATAGAACAATAATAGTGAATATCAAATTGCTATACAGATTCTGTATCGGTCCGATCCTGACCTGAATGACTGGATTGGAAATCGGGAAGGTAATCTGATCTGTTCAAAAATACAGAAAATAATCACAGCACGCATAACACGATTTGCGACGTGCATGACGTAAGAAGATGCATTACGCGATAAGAGTTTTTGTTGTGTGTGAGACTTGCCAACATGTCAGCAGTCTGAAGTTACTTCAGACTCAAAGAAGAACAAGCCAAGACTGCAGAATGTATTGGGACACCTCGCCTAATACTTTATACCCCAACGGAACATGCTCGCAGCTTTTCTAGGCAGGGCAACCATCAATCTCTGTGAAACTTCACAGTTCAATAGGGCTTGATGAGACCTTGCCATAATTGTCCTGGGAGATCCAGAGTTATAGCATTCACTTCACCCGGGTGTCCCATTACTTTTGTCCTTTTCTCCTAGGCTATTATGGTGAATGAGGGTTCATTGGAAAGGTCTCACCCAGCCCTATCTAACTGTGAAGTTTAAAATTTAGAGTGTGAGATATATTTTTCATATTTAACATTTAGATTTATGATCCTTTAAGGCAAATTCTCCATGTTGCTGAGGGCATATCACAGCACACAGTCCAGACCCATGCTAAGTAACAGCCCATTATAACCATGGGGCGTGGCCAATAAGCATATTTCGCAGTTTGTAAAAGTGCTACATTAAAATCCCACATTTAGAGTCACAATTTGTGCAGCATTTAGATTTAGAGGGCAACATTTAGTTTTTTTTAAAACACATTTAGCTCTATAGGTGTAAAAATCGTGTGAAAATTCTTCAAATGATTGAAGAAATGATACCTCTAAATTTGGTAGGCTATTTTTACAAACGGCGCCCAATAGGGCCAGGTTGATTGGGGCGCGAGTATAAAATGAAGACCGTGATTGGTGTATTATTAAAACGCCATTGGTGTATTATTGTTAAATAGCGGAGGTTGTAAAGTTTTGAGTTCAGTCGAACAATGCAGACAAAGCGAGTTGTTTTGAAGTTGTTTTATTGTGTTTTGAGCGAGTTTTGTCAAGTATTTGGTGTGCCTGGCCCAGAGTTTTTATTGTTTGAACCAAATGGTAAACCAAGGGGCAGAGCCGACAGTGCGAGTCGGGGAGGATGAAACACGACTGAATTCAAAGAGGTTTGACACAAGCATAATATAAAATCCCGTATTCCATCCTGTGTTGCTATTTAAAAAGTACGTTTATGACGGAATTGATGTTTTAAAGTTGGTACTGTAAATTCCAAGATGGCCACCAAAATAGGAGTGAACGCTAACATTGGGCCTTGGCAACATGCTGTGATGGATAGGTGGGCCTTAATGCTGAAAAGGTTGCAAATCATTGCCATAGGGGACTTCTTACTATACCATGTTCCCTTATTATATCACAGTTATGATTTTTGTCTTTGTGTGAAACTGTACAAAATGTATCCGGACATTTTTTGAAAGCATTATTTTTTGTTTTCTGTTAAAAAAAAAAACAAAAAAAAAACACGAGTATTGGATTTGTATTGTATCGGCAGATATACAAAGTTACAGTATCGGTATCGAACATTAAAAAAACAGTGGTGTCATGCCATGTCTAATTTAAAGTAGCTTTAAGTTAGCCTAAAAGCCTAAAAGTTAAAACTTACACTCATTAGTTTCAGCAGCTTGCATTAAAACTTATTCATGCTGCTTTTTGAAACTTGTTGCATGATGATTGCAGTTTGAACACCATGCAGCCTTTCAGAAGGAATATTGTTTATTGAAACTTCATAAAGCACAGTTAATTAGTTAATTAGTTCAGTAAGCATTATTAATCTGCCTTCCTCCCTTTCTATCTCCCTCTCCAGTGAAGCCGGTGTCCCGCCCGGCTCGTGTGGCTCACATATGCCAAATCTGCAGCAAGCAGTTCAAGAACAGCTACAACCTGCGACGCCACCAGTCCGTCCACACTGGCGTCCGCATGAAGAGCGCTGCCGCACAGAACCAGGAGAGCAGCGCTAAAGAGTCGGTGGAGCGGACCACCGTTCCTCTGTCCCTCCTTCAGCTGACCATGACCCAGCCTAACCCCCAACCCCAACTCCACCTCCAATCTCAACCCCAGCCCCAGGCACCCAGCTTGCAGCCTTCGGTCGTTCTCCCCGACCCCCTCTCACAGCCTCTGCTCGCTCAAGACACAAACGAGTCTGTCATGGTCAGTGTGGCGTCCACCGTCACGCCCCTTCCTCCTGCTGCGGTGGTTGTCATGGCAACAGCGGAGCCTGTCCAGGTAGGCATTTCCCTCTGAGCCAAGATTTCCGGTTGCACTTTAGAAAGTGCCTCAACTAATGAGGAAATATGAATAAAAAATTCATTCTTATATGCTTATTTCTAGACCTGAATACATAAGTCAGCAGCGTAGTTAGTAGAGTTAGCTGTTTTTAGTACTGGAAGTATGTAGGAAGGTAAGTTGCAGAAAAAAATAGACAGAATTCTTATCTTCATTATGAATATCTTTCTGTATCTTATTCGAGTATCAGAGTACAGAGCTTTACTAGCGATTCCCAACCCTTTTCACCTTGCATATCTCACAACTGACTACAAAAACTTCCACGTCTTGCAAGTTGATTTAACTGATTTGATCATTTTTTTCTCACCTAATGAGACTGCTGATGTTGTTTGTCAGCTGGATGTCTGCAAACGGAGGTCTGGCTGTGTTCAGCCAGTTTAGGTATGATACAAATAATTGCCTCAATTTTTCAATTTCTAAGTTTTAATGCACTTCTAATTAATGCACATGGTTTTGGAATAGAATATCCAATAAGGCCATATAAGTGTAATGATCAGATGAGCACATGCTTTTGGCCATGCATTATGTCTATATACTGTATGGTTAAAGTGTGGTGACCAGGTATGCCCCGCTGTTGAGCTCTGGACTTTGGTATAACCCTGGATACAGTTGTTTGTTTTTTTTTTATGCCCTTATTTTATTTAGACCATGATATTATGTCTTTCAAATGGCTTACTTTCTCCTTCTTCGTGTTTTAGCAGAGACCACCGAACCCAAACCCAGTGCGTAAAAACCATGCGTGTGAGACCTGTGGAAAGGCTTTCAGGGACGTTTATCACCTGAACCGCCACCGGCTTTCTCACTCAGATGAAAAGCCCTTCTCCTGCCCCATTTGCCAGCAGCGCTTTAAGAGGAAAGACCGCATGAGCCACCATGTCCGCTCCCATCAGGGCGGGGTGGAGAAGCCTTACGTCTGCTCCCACTGCGCCAAGGCCTTCTCACGGTTAGACACACACAAACGCACACAGCCAGTCAAAAGTTTTGGGGATGTCTGGCTTTTTTGTATTTATTATTTTTTTAATTTTTTTTTAAAAATACAAATGTTTGTTTATTTATTTATTTATTTTTATTACACAGTCATTTGCTCCTGAGTAAGCAGGTTTGTTCAGAGGGAAATAATACACCGCACCATCTGCACATTAGCTCAGTTTGTTGTGATTTCTGTTTCAATATGTCCTTCTCTGAGCTATAATTTATCCAAATAGCATTATTTTGCTTCCTAGCAAGTATCTGAATAGTTGTCATTAAAAATATTTAACTGTTTTTTTGCATGGTTTTAGGTATCACATGTTTTATTTAAAGGGTAAAAATTAAAGGGTAAGGGTGAAAATGCTGTTAAAAGCTGCGCGTTCACATTGGAATTAGGTTTATTATTCTATTTTAAAGATGCCCCATTATTTTATATTTTTAAAATATCCCCATTTTTATGCGTATCATTTATTTGTATACATTTATCTGCCACTCCTCAAAGGCCGGGCCGTGAAAATAGTTTCTGATTTTAAACCGGTCTGTGACAAAATAAAGGTTGGGGACCACTGTCAAGTGCATGTGCAGGTGATCATAGGTTCATGTATGGCCCACTGTATTGGTCTGTGTTTTTCAGTGGAGTACCAGAAATGGGTGCACCTAAAAGTATCTGAATAATTAGTGTGTGTGTTGTACCCTTTTGGACATGTAGTTTATAACTTACTGATCTACAGTTTTGGGTATATAGTACATTTTTATATCAGTGCTGAAGCTCATGAGGTCTCCCACACTTGGCCCTCTCTTTCTTTCAGGCCTGACCATCTCAACAGCCACGTTAGACAAGTCCATTCTTCAGAACGACCTTTTAAATGCCCGGTATGATTTATTTATTACTCTGGTATTATTTCATTCTGCATTTACAAAGAAGGGTTAAAGATGTTACAAGTCAATTAAAGGGCCCATATCCTACATTTCATTTCTGTGCTTGTATTCACCAAAACAGTTGTAATTCATTTCTTCATAATGTTTATACCTCAGAATTAAATAAGGTATTGCTTTTGCTGTGCCTTTAAGACTGACATATATATAACTTTAGTCTGAAGGAAGGGCTTTAGGCTCAATAGGCAGATATTTGTAAATGCATAGTTTTTTGGGACATCAAAAAAATTTGCATACTATATGACTACACCATGAAAGTTTAACAATGTTTATATAGGTTTATATAAACCTCTTTTATTTAAAGAGGAACCTTAATATTAAAAACGCACACTGATATCTGTGAATTTCTGTATGTGCACCAGGTGTGTTAGGTTTTTTATTTGTTGTTCCCCTCAGACGTGCGAGTCAAGTTTTGCCACGAAAGACCGCCTGCGTGCTCACATGATCAGGCATGAGGAGAAGGTGCCGTGTCACATCTGTGGCAAACTGCTGTCTGCCGCTTATATCACCGATCACATGAGGGTGCACAACCAGTCACAGCATCACGCCTGCCACCTGTGTAACCGAAGTGAGTGCCGTATGGTTCTTGTTTGTCTTTCACTCTTTCACAGATTTCCTCCCTCTGTATCCAATGTGTTAGCTTATTGTACTGCTGTGGAAAAAGCAACCTCAGTGAATTCTTTGATGATCTTCAGATGATTTCAGATTTTAGATTTGAGTGTTTTTTAAAGCTGCTTATTCTCACAGTATGATATGGACCCTGACACACAGACAGTTCTATAATCATAGTCAAAACAACACTTTTTTTTTTTTTTAATGTTTTGACCTTATTTAAAAATACCAGCTGTATTTTGAATTAAAAAAACAGCTGCATGAAAATTGCATGATAAAAAGGCCAATGGAAATGGAATGGAATTTTAAAGGATATTGAGTTTTTCCAGTGAAATGGTTACTTCCGTAACTGTTTAGAGATTACAGCTGAATCTCTTTTCTCCCTCGGCTCAAGGCAGGAAGTCTGGATTTCTCTGTTGCTGAGTATCTCTATATCAGTCTAGTGCAGAGTGTTCGGAGTACAGATTCAGTGCCACGTTCTATAGGGTATAAACAAACTGATTGCGACAGAGCATACAGATAAGACCACTACAAGTTGCACTGGGAATTAAATGATACACTCAGCCTATGGTTCAATTCATTTCTTTGTACTGGGTTCACAATTATATTCCGAACAAAACTTGAATTAGGAAAAATAATGACTGCATTCAGTTGACAGATTTACATTTAATTTAGATTCTGCATTGACGGGATTAATTGACCCCCCCCCCCCTTCCATTTTATATAATTCCATTTCTGTTTCAGTGAAAAACAAAATTACAAATGTGGTAGAGATTTGTTGTTTTTCTTTTTTAATCAATTAAGTTTAAATGATATCGTACATGAAGCAAATATATTATGGCTGACCAATGAAACACTGTTATAAAGCTTAGGAATAATGTTTTTTTTCTTGGCTCTCCTTGCAGGTTTCACCACGCTGACATATTTGCGCATTCATGCTCAGAAGCACCACGGTCAGGAGTGGAAGGAGGGTGGAGGTGGGTTCGGCTCAGCCGGCGCTGGAGGCGTCCTGGTCTGCCAGCTCTGCGGCGTCCACTGCAAAACCCCCACGCAGCTGCAAGGCCACATGGGCACCCACAACCCCCCGCTGAGTGAATCAGCCCCAGTTAGCAGTAGTGCGGATGGAGCAGCACATGGCACTGTGACCCTCAGCAGCATGACCCCGGCACCCGTTTTCGTCAGCGGCAACACAGTGGTGGACCTGCTGGTCACCGACTGCTCCTGCATTGCCCAGCAGCCGCAGAGCTAGTAACTGCAGGCTTGTAACACAAACCCATACATGCACTGCCTGTCAAAAGTTTAAGGACACTTTAACGTTACCTCTTGGTTAGGAAAAAAATACTTATAACTGTTTTGCTGAGCAGCCCATATCATGGAAAACTGACTGAATATTATAAATTATAACATTCATTATATACGTTCATGATATTCGTTCATTAATTAAAAATTATAAGTTGCGTTTTGAGGGGGGGTTGATGTGAAGTAAAGGTTTGATGTAATGTGAAAATAAGTTCTGAAATGTACCAGTTAAAACCAAGCCGGGAAAACACATTTTACTTTCTTTTTTTTAAATAATGTATTATTGTTGTAATATGAACACCGCTGTGACGGCAATTCAGTAGTTTAGCCCCGTCCATCCTCAGTGTAGCGGAGTTGTTGGAATGGAAGATGCATAGAGCTCATTTACATATGAGTCTTAAAGTTACAGTAACTAAAGCAACCTGTTTATATCTATAAATATAAAGAGAGATTGGAAAATGGCCATGAAGAAATGAATTATGACTGTTTTAATAAAATCATACAAAGGCTATAATGGATTTCAGCTGAAAAAAAATAATTTATGCAAACATTTTCGATATTCATTTACCTTCAACACTCAACTTCATGTTCATCAAAGTGTCTTCCTTTGTGTGAGGAGCAGGTTTTAAATAATTGGACAGTTTTCTAAGCTATTATAAAAGGCTCATGTTGAAACTACACATCTGATGAGTGCTGACACCACAAAGGGATAAAAATTGCCCAAAGTCAGCTGCTTATTTTTGTGTTTTGACAGAGTAAACATGCTTATTTGCGTTGAAAAGTTGGGTGTCCTTGAGCTTTTGATGGGCATTGTACAATCACACATCCACACACATGCACTAAGCTAGCAATGTGTGCGTTACGTGTATATCCTAATGATGCATAGGACCCGTTTATAAGAATGCTATATGCTATAACCCTCGCTCCCACACTACTAGAGGAAATACTGTGAACAGAGCCATCATACAGCTAACTGAGGAGCACTCACAACAAACACACACACACTCACACACAGCTACTGTAGCAAATTTCACCTCAGTGCAGCACGTTATGCGCATAAAGACTAAACACTACACACGTCAATTGTGGACGTTTGTAGAGAATTGCCAAGGCAAGATTGCCAGCATGAGTAGAGTGGAGACGGACCCTGTGTCTCAAATCAAGTACTTCCGTAGTGAATAAGCCACTGGTTGCGGTGGCAACATACACCATGGGGGGGTGAGGTACTGGAACCGGCAAAATAAATTGAGTGTGGAATGTTGTGCACTGTTTTGAAAGTAGTGGGGCCATCAGAGAACATTTAAAATTTTGACTGAGTAGTCGTCCCTTAGAAAGTGCTTTTCATTCACGTTAGGCTATTTGTAAATTATCCAAAATGTACAAGGTTTCATGGCGTAAGGTGCCGGGCTGTAATTTGTCATATCTGTTTACTGCAGTAACAGTGTTTTTCCACAACAATGGTGAAGTGCTGTAACAATGTAGCCCATAGTTCTCTGAATTGAGACACAGGGAGAGCAAAAGGCTTAGAGATTGACATAAGGACAGATGGAGACTTATTGATTTCAGTACCAAGTAGTACCACATTGCACTGTTGCACTGGCTAGTTTTCTCTCTGTATCTTTCTTTCTTTCAAAAGCTCACTCGCTTTTCTTGCTGCAGGACTCTTAACGATACTGTGATTGTGACTCTACTGTAGTTTTTCTGCTCTCCATCCCAGTGACAGCGAACAGCTTTTTGTTTGACCTTTCTGAACACCACCCAGTCTGCCCTCCTCAAGATGCCCTCCAATTTGCTTAACCACGAAGACGCAAAAAAAGTAGGGGCACACAATACATCTGCAGCCAATGTATTATTCACTGATAAATGTTGTTATTGTAATTATTATTATGGGCCATATATTGGGATAACAGTCGATGATTACAACCGATAATTAGCTGCGTATTTTTACCTTGACTGAACTTGTTACCAATAAGAGCGCTTTTGCCAATCTAACAATCACCTTCCATTTTAAGTGGCCTAGGATCGGATTATTAAGAAAAAATGATCTTATTTACAGTAATTATAATGTCCACTTTAATGTACACTTTAGTGTCTTGGCTATGTAAAAAATAAACCAACTTGCCCCTTAAATGCCTGAAACTGCCCTATTTCCTTAAAACACGCAAGGAATACAACCATATGTTGTTGATTCATTTGGAACACCCCCTACGGTTCAATAAGCTCACGTGAACCGCAGTATTACAACATGCCCAACATTTTTCTATCATTTCCCTGCAGGTCAAATGCATGTCATACATTCAGATCCACAAAACATCCCTGGTGCCTGTCAGCACGCTATGCAAATATGAGCTTGAGAAGAGGGGGAAGCTAAAAGCAAATAGCTCTTGTGAAACAATGGGAGCGCTAGTGAGTCCGAAAAGCAAATTTGAAGAGCCACCGCCATCTTTAAAATTTGTTAACATTTTGTTCAGTATAATGCTAAGAGTAAGAGGACTGTAAACAAAGTTAAGTCTGCGGTCACTGCTTGTCTCTGTCGCCTAATGTTGTGGTCACATGAGTGATATAGAAGAGTGGCCAGCTGCCATTCATTTTCAATGAGAGGTTTACAGAAGCGAGTGATCATTGTATCGCCGGATAGACCAGCAGCCTATTTTATGCAAATACTGAGTGAAGCAACACAGCACCCACCAATAGGAGTGAGGGCAGTATGACACATGGTGCCTGAAACACATGATCCAAAGTTTTAGCCCCAGTCGAGCATGGAGGAAAAGCGGAGTTTGGTGGTGGTGTTTCTCTACACTGCCCTTTAGTCAGTAAAGGGTTAATTATCGGTTGTTGTTATTGGCCCAGAAATTCCATATGCATGTGTGGACTCCTCTTTTGTTAATTTTTATAAGTGTAAATAAGTGCAAACCCTCTATAGAGACACACCTCTGCACATTTTAATACACAATTTAACATATTTGGAAAAAGTGGCCTGTGTTCTTTCATTCTCTCTCACATATATATATATATAGGCCATTTACGATATATTACATATCCAATATAATGTGCCAAATAAATAGAAACTGCACAAAAATGGCAGAAATTGGATTTTTGTGTGTGGTCTGTTGAGGGTGTGTACTTATTTACAGTTATATTAATGAAAGATGCAGGATGAAAAATGAGAGGCAGAAATAGGTGAAGGTGGGATGCAGGGAGGCGACGGTGAAGGTGTGCGATGATTTCCTCCATAAATCACTTTCCTCCAGAAATGGAACACACACCCACACACTGAGCTCGGGGGAACGCTTTGTTGAGCAGTGCTTTGTTTGAGAAGTGAGTTTGGAGTGTGTATGTGTGTGCACTGAGGTGTGTATGACATTCTGAGGGCAGATAAAGTGCATCTCGAGTGTCAGGTTAAAAACACACATCACGCAAGTACATGACTGCCCATAATGATGTCCGACCACTGCCAAAGACTGGAAATTAAATTGAGTAAACGAGACCTACTGTAAATCCAGTCGCTGGCAGCAGCGGGAGAAGTGTGTCCCGCTTTACTAATCGCATAGACAGGGATGCTGGTGGGTGGGTGGTGCTTTATCATCCCCAGATAAATGTGTGCTTGTTTTAGGGGTTTATTTATTTTAAAAGCAACAGTTGTACCAACTATTGCTCAGCTCATTGCATAAATAGATGAAAAATACAGAAACTAAAGGGTGGTTATTTTCCTTAATGGCCTCAAAAAAGTCTTCTGCAACACAAAATCATAATATTTACAGAGAAAAAACAGTGTTAGTTTTCATTGCAGGAGGTGTGGCCTAGATTTACTATCAGACCTTTAAGGGGCATTCCAACCTAACAAGTATTTAAAATGTTATTTCTTGTTTCCTTTTTGCATTTTTTTGTTCATGTTTTGTAACTGCAGTGACCAGCATGAATTGCACAAATACAGCCATTGGGACCCCCACAGTGATGGAAAAATTGTATTTATACAGGGTTTAATAAATATGACTGTTTTTCCAGCAGTAACGTTAGCTATTTGGCTAATTCTGCATCAGCCACCCTCAAGTATTCACACCCAAAGTGCTTGAAGAATTTGAGTGACTCTTCCACCTTCACCTTTTTGTTTATTTTTGTGCTCACAACAGATTTCACAGTGCATTGCTTCTTTAATCTGCATTGCTTCTTTAAATGCCCAGGAGACTTTTTTTTGTATTGTGAAACTCAAATGAATTAAAAATGAAAATCAGTAAAAATGGAGCTAAAACTTTATTTTGCAAAATCTTAAAAAACTAAATTGAACAAGAAATTAAACAGAAATCTTAACCAAATATAGAAAATGAATGACAAATATAGAAAATTGATGTGCAAAAACAAACCTGGTTTGGGAGCTTGCATCAATGTAAGCAACGCCTCTATGTGGCAGCACTGCATACCTTGGTGTGTGCATTCATGTACTTGCATGACGTGTGTTTCTGGCCTTAGGGGCTGAAAAAGATCAGGAATCGTATTCAGGATCATCATGCACCTTAAAACAATTAGGAATTTTTTTGTTCCCTGAGTCTCAACACATGGAGACAGTCAATCTGGTCCAATAAGATGCTACGCTAAGATGCTAAGTTAGGAGTGCAACTAGAACTGACCTGTCTATTATTTTATTTTTTACTTTTTTCAAGCGTTTAAAAAAAAAAAAAACAACTGCACCTGTTACTTCTTCCTAGAATATTTAGGACATTTTTGAGCAGGGTTGTGTTTTTATTTAGTTTCTGTTGTGAATGTGTGAATCAAGTGTTTGAAAGAAGGGCTTAGTCATGTGATATTGACCTTGATACCCAGAAATGAGTGTACAACCCCTCGATTGAAATGAAAAAAAGGATATTTGAGAGGGTGGGTGGGTGGGGGGAATCCTGGTTTTGTACTGGAGTGATATGTTTGATCAGTTTAATGTTGGTACTGTATATTCTCTTGTTAGACACTAACTTAATTTTTCTAATTGGAGATTTGTTTTGTTCATCCTATTTAGCACCATGGTTGCTTTTTAAATAAGATCTGAATCTTTAGGTTATGTCTTCTTTTTTTTTTTTGTTATTTTTTAATTTGGCACTAAGCTGAAATAATACCTCTTCAATAGGAATCAGTACAGTTCTGGCACTGCATCTCAATGCCTTATTGTACCACTCTACCACATTTTAATTCGTAAAACGCTAAAAAAAAAAAAGGTATTTTAAATCTTAGTCTTGGATCCAGTAAAAGGAGAAAAAAAATATTAATGGGATGTATTTATATTTATATTTTTATATTTCTCAGCAGTATGCATGTCTATTAGCGATTGTTAGAGTAAAAAAATGTTGATGCTTACCATGATCATGAATATTATGTTATTATTTTGTAGATTATGTAGAACATGTTATTATTTTGTAATTTTGACTATTAAAAGAAGAAGTAATTATATTGATTTGGAGTATGTTCTTTTATGAGCGTAAGCTGCTGAAAAAGGCGAGGTGGTGCAGGCAGTGTGATGCCCTGGGCTCCATCAACCTAAACATTGGATATACACACACCACAGCTGCACAATCCAGACAAAACATCAGTATTGGACATACGCATTGTGATTGCAATAATGTTCAGTATATTAAAGGGCCCATATCAATCAAATTAAAAAGGTTCATGTCCAAAAACCAATCTGAAAATTTAAGATTTATGTAAAACACATTTACACAAACCACCTTATTCACACTGAAGTTTTGAGAAATGTTTCTGTCCTGTGCTGCACTCTGAATGAACTGTAATGCAGGACAGCCAGGCAGAAAACGGATCATTTACGAATATTACTCTTAACAGCGCAACGGAAACAGCCTGTTAAATTCTAAGGGATAAACTGAGATTGGAAAAAGGTCGTATGTGAAAGGATTATGATAAACTGTGAATTAATCCATGATTGGAAGCAAAATGTAGAGTGTGGGTCCTTTCTAAACACATTTGTATATAAAAAAAATCCAAGAAAATAATCTGGCTTTTTGTTGGATTACATTAAGACCACAAATTATCAGAACACCCAGTTAAATTCAACCTGGAGCTGTGATTGCTGTGTTTGGGTAGAGGCTCATTTGAATATTGTACCCTTCTGAGATATGTTAACATATGTATTGTGCAGCCCCGTGTGTGTATGTGTTTGAGTGAAAGAGCAAAGAGATTAGTGTGCAGATTTGACCTTTCTCTCGTGTTCTGTTGCCTAATCATATTTGGGAAGCAGGAGGCCAATTCTGTACAACTCTGTGGTTCTCCTGTTCTAACTGGGCTGTACAACAGAACACATAAAACCTGAACCAACTAAAAATCACACGCACACACCAAGGCCTACTGCACAGCAAGATCACTGTGGACACTGACTGCTAAATCATCTCTGCCTTCCCATTAGAATCAATACCGTAGCTTTATCTAGAAATCGATCTTGAAAAGAGGTGGTTCTCTGATTCCCAGCATGTGGGAATTGAGTTTCGACTCCCAAGCTTTGGGCTCGATTACACACAGAGCCTTTCGAGTTTGTGAGGTGCTCTATGGACAAAAGTATTGGGATGTCTAACCATTACTCCAACAGGGACTTTAATGACATTCAAATACATAGATTTTAATATGGAGCTGGTCCCCCTTTGCAGCTAGAACAACTTCCACTTTTCTTGGAAGGTTTTCCACAAGATTTTGGAGTTCTATGGTAATTGTGCCAGGCACTGATGTTGGATGAGAAGGCCTGGTTTGCAATCTCTGTTCCAGTTCATCCCAAAGGTGTTGGATGGGGGTTGAGGTCTGGGCTCTGTGTGGACCAGTCAAGTTCCTCCACACCAAACTCATCCAACCATGACTTAATTTGTGCACTGGGACACAGTCATGCTGGAATAGAAAAGGTTCTTGTCAATGAAAGTCCCAAAAAGGACTTCGATAAGGTTTAATAAAAGGAATCTCACCACGAGACGTAATAAAAGTATAAAAGAATGATTTTTATTATCTTGCAGCAAGAGAACAAGTCTGAGAAAAGAGTTGTTCTGGATCATAAGCGTGTGCTTTCCAGCTTATACAGCAGTAAGCAATGTATGTGCGTAACATAGTTGTCATTAGGTTAGTCAAAACAAAAGTGTGTATCTTCTCCGTTCCCGGACACTTCCAGCTGGATCGCTCCGTCCTTCTATCA
>JBBPDC010000109.1:24467539-24482089 GCA_037974485.1 Hemigrammopetersius urotaenia
ACAGCACATAATCAGTGGGCAAAACACAAACAGGTGAAAACCGGAAACAAGGAGGAAAACGGAACAGAATATCAAAAACAACAGAAAAGCAGTGGTCCCTACTGGCCACTGACCGAACCATGGCACTTTAGTGGTTTTCAAATATACTAATTTATATTTTAGAATTTATTTTTCTCTTGAACAGATCCATATGTTCTTCCTTTTTTTTCTAGTATTTTCATTTTACCAGCACTTTAGAAACAACATTAAAGTTGGATTCATATAGGTGATTTTATCTCTTCTTTCTTTCTATCCATCCCTCCATCTCTCAGGCACTGGTTGACCAGCTCTTACATCCTCTTTGCTGTGCCCTACTTTGTGTACGACATCTATGCCATGTTCCTGTGCTACTGGTACAAGCTTCAAGTCAAAGGTCACGAGACGGACAACGGCCCCAAGTTGAAGTCCGTGGCGCTGACCAGCTACCTCCGCCGAGAGTTCCTCATGGTCCTGCACCATGTCGTCATGGTCACTGTCTGCTTTCCTGTCTCTGTGGTAACTGTCGCCATGGAACTTTGGCACTTGCTTTGGTTTTGGAGAGAGGAGAAAACTTCAGGCCAGATTTTCAAGCTAGACTGAAGCTTGTCTCACAACAGAAAGTGATGCTGGGTTTGTTGTTCATCATGACTGGCTTTTAGGTTCAAGACTTAACACTTGTAGAGCAGTGGACCCTTTTTCACACACTCATAAGGGGCAGTTGGGTGGCCTAGTGGTTAAGGCATCCGCCCTGCGACCAGAAAGTCTGGGTTCGATCCCTAAGACCGCTAGGCACCGCTGAGGTACCCTGAGCAAGGTATCGTCCCCACACACTGCTCCCCGGACGCCGTGTTCCTGGCTGCCCCCTGCTTCACTTGGTGAATGGGTTAAATGCAGAGGAAGAATTTCGTGCTGTTCACACTGTGTGCTGTGGTGTTTTCACGTATGACAAATTTTCACTTCATAACGTTCTACATAATGCAGCATCACCAATATTTCTGTTCTAGCTTTTAGATCTACATCCAGTCTTGATTATGGTTGTTTTCTCATAGTCTGACATCACAAGTGCCGCTCATTTAAACACCCTGAAATGTGGCTGAAAATAAACTGTTCCAAAATGCAGGGCAGCATGAATATTAATGAGAACTCTGGCAGTCCTCCATAGCCTGAGGGGAATGTACCACTTTTTGGCTTGGAGACCTTTCGTTGGAAGAATTAGAAACATAAAAAGGCAAAGAAATAAGTATGCACTGCTGACTCTGGAGCATTTGGAATGCAGGAAGTCGCTCATAATAGGTTTTAATCACTGCAACCTGAGATGTAGGTTAATCTGCAGTTTTAGGATCAAGCCATGCACTAACAGTGAGATGTCTGTTCTTCTCTTTGCAGTTCTGGAGGCAGGGGAAAGGCGACTACATCCAGGGCGTCATGTTCCTGGCTGAACTCAGCACTCCCTCTGTCTGCTTAGGCAAAATCCTCATACAGGTACATTCATTATTGATCAGATAAGTGTTTTTTCACTCCACCCCCTGTGGTATTTTTATACTGATTCACCACTCTCACCTTGTCTTAAACAATGATGCATGCAATATTTATTGTGCAGTGATTACATTGTACCATAATGCGCCTTTTGTGGTGTGGTCATGAGGGACGCTCTGCAATTACCAGCTGCTGACTAAGCATGGAAATCTTCGGTAGTCTCTGTAGGCCCAGGCAAAATAGAATGCTTGTCAATATGCATGTCCTGACTTGAATTGTGTCATGTAGTCCCAAGACCAAAGTCTTGATCTTTTATGTCTAAGCTACCTTGTGTCATGGTTAAAGGATGTCTGATGTCTGGGTAGGGAATACCTAATTGTTTCAGTGAACCAAGTTTGGTGACCAAAGACATTCTCTAATGTCAGAGGTGTCGAATTCCTCTCCTGGAGGGCCATGGTCCAGCACATTTTGGTGATTTCCCTGCTCTGAAACACCTGGTTCACCTCGCCAGTTAATTGTCAAGTGTAGTATTTTTGGCGAGGAGAACCATCAAACAGTGCTGGACACTAGCCTTCCAGGGCCGGAGCATGACACCCCTGTGATCTTTTGTGTTTGTAGATAATGGTATAAAATACAGTATTGCAAACCACACAAGGGGGGGAGCTGAAGGTCTGGTGGTTAGGAAGGTCATAGGTTTGAATCACTGAACTGCCAGTGGCACTGGTATATATTATGCATATTATGCAAACCTCACTTAAGCTATAAGGTCTATGGGCTATACATGTTCATAAAGTTCTTTTCATAAAATCACTCTCACCAGCTTTATTCTTCACAGTTTCAGTTCCTTTCAAAATGAGCCATTTGGATGGAGAGCCCAGTGTGATGTAATACTGGACCAATTTGCATAGAACCGCCCCATATCTATCGAGACCCACTAGATTAGTTGAAGATCCGCCATTTTGGCTGCTGGTTTTTACGAACACGGATAAGCCGAGAGCTGTGGCTACAGGCAAAGGCAGGTTACACATGAAGAAAACCGAAGAACTGCATGGCTCCATTTCATTTTCGATGGCCATGTCCCAACAACAATCGGTTTTGTTCTTAAGTATTTAAGGTGGAACGAAAAACTCGAATTAGGAGCTGTGAATAAGGAGCTATCTTCAGCGACGTGGATGATCTGTACCTACTGTCCATGATAAGTCAGCAGATGAGGGAGTACTTTCAAATAATGACTTCTGTGTTTCTATCGAACATATAGGGCTGAATAGCACCTTTGTTTTCCGTCATTTTCACATGTGTCAAACAAGCAGCGTAAGGGGCGGGTGGAGCATGGGATGGGCGAGGCATGACCAGCAACAGCTTATCTGCATAAAAGGCACAGAGCCCTGAAACAGCGTGTTTTGAAAGGGACTGAAACTGTGAAGAATTAAGCTGTCTTGAGCTCTCTTTATGTGGAAGTGATTTTGTGCAAAGAACTATATGAACATAACCCATATACCGACTATACATTGTTTTTAAAAAAGGGAATTTTGCATAATATGTCCTCTTTAAGCAAGGTACCATCCCCACACACTTCTCCCAGTTCCTGTCTGCCAGCTGCGTTTCCCCTGGTGTCAGAATAGTATAGAAAATAAAAACAAATAAAAATGAGCAGGTCTGTCTGACACGGACTGAAGCGAGTGTGATGACTTAGAGACCTTGTTGGCTCATTCTGTGTTTCTTCTGAAATCAAATTATTAATGGGGGAATTGTTACCCATTTGGTGCAGTAACAGTCTCTACTGTTCTGGGAAGGCTGGATGTTGGACCATTCTGAGATTTTAATTGCAACCATGAGAGCATTAGTGAGGTCAGGCACTGAAGCCACTCTGGCTTTTCCCAGAGGTTCACTCTAGTGAACACAGTTCTGCTTAGCATTGTACTCACTGGTCATAGGTTCATGTACAATTGCATCCCATTCTATTCATCTCTCGTTTTGTTTGGAGATTAAAATGGCTGCACCATAGAGTAGCTGGGTTTACTGTCTAGAAGGGCTGTCTGGATACTTTTGGACACATAGTATGGCTTTAGTGCGAAGATAAAGAAACAAACCGCAGACATCACAATTGTCTTGGCTGACATTTGGGTACGTCTTTTATTTTTTGCAGTATTGCTGCTTCAACTCTATGTATATTCCCGAGGTCTTTATGGATTTCCCAGCCTCCCTCTCTGAGCCTCCCCCAGCTGAATATAGCCTTCTGAATTTAGACGAGCTTTAACACTAGATACAATATCCTCCTTTATAGCTGCACCCCCCTCCCTTTCCCCTCATCATTGCGGGGCTTTGAGTAGCATGGAATGCAGCCAAGAACGTCGCCTGTACACAACACGGCTGAACATGTGTCCTGATCCTCAAGAGCACGCAGAGGACTCTCTGTAAGATAGATGTGTTGTGTCGACTGCATGACAAATAATTCATGCTTTGGAGGTATTTATACATATACAGTAATCCCCCACTTTTCACGGGTGTTATGTTCCAAGAGTACCCGCATATAGTGAAAAACTGGTTAAAAAAAAAGCCTAAAATGCCTATTTTTATAGTGTAAACCCAAAATATGCCCCCAAATATGCTCCCAGAACCCGACCATCATATCTGATGATCCCAAACACATTAAGATTCCTCAAGAATCTGATTAAAAAAAGTCAGAGAGTGTGCAAAGCTGTGATCAGAGCAATAAGTGATGTTTTCAATATTAATCTACAATGTAGCCAATAATAAAAACAAAGACTTTTGACTGGTAGTGTATGTAAAAAATGTGACGGTTCTGTATATTATCAAATAATGGGACTTTTACTTCCGCTCAAGTATTAGTGAGGATAGCAGTCTACTTTTTCCCATAGTTCCTTTATAGTTAGTAACATGACTGCATTTTTGTTTTTAATTATTCAATGTTGACAGCATTGTGATTCATCTTTTTGACTAGATCACATGCCTCACTTTGGACCTTAAAGATTTTATTTTAGACCAAAAATATCTCAACAGTACTGAGGTTTTTTTTAGCTACTTTAATGGGTCTAATTAAGTTGTTTTTACTGCAGTCATTATTTCACTGAAGTAATAATCCTTTTACTGGAGGATGGGTTCAAGCTACTTTACCCACTTCCAGTTAGTACTGGTGTGTTTAAGTTTTCTTCTTGTACAGCTAAGAGTAGCTTGTTTGTACTATTTTCCTTTTACATAAACCAGGAAAGATTTTACCACACGTCGTCACTCATTTCTTGTTAGCTCTGTTTCTTTTTTGTTTTCATCACATTCACATTGCCAACAGCACCTTCACTGCTTGGCTGCCATTTACCTGTATTTTTGATATGACTTTGATATGACTATTTTAAGTTCTTTTCTTTTATCTGAGCCATTGATTTTGCTGCTTATACTTACGTATGGACTTTAATAACTGTACCCTTTTCAGACAACACAGTTTATGTATTTGTTCTTCTTTTGTCAGCCTTCCCCTTTCATTTTTCTTTCTTTCTGCCTCATTTTTCTCCCCGTGATTCAGTTGAATCCTCTTTCAAGTTGGATTGCTTGTTTGTGTTTACCCTTTCACTTGCACTCTCTCTCAGTACAAGCAGCAGCACACGCTACTTCACAAAGTGAATGGGGCGCTCATGCTGATCACTTTCTTCATCTGTCGAGTCCTTCTCTTCCCCTACCTCTACTATGTGTATGGCAGGTACGGCTCTTCACATCCCTTCTTCTGGCTTTCTCTCTCTCTCTCTCCTTTTTTTTTCTGTCTCTTTCTCTTGTTCTCTCTCTCTCCCCATTTTCAAAATGGGGTGGCTGTGTGTGCAACAACACTGAAAGGGATACACTACCATTCTGAAGTTC
This sequence comes from Hemigrammopetersius urotaenia, assembly GCA_037974485.1. Classification (NCBI taxonomy): domain Eukaryota; kingdom Metazoa; phylum Chordata; class Actinopteri; order Characiformes; family Alestidae; genus Hemigrammopetersius; species Hemigrammopetersius urotaenia. The sequence continues at coordinate 24,472,901 of JBBPDC010000109.1, forward strand.
AAAATAATGTAAATGAATGTAAATGTTCAATAACAGTTCTGAAGATGCATCTATACATTTTGATAGGATGCTAGTTATGTACATTCATCAGTAGGAAACTGTAAACCTGCAGAACATTAGATGTGCCTAGTATATGATTCTGAAATGACTGAGAATAAAGTCATTTGATTAAGTCAATGATAATTATATATAATGATTATATAATAATAATGATGACACATTCAGAATTTACATCCATGATCCACAACACCTATAATAAAGTTCTAATAAAATGAACAGCCATATTGAAACCTGGAATCTCCAGAATGCCTTGGATTTGAGTAAAATATACGGTAGATAACTGGCAAATAAATGAGTATAATTTATTTCAAACAGTACATTATTTATTTAGCAACCACAAAAAAGTTCAATACAGATGCTAGAATAACAAAAATGACTGATGCACCTTTGGCTTCTCACTTTACGCTCTGTCGCCTTCTGTCCATGAGAACCTTTTTGTTGCTCCTCTCTCCTCCTGCAGATACGCCTCCATTCCTTTCTACCTGGTACCGCTGGCAGTGCCCTGGCAGTGTAACATGGGGGCGCTGCTCCTTATGGCTCCACAGCTCTACTGGTTCTCTCTCATCTGCAGGGGGGCCCTGCGCCTGTTCACCGGACGCTCCTCGCGCTCCAGATTGTCTGACACACATGGCTCCTCCCCATCCTCGCACCCGGCCAATGGCTACAGCACTAAGATGAGCTGTCTGGACACACCCACCACCACGAGCCACTAAGAAAACGACAAGCAGCAAGAGACTCCAGATGGACAAAAAAGGGGGAAATGAAGTGTTGTAGATGAACTGAGTCGCTACATGAGCCTGAAGGACACTGAATCCAAACCAGAGGAGCAAAGCTGGACCAGAGTGGGAACTGTAATGGAGTAGTTGCACTATTGTACTAGAATACAGTACGGTACAGTACCACGGTTAACTCCGAGACCCATGAACCGCCTCTAGGACTGCTTTAGTAGACGGCCCAGAGCTACGCTGTCAAAAAGACTTGACGAAAATAAAAAACGCGGTAGTGTTTGCACAATGGCCAAGCCTTTGTCTACCGCACAGGTTTGTGTAAACCAAGGCAATATGCATCAATATTATGCATCATAAGACGCTCAAGGGGTCGTCATGAGAATCGTATTGGCATGTCAGTGTTGCCTGCAAGAAATAATCAGCCAGTAAAAATTTGTCATATTCAGAAGTGATATTTTCATTCGCGGAACCTCACAGTGAAACACAAACGGCAATAAATCTGAAACTGCTTTTAGAAGCAAGATCACGAAATAAGGATTCGCAAAAAAAGGCTGCTGATCTTCACAACGAAAATATTCAATAAACTTTGACTCTCCCATTAAAATATAATTAGATTAATGAATAATAGCTAATAACAAAAAGGAGAACTCTATGAAATGTAAGCGAGCCCAGTCTAGCTGAAAGAAGTGACAGCTCAGGAACCCAGAATGTATTCACTTGTAGGCGATAGTGCATTGTTAATAGATGGCCTGGCTAAAGCTTAGTAACCGAAGCATAAAGTTAAAGGCAAAGATTTCGCCCGAAAGTCCTACTTTAAGGCCAAACATGCGACTTTAAAGCAGAACTTTCGGGCTGATCTTTACCAGCACTATCTACTGTATGTATCTATACACAAATATATGTAATACCTGTGTAAACTAAAACATAAACCCACAGACGACCCTGAATTTATAGGCAAAATGATCAAATATATTAAGCTGCCTTATCCCATTTTAGAATTGGGTATAATTTTAGTTTTATCTTTGCTTTTTGGCTAGAGTATTTGCAAAAAAAACATTTCTACATGTTTCTTATTTATTGTTACAAATCCTGACCTTTATTTATTGTTCTTGCTGTTTACTTGCGTGTCCATTCAGTCCAAGAGTGCTGTTATCATACTGGTTATGAAACGGTATTTTTGCGTTTACGTTTGTAATCCCGCATACAATCTCCGAAACAATATTGATATTTATATAATACCCCTGACTTGCTTGCACCTACTCTTTTCTAGTGTTTTGCGGTTATACTTTCGGAATGACAGTGGAATAAATCATATATAGTAGAAAAACGACTTTGTTTTGAACCCAGTTCTGACCCGGTCATGTGCGGATAGCATGCCGTCGCCAAACGCAGTTCAGCTCACTTAAAGGTCGTTTATATTTAACAACAAAAAAACAGATTCAGATACTGAAAGGAAAAAATGTTCCGAATATTATATTAACAGCTGCATATTTAAGGGGGTTCTTTTGCTTGACTGACTTGGTTTTGTTTTTGAATGTTCCGTGTTCTGTAGCAGTTCAATCCCCAACTTTGAAATGAAGGCACTGTTGTATTTCAGCCTCTCATTGCAAATGTATAATATATACTCTTGTCCCATGTCTCTCACGGCTACCGTCACTTTATTGCTGAATATCTGCATCAAAATCGCCTTCTCTGGTAAAAGGCAAATTTTTTTGGAGACAGAAGAGTCGTCGGCGGTTAGCATTACACTAATTTTATATATTTTACATTGCAGAATATACAGAATATGGTTTATTGTCATCACAATGTTAGGCTTTTCAGTATGCAGTAATATGCAAATGAGTCTTTAACCGATCAGGTTTAGTATTCACATAATCCAACTAGTTAAATGTTAATATGTTAAAATGTGTTATAGATTCACTGGTGTTTTACTGTATAATTTGATGATTAGAATTTAACAGTATAACAGTAACAATAATACTAGTATTGCAGACCTTACTTTTTTTGTCACAATCGATGTATGACGTAGAAAAACTTTTCGCTTCTTTATGCTCAGAAAAAACGAATCTAGACAACACATTTATTCAACTGTAAAATATCTTCATTTCCCTCTTTCATACACTCGACAATAAAGCACTCATAGCCACGCACGAGTTTACACTTGGTCGTAAAAAACCAGAACAACACCATGAACATCAAAATTTGTTGTTAATAATTAAATTAAATCACAGACAAAAGACCCCCAACAAAAAAAAACCCCAAATAAACGAGCGTCCGGTTTGAAATGTCTGTATTGACTGTTCCTCAGTATCTCCTCTGCCTGGGGCTGAAGACGGTGCTGGGGTCGCTGTCTCTCTCTCTCTCCTTCTCTCGCTCTCTCTGGCTATTGGGCGATAAGCGCTCCTGTGGGACCGGCCTAACCGAGGACTTGTCGCTTTTAAAGAGGTCACAACCTGTCCTCCGGAAATGCTCCTCGATCTTCTGGTGCCGCTTCATGTCAGAGAGAACTTTGTCCAGCCGCGCCTCGCGCTTCACTGTGGAACGGCCGGAAGAACCTGATAAGAGTAGTGATATGAGAGAGAGAAAGGGGAGAGAGAGTTGACACCACAATATTAAAGCATAAGTTCCATTTGCAATATTCCCTCAGATTATGACTGATAAGCAAAGACAGTGTTGAAGCTACAAGGCTACTACAGGCTTATATCCCACTTATCAAGGCTTATATCCAGGGATTGACATGTAGTACACAAGCCTGCATAGACATAAGTGGTACGCAAAATGCAGTCTTCACAGCACAAATGCGTATCTAATCTGTGACTGCAAACGCCAAATCAACCTCTGGACAGACAACCCCATCCCTGCCCCATGCCAAGACAAAGAAAGCAAATGCCTTTCAAAGTTGTCATACCTGGAGTTCTCCGTCGGGTAAGGAAGGCGTTTTTGGGAGTGGTCATGGTCTGCTCTTCATTAAAATCAAACTCAGTCGGTGAGGGAGCCCTGCAACACACAAGAACATCCCATGCGGGAAGAAAGGAATCTTTACAGTATCTGCGTACTAAAATCAGATTTTCGGAATGTCTGAGGCTTTATAATAGTTAAATTATAAACCAGCCAAACAAAAGTCACAACGAACAAAAAAAAGACAGATCTGACAGTGGGTGTGGAACACCTATTCCTCAGTGCACTGATATGCTTCTACAAATAATCTTTATTCTATGAATAACACTAATAAAAAGTCTGGAAAAGTGGTCTCTCCTAAAAACCAAGCTGCATTTGAAGTGCATGTTTTTCAGTCTAATCTGCACTGGCTCAATCTGTAGTATATGACCAATTACCATGGATAACAAATCCAGATGTTTCAGTCCTTGCATTCAATATAAAACTTATTTTCTTAAAACACACTTATAATAGAAGCCAATGGGCAAGTGCTTAATTGTGATTTGGAGTCTGTGGTGACTGCCTGAAAGCCGTAGATACAAAAATAGGCTGATAAAGTCAATGAATACACAGAAAGTAGTTCAGGTCACTCACTTCCGCTGGTTGTCATCTTGCTTGGCCTCTTGAGAGTCGTCTCCGTCCCTCTCTGGTGAAGGAGTGCGTGGGGGAGTGGGTGGTCTTCGAGGGAGGGGAACCCAGTTCAGCTCCAGGATTTGTCCTTTAGCTAGCAGTTCATACAGGCGCTTGATCTCCTCGGGCGGAGGCATCCAGTTCTTAGGGTCCTCCATCTCATCATCACTGTAAGGGATTTCCCAGTCTTCCTCTTCCTGCTGTGCCTGCATGCCTCCATCCATTTCCTCATCCACCATCACCCCCTCTTTTTGCTCTTCAGCCTTTAATGACTTGTCTGTCTCCTCACCTTAAGAGAAGAAATCACATGAACTTAACAGTCACTAGGTGGTGTAATATTGTTAACACGATACAGGGGGTCCTCAAGTTACAGAGACAGTGTCCTAGGACAGTGATTTAACCTGCATTGAGGTGTAAGTCAAAACACAAGTTAATAACCTATCCTAACACAATTATAAAATCTAGAACAGAAAAACAGAAAAAGAACATAAAAATATAAATATACTGCACTTGAACACTATACTGTAGTAACAATGACACAAAATGAGTACAAATATTGTTCAGAAGCTGTGATAAAGGCCAGAAAGGCACCAAACATACGTACATACATAGCAACACAAACGAAACACTAGCGCTTAGATAAGCATACTCCCTCAATCATACGCTGCATTACTGCGTATTCTGTATATTCTGTGTATCTTCTGCCGTGCGCCACTAAACTAATTTGCCCACATGAGCGCTATAAACTTGAAATGTCGCATGTCGAGACCCTCGTAACTTGAGGACCCCCTGTCCATTTAAACAAAACAGATCCAGTTAAGCATTTCTATACATATTTTGAACCTTGCTGGTACACTGATAAGCTGCCTGTTTCTTAAAAAAAGAGGTTAAGAACAGGCTGTAATGTATGTTAAGATTTTGGCCAATATGTAGAATTATCGTAAAGTGGGCCTTATAGTCATATGTAAACACACCACAACACAGAGTGAAATTTGTTCTCTGCATTTAATCCATTCAGTGGGCAGCCAGGAATGCAGCACCTGGGGAGCAGTGTGTGGGGATGGTACCTCAGTGAAGTTAAAAACAGGACAAATGCAGCTCACTTCTATACCTTTTCCCTCCTTTCCCATGGTCTCCACTGTCGTCTCGGCTGCCCCTTCACCTCCTCCTTTCTTCTTGTCCCCCTCCTCTTCCTTCACTTTATCCTCCTCCCTCACAGCCATCGTGTCTACTCTGCTAGAGAGGGAAGACCCTGTTTCCTCCACTGCCTGCATCAGGGCAGCTGAGAGAGAGACCTGGAAGAGTTTGGCTGCTGGTTTCACACGGCCTTGAGTTAACACTCATCTGCAACAGGACAGAGTGCACATGATGGTTACAAAAAACAAACATCACCTATTTGCATCATTTTCATTTATACTGTGAACTGAAACTTAGCATTCACAAAAGTAAATACATTATAATCTGATACTGATGAAGGGGCACAGTCATGCTGGAATAGAAACGGGCCTTTCCTGAACGAAGCTGAAAGCATGTTGTTATCCAAGTATTACGACTGCCCTTCACTGGAAGTAAGGGGCATATCCCAACCCTGAAAAAACAGATGTGTCCAAATACTTTTGTCTATATAGTTTATCTATATAGATGTGTGACCTTAACCTTTAACAGTATAAACGTGTTAAGTTCATGAACTTGTCTTAAGTGACCCAAATCTTTATAAATAAAAATCACCACTTCTCTGAATGTTCTATTCCACCTTAAAAGATGCATCAGTTTCACTGCAGTGTAAACATTCTGCAGACATTTGAGAGAACTAATCGACCAAAAAGCACGAGTTAAATGCACGAAACATTATCAACATAACATAGACCTGCACCTAATTCTTCTTCAGTTAAGCTGTTAAATTCTCATATTTGAGTAAAAGGCTCCTGTCTGAGTAATAGCGACAGTTAGCATGCAGGCTAACGACTGTAAAAACTCGGGTAATAAAGTCTGTAAAGAAGAAACAGTACCGAGTTTACACGAAGGAGTTCCTGAAGCACTGTGCTGTTTTTGACATTTTCGACATTAAATCCCGAATATCTCCGAGTTATCCTAATTTATCATAGTAAAAGTTGATACATGTTGATCTTAGTACGAACGATAGTCTCCCGCCGCCACCGGGGGTCGTCAACACGAGCTCATTCATCCGCAGCGCCTCCCCGGGACTCGGAGGACCACCTCACGCTCACAGTTTTAAATAACTCAGATTTTTATCATACATTTTGTTTAAAAAATCTCGAGTCAAATCTAATGTACAGTAGGAAACACCGAACACTCTCTGTTAGTTACAAGTTTATTCTCCTTGCAAAGAGGGCTCACGTCCCACAGAATGCATGTAGTTAGCATCATCACTGACTCTTTTATAGTCGTTAATCAAGTACACGGTAATAAACAACTCCTTGTACAGGGATATCTATCTATCTATCCATCTATCCATCTATCCATCTATCCATCCATCCATCCACCCATGTTTTTTTAAAACAAGGACTTTTAATTAAATTAAATTTTATTTAATTTAATTTACAGGGACTTTTCGTTTGGCGGTCGTCCCCATGTTTCTCCATAGCTGTGTGTCAGGCAGGCTGCAGTGTTGGAGATGAGTTTTGAGTGGCCGTGGCAGTATAATTTCCCCCCGTTTTTCACGTAAGTGCCCGCTTTTCAGTCTCGCTGTCAGGACAGGAGGGATGAGAACAACTCAGGAAACAGCTTTCGTTTCTAAAAGTGATTTTTTTCTGTTGTAGAGAGGATTTCAGAGCTGTGAGAGCCTCTGAGCTCTGAGCTTTAGTGCTAAGGAAGCGTCCAGAGCTAACAGCCTTCCCTCACAAAAACAGACAGCCATGGAAAATATGATCAGATCTACGTACTTTTATGTATGTAGCTGTCATTTCACTTTGACACTTTGTCGACAACTGCCTAAAACCCGCACACCCACAGAGGCACACGCTTTGCTTTGTGTATGTGCTGTGTGAGGTAAGGGTGGATGTTATAGGTACACTAGATCCCCAAGCGCACAGACATGAGACTCTGTAGTCACACTATATGAACAAAAGTATTGGGACACACATCGAAATTGCTTCCTTGCTTCCAGTGAAACACAATCTGAATGCTTCAGCAGACCAAGACATTTCGGACAACACCATGCTTCCAACTTCGTGGACACAGTTTGAGGAAGAACCTTTTCTTTTCCAGCATGACTGTGCCCCAGTGCAGATGAGATTTAATGTGAAACAACTTGACTGGCCCGCACAGTGTCCTCACCTTACCCCACCCAGCACCTTTGGGATGACCTGGAACGGAGATTGCGAGCCAGGCCTTCACGTCCAACATCAGTTCCTGACCTCATAAATGCTTTATAGAGTGAATGGGTACAAATTCCAACAAAAACTCTAAAATCATGTGAGACTTCCAAGAAGAGTGGAAGCTGTTATCGCTGCAAAGTGGGACCAACTCCATATTTAAGTCATTTGAATGTCATTAAAGTCTCTTGGTGTGGCGGTCAGTAGTCCCGGTGCTTTTGTCCATTTAGTGTAAGTGTATTATCTTCAGTTCTTTGTAGAAAAACACCGACCAGAAAAGTAGGACCAGTAGCAAGCGTAAGACTACCATGCTGGTAATTTAGAGGGGTATAAAGCCACCCCATCATTGGGCTGTGAAGTTCTTTGAAGTGATAAATCTCCTCCAAGAACTGATTGTCCATCATCAGTACTGATGCTCTCTTGGCTGAATGCAATCAAATCCTAACTGCAGTTTTTCTCATTTCAGATTACAGCCAAATGTTGATACGAGACAGAAACAGCTGGCGGCGTGGTGCTCGCTCGTCCTGTCGTATTGCCGCCATCGGAAGCTTTACACAGTGGACGTGCTGGAGATTCAAGAGAGCCCGGTGTTTAACAACAAGAAGATTGAGAGTATCCTTTAAAAGTGCAGCCGTAGCCTTAGCCAAACACTGCTTCACACTCATATACACACTCTGGCTATTTTATTGGAAACCCATCTGTGCAGTTACAGACCCATCTGCTCTTGCACAATGTGCTTGAGCTCCATTAGACCTTCATCAGGGATTGGTTTCTGACCACAGACTTGCTCTTGGGTGGTGACATTTGGGTGGTGGACCGCTTTCAGCCTAGCAGTGATGTGCATTAATACCACTCCACCACTGCTGGTATCAGTGGCACACAGACACAGCAGGCCCACGGTCATGTAAATGTCACTGCGGTGCTGAGAATATCCACTAAATAATATCTGAACTGCAGCACCACTGTGGTCAGAAACTGCCCAGTGATGAGAAGTAATAAGGTAGATTTCTAATAAAATGAACATAGCTTGTCTGATTAGCTCTGTTTGGAGGATGTTCCCTTTCTGGTGATTTGCCCTGAGCTCTTTTTTACTCAGGAAAGCTCTCTATTGAGGCCATACAAGTTGTCTTTGAGGAACTGAGGAAAAAAGGTGATTTGATGCATTGTCCAGATTATTATTTGGGATTATTATGTGCATTATTGTCTTAATATTATGTGCAATAGTCTACAGTGTGCGTTACGTGAAGTTTCTAATTGGGTGATTAATCATTTAATTGTGTGCAATGCGTTGTTGTTGTTGTTGTTGTTATTATGTTCAATAGTCTAACCACATGTCATATACGCAGCTGATCCCTATTGTGTGATAACATACTCTTAACCACCATTTGTGTTATTACTTATCTCAGAATCATCAGAATCAGAATCCCGGAGGAAATTGTTCACATCACGACTGCACACTCACACAAGACAGAACAATACAGAATAAAATACCTGAATAT
>JBBPDC010000109.1:24482189-24499175 GCA_037974485.1 Hemigrammopetersius urotaenia
AGAAACATTTTGTGTGACAAACATGCAAAAGAATAAGAAATCAGGAAGGGGGCAAATAGTTTTTCACACCACTGTATTTATCTCCAGAGCTCTGTAGGATGCATGTTTGGGATGTGTGTCTTGTTTGTGTTCCGTGTACAGGATGTACACTCTCGTAATGGGTGTCCCAAATGAACTGCTCATCAGCATTTTGTGGTTCAGAAAGACAGTTACTCAGCAACAGCACTACGTTTGGGCTTTATCAGACACGACATTGTGTGTTGTCGCCTCAGCATTTTGACCTTGCTACTGACGTGCCTGAGAGGTTTCTATCTTCTGCAAGGCCTCCATTCAGTAATGTAAATAAACATCTTCTGTAGTTTTAGCTAAGCTAATGTAGGTTACTGTAATTCATGAACACAGTCCATCTCAGGAGCAGGAGCTCTGATCTAAAATCAGAAATATGGAGGAAACTGATGAGTTTAGTCTTGTTTTGCGTACAACAGCCATTGTGTTGCCTAAAATGACAGCCTGTAGCATTGAAGTTCAGGTCATTTTTCCACAAGTCTGTTCCACCGTAATGATTAGCTGGATGGTGTTTGAGCAGGTCTGGAGAAAGTTTGGGGACATATTTATGGAAAACATGTTGGTGACAACTGACTTCTAGTGTTACAGTTCCAGTTCTAAATTAAACAAGCTAAATGTGGCCTCCCAAAATGTCTCACATTTGGGGTCAGTGGACTGAGGTAGAGTATCACTTTAAAGAACCTCTGTGCAATGTAAATCTTCCAAGCCAACTAATCTGAGCCAAGAACTAATAAAGAAACTCCATTACGAGGACAGAGTTGTTGTTGATTCGATGAGGTCAGTTTATTTCAGCTCACTCTTAATGCTTCTCATGATATCACGCCTGTGAACTCAGGGCGCCCACAGATTCACAGCAGTGCCAATGAATTATGAGGACACTGAACTGCTTCAGATGGTTGGATGATATGGTTTGCCATTCAGTACATACCAAGACATTGTGGTGCCTGTGCTGTGTCCTCTGAGGGTGCTGTGTTTTTATTAGATTTTTCTATTGAGCAAACAGCTGTATATAATACATGCAACTAGTCTTTTATAGATTTTCTATTGCTTACAGCATAAAAGTACATAAACTAGAACAAATATTATTTAAATAGATAGAAATAATAGAAATAATATGATCGTATATATGTGTAGATACATAAATGTTAATGTGCATATATGTATATGTGTCTATGTATATACACACATATACATATATGTACATAAATGTATTTGAACATATATATGATACATGTATATGTGTGTGTGTGTGGGGGTGTATATATATCATAATGGGAACTTGAACCATGAAATAAGTGCTGAGTGAATGTGCTCATGCCTCCCGCTGTGGTGTGGAGATGCAATAAGCTGAATTATGACTCTGAGAAGTAATTAAGACTGATTTAGGAGCGTATCAGTCTGAACAGCAGGTGCCGGTTCTGCCCTGCGACCCGAGCACTGACGCAGGCCGCCCCACTGAGTGACGCGGCATCACACCAAATATGAATCTGCCGGGGCTGAGCAGATGTTGCCCAACCATTTGTGGGTTGTTCCCACCCTTTAATTGTCATAATTACAGATTATCTATTTACCCACACACGGAAAGAATTTGCCCCTTTGTGCTGCACTCATGCTGTAATAGTATTGTTAATTTGTCTGTTCGCTTTTGGCACAAATGCTAAAGTCAACCAGTACTGACCTCTGGTCTAATTAGCCCTGATCATTTCATATTTCTCGTTCTCCTGCAATCTTTCAGAGTTCTCATGTAGGCCAGTGGGCGGAGTAGATCCCTTTAGCCCTCACCCAAGCTCTGTAAGAAAACTCTGCACCCAATGCATTTCCCTCAGGGGGCCTACAGAGAGGCTGCTGCCATCTTATCAGCAGCTGCCAGGACGTATATATATTTCTCTGGAAGGGGAGTGGAGGAGGCGGTTTTGCATATTAGTGTAGCATAACCCCAAACCCAATCAAGTTATGTCACACTCTCAGTGCGTGATCTATACGTCATCTGTATACATATGTGCTTACATGTATGCCTCACGTGTGTATGTTCGTGTGTATGTGTATGCATAAATCCATACATATATATGCATGTATCTGTGTGTGTGTGTATGTATGTATGTATGTATATAATTTGCTGAAGTTTACCATATAGGGAAAAACATACATTATAAAATGGGCTATGTTTTTTGCACAGGCAACATTTTATGTTATTTATCTTACCAATATGTTAGATTCAACAAAACTGAATTAGTATGCAGTAATAGTGTATTGTAAAAAAATGATGCTAAATAATGTATGAAACCTAATTGCCTCTTTAAAATACCAACTCCTGTTTCTAATTTTTGTCCCTGTGATCAGATATAACCGCAAACACACTCAGGTTTGGCACGGATTATAGTTTTGATCTTGTGAATCGTGAATGTGTCGTCTATCAGCGACCTGGTGATGATGTCTGTGTTCTCCATGCAGACTGTGCAGTCGGTGATATTTAAATTCCATTCAGTTGCTATTTACCAGAAATGCCAGAAACGCCTGCCATCTGTTGCTGCACAATTTATCACCTCCCGCCCTGTCCATTAGCGGAAATGGACCACCATGGGACCACCACTTATCAGATATTATCTGGGTGGTGGACCATTCTCAAATGGCAGTGACACGGACACAGCACTGGAAAGTTTGTCCCCCTTTTGCTGCAGCAATAGCCTCTAATCCTCTTAGAAGCCTGGAACATTGAGCATTTCTGAGCATTTGATTGCAGCTGTGAGAGCATTCACAAGATCAGGACCTGATCAGTTCTAGACCACAAACATCACTCCAATAATGAGATTCCTCTTTTGTTTCTTGGCTCCTCTCAGTGGCTCTTCCTCATGTTTTTGAGGAGATTTTCATGTGTGTTCTTCTCAGTTGTTCTTATAGTCTAAAGGAATTTCTCCTAAAAAGTGTTGGGGGACGAAATATCTTTTGACAAAAAGTGGCCAGGACACGTCTTTAGCATAAATGAAGGGTGTGCACATAGCAAGTTACACCTCATCCTTGTTTTCATTGACTATTGTGTGTGTGTGGCTCAGTGTTTTGTTCCTGTGTTGGTTCATGTACCCACTATTACGGGTGACTCGCAGAGAGGGGCGTTTGTGGGAGTGAACGAATGGAGAAAGTGCTCTAATGGAGTTTGCTAATAAACCACACTCCCAATCAACATATGGGCCGAAAATCTGGACACTCACTGAACCGCTGGAGGTTTCGCATGTTCTCAGAGAACAAAGAGCCAGCCTATTCCGTCTCCAAACAGTTTGAGTCAGTTTTAAGCACTGCCAGCCTTTGACTGTTGGGCCCATTGTGCTTTCACGCACTTCCCTCTGCTGTCTTGGCTTCAGAGGCTGATTGAGTCACTCTGATTACTGAAAATGTTCCGCTTAAAAAATATCAATAAATCGGAGTAGAAGCCGGCCAAATAGGCCAGCTATAATAAGGCACTAGTTTTTTTCCTGTAAACTGTAAATGTACATGAATAAAGGGTACTGCTGTTTGTTCTGAAAGCTTTTTTCCCTCATGTGGCGCATGTAAAATTGAAGAGCCCAGATCACATAAAAGTGAAATTTCATCATTTTTTGGAACATAGGCAGATGCAGCATGTAAACACCGTTAAAAGTTGCAAAAACCTCGCATTAACAATGAAGTGTTTCAGTGTCCTCACCACAACGATACATTTACTTTCAGCCTACAGCAGCTTAGCTCCTTCAGTTCACACCAAAGCTGACAAGAGTGTTTCAGCATCTTTGAATGAGGCAGCCAATCAGAACAGAGGTCATTTGCATATATTTTTTTGTCTAAAAGTCACAGTAACAGCTTGTATGGGGCTGTATTTGATACATAAACACACAAAAATGATAAGTGGAACACATGAAAAATTAAACAATAAAAATGTGGCATCTGGGGTTTAAGCTTGTTCAGTTAGGTAGTGCATCACTCAGGATTTCCTTTCTCTGGGAGGGTAGGGTGGTCCTCCCTCTCTCCCATCACTCAGTATAACTGTCCTCTCTCTCTGGGTGGGTAGTAGTCTTGTGCGGGTAATTTTTTTTTAACAACCGACCCACCAGGAGACCCAAACTTCCCCGTCTGACCCGCAAAAAATATGCGTGGATAATGACCCAAAAGCCGACTCATGGAAAAAAGACACTTTTTTGACGCCCTTCCAGCGCGTGACCTGCGTAACTGAATGCGCACCGCTCTTGCCAACATTGAGAGGAGAGGGAAATCGTGACTGTTCTGTGCATCAATGAATTGTGAGGGCCTCCCTGTTTATGATTGCGAGTAGAACTAGGAGATCCATGTGGTAATTCGAACCCCGTTTACAACATGTTTTGATCAATAATGAAATGCGTTGTGTAACTTTTTGACCCGCCCGTCTGCACCCACAATATCTGCCCCTAAAACCGTGCATCACTAGTGGGTAAGGTGGTCCTCCCTCTCCCCCATCACTCAGTATAACTGTCCTCTCTCTCTGGGTGTGTAGGGTGGTCCTCCCTCGCCCCATCTCTCAGCATAATTGTTTTTGTCGTCCCCCCCACACACACACATAAAGCATACATGCTGGCCACATCCTCTAATAGAAGCTGTACTGTTCTGTCGGCTCTTCACAGTTGCCTCCCTCTGGCCCACTTTTTGGATTATAAAATGACTGACACACAAACATACACACACACACACACACACATGCATTGATGGAATTGATGATGCTCTGCTGTGACAGCTTCATTACTGTCATTGTACAATCAGTGGCTCATATTTGGTTTATAATGATCACCAGATGCGTCCTAAATAACGTCAGTCCTCGCCCCCAAATTCCAGTCGTTGCAGGATGTTTTGGCTTTGTCTTGCCACAACAAGGGCAAATAACAGTGAGTACTCTTCAGCGGCACATGGACTTGTCTTCACAGTCCTCGTATGAGCAACTAAAGCTGTGATTTTCTTAGAAACTTTACAGAGCGTTGCAACTCAGCTGACATGGTAAACCCTTAAGATCTGAAATCTCCTTTTGAGAAGAGTTTACAGAGTGTGCAGATTGATTTCACATTTGACTCCTTTTTCTTGCCCGCATGACGAAATGATCTTTTAAATTTTAAAGTACTTTTAAATTTACTTGGTCTGCGCAAATGTCATTTTGAACCATGTGTCTCGTCTCTGTTTCATTACCACCCATTTCTCAGTAAAAAAAAAAGAGAAAAGCTTTTTTAATGCCAGCCAAGCGTTCAATTAAATCAACAATTATCTGTAATCATGGCAACACTGTGCCCTGAGCTAAATTGCACAATTGAATTGTCTTTTTGTCAACGATTGTTGAAAGGGAAATGCATCTCCCGTGCAGATCAGCTACTGTATAGTTGGTATTAAAGGGAAGTCTGTGGTTTTAAAAGAAAACAATCCACTTGTTTAAAAGAAAAATCTGATATTAAAATAGTCTGAAGAAGGCAGTCAGTGTCTTCTTCAGTTTCTTCACTGACTGCGGGACGTCAGCGTTGTTGATGGTAGAAACCCTGTTTCTGGCAAGAAGCACAACTGTGTTTGCTCTGTCATCAGGAGGTTGTGAGTTTAAACCTCATGCAGTGGACGACTCTTATGAAATGAAGAATCTCTTTTCTGACTCTCTCTCTGGTCCTCCCTCAACCCATCACTCAGCATAATGCTGTAGCAACTTGACATGACAAACTTGATGATTGCGGTTACATTTTTACTTAAAGGGCTCAGTAGCACAACCAACAAACGCACATTGCTGCATTGTGTTCCTCAGACAGTTTCTTTTGTGACTCTTTTTGACATTTCAGACAATGTCATTTATGTAATTTCGTTAAATGACAGGTGTTGCACTTGCCGGAAACACCATAAGAGGTTTGACATAACACATCTCTCTGGACTCTGGACATCACGTTTTAAGTTATGTGCAGCAGATAAAGATAGTAGTGCATTAAAACCTAAATGTTATGTTTACGTGTGCTCCATGTAGATGTTGTATGAACAAAACATGCCCTTTAAAAAATGCTATGATTAAAAAATATGTTCCTTGCCTCACACAATTTGGTGACATTTTAGTACGTCCTCTTTCTTGGGACCAGTTGTGAGAGTCTCTAGAGCGTTTTAGAACACCTCCATTCTCTCTGTTGCTCTCACATTCAGACACACACACACACACACACACACACACACACACACACACACATATCTCCTCACTGCCTTTCCTCCTGTGTATCTGGCCTCGCTCTTAGTAACACTATCAGTGCAGGAGTGAAGGGGAAAATGTCCATGCTGCTGCCACAAGGGTCTTCCTAATCCCCCATATCTATATTGGGCCTCCTTTGTTATTGTTAGTAACCATGGAGACAATCCTGACTTTTCAGACTTAATCAGTGTCCACTATTTCAGAAACAACTACCTTATAGCTCCACTGTACTATAAACTGTTACAGACTGCACAGTTTAGTGGCTCCTCTCTTCCCCATTCACCACTGATCAGTTTCTGATCGAAGGGCTGCTGTTGAACAGAGAATTATTTGAACTGTTTTACAGCAACGTAGATGGTAGATGGTTTGGAGCCATACTGCCTTTGCATTCTTGCTTAAAGGTTTCACACCCCGCCACACACTTAAACACACACAGGAACATACAGTTCCACTGCACACATTCCAGTGTTGTGTTTCCACAACTTACACTTTCTGTTATATGAAAAAACACACATGGCTCCTGACGAAAACCCTGAACGCCTTTTTCAGGACACGCATGCACGCACACACACACACACACCAGATTTGTGTTCTGCTCCATACTGAAGTGATATCACGGCAGAAACAATTTAACACATGCCATTGTTTGAACACACCCATCACCAGTTTCTTCAGACCAAGATTAAGCGTAAATTTAGACTAAAACTGTCCAGCAAAGATTCAGTATTGTCACTGCAAAAAAAAAAAACACACTTTTTTGTGCCTAAATTTTGTTTCTCCAGTTCATGAGTTACCACGCTAATGTTTTTAATATTAGCTGTCAGTAATCATCCCAATGAAGGTGCTCCACTGTAACAAAAGTTGGATATGGATTGTGAGAAGCTTTAGGGATGTATTTGCATAAAACATTTGGGTGACTATTGACTTCCAGTATTGGCAACTTTAATGAGTCTTGAACACACAATGAAAGAATATTTGCCTTTATTTGAAGGCTTCCTACACAAAAGCTTCATAACACATGAATAAGCATTAAAAATGTAAATAGAAATAGTATGCTTACAGTTGTTGTAAATCTTTATTCCATCTGTGCTGTGATGTTGCCTTTTGGCCAGGACTGCCTTGTAAAAGAGATCTGCGATGGGACCTTTCCTGGTTAAACAATGGTACAATAAAATAAAAATTTAAAAAATGGGATATATGGTGTTTATGACAAGGCATCTGTCTGTTTGATGCTTTATAGCAATGTCATTTAAAGTATTTGGGCAAATAATCAGTCAGTATCAGTCAATAGTAATACAGCTATTACTTCATAAAACCTTTCATGTCATCTTTATAATTCTTGGCATAAATATTCAGTATTGATTTGTCAATGTTGTTCAGTGCTTATTGAAGGCTCTGCTGTTCCTCGGTGCCTTTTAAGCCTTGTGCTCACTTGGTAAACGAAGTGAAATGGAGCTTTATGTGATTAACGAAAGCATTAAGGTTTATTTGTTCTTTCTGACTCATATGACTGGCATTTCATCTTTGTAATGTCTCCTCAACAAAGAGCTTGACGGATTTGCCCACAGTTGTAGTAAAATCTTGATTGAAGTTATGCACTACTGTTCGTTTTTGGGTGGGTGTCTGTATACATAGTTACCACATAAAAACACCTGTAGGGCAATTAGCACACCCATACATCACTCGTGTCTCGATCTGCCCCTGAAATGCAGCACTACTGGTTCACTACATGCCCCCCCGGCTCGCGCTCAAGGGATTTCCTAAAGATCAGCAGGACCTTTGGTGTTCAAACACTATGAGAAAGTGCTTAACCCTTTAAAGCCGAGGAGGAAAGAGTATGTCTTCTTCCTTTGTCTCTTGGCATGAATACTTAATGCTGTGCTTATTTATTTTGGGAAGGAGGTGTTCTGTAAAGGCTACAGATGTCACAGATTTTCATTCCTCTTTAATCAAGGAAACAATAATAATGCAGCTCATATAGTGTTTTTACTTATGAATAAAGCAGTTGTGATTTTAACCCTCTTAAAAATGTATCCCTCGAGCAGAAATATGTGTTGCATGAGCGGTAACGTGATGAAGTTCTCATTTTTCCAAATAAAACAGACAGCTGATAAAACAGTTCCTCGCTGACTCCCTGCTGAAGCTCTGCTGCAGGGTTGTGTGTGTGGAGGGGGCTCTACTTCACTTCAGAGCTCTGAGCATTAAAGGCAACAAAACCACCAAGTGACCAGCGCTCTGATGTGAAAGAAAGAAAGAAGCCATTTATAAAGTGAAACGTAGAAATTCTTTGTCACTTCCTTCTGGTCCAAATTGAAACTTATCTAGGTTTTAATGAATATTATTGTCAAAAATACCAACCATTAAATCCTGAAAAAGCCCATATTTATTACATTTTATTTTGTTTGGTTTTTGTATGTTCTCTGTGTCAATGCTATATTTATATATAGAAAATATATTAAATATGTTAATCTTTTCAATATAATAGAAATAAGTGTGTTATCTGTAAAGGATGTTTAGTTATGTTACTAATTTACTGTTTTAATTGAATTATGTTATATTACATGTAATTACTTGTCCAGACTTTTGCACACAGGTGTGTGTGGGACTATGCAGCAGTGCAGATTGGACTTTGATAATTGGGTAAATTTCATTCCCTGAGGGGACCAGCAAGTTAATATTTATGGCCTACTGGAAAATATTTGACCTGTAGCCTACCTGTACCTTCTGTGGCCTCTCAAGCTGAGAGTGTGGTAGTTTATACAGGTTGAGGATGTGACTCAAACCTCTTTTCCCTGCTCCTCGTCTGGTTTCCTATAAGAAGGAAAAGTGTGTGAAGGCCAGGGAATTTCACTCAAGCGCTGGTAGAACCGCAAAGCTGCAAGTCCACATGCTCTGCTTCTGCTGATACTGGCTCCGGTCCTTCAAATACATAAGATGTACACACACACACACACACTTACACACACACACACGCACATGCACAAACACACTCATTCCTCTCATTTTCCATTTGTCATAAAAAAAAGGTGTTGACAGGCCGATCCTCCCCACTGCTGCTCTTTACCGTGAGCGCTCCTTATGCAATGTTCTTCTATTTGAGACACGGAATATTTCCAGCCTGACTCTGACTATTCACGGCCTTCTACAAAATCCCCCATTTACCCAAAAGGGTTTTAGAGCCTTTATGAGTAATCCTACTTTCCTAAAGCACGGGGCCACATTAGCGGTCACACAAATAACGATTTTGCTGGATTATTTATCCTTAGAAAAATAGTTGATTGGTCAGAAAACTAGTTACCTCTGGCATTTGATGTGTCAGTGGGGACTAGACTACATCCCTTTCATTTATGAACAGCCCCAGATCTCAAATATTTCTGTGTTCTGTTTGTTTCTAAAACCTAAAATAAAGGAAATTTGGGGATTTTTGTTTTTTATCAGCATTTGAGAGTGACGACATTTAATGCCCTGGTAGTGGTTATTATTATTATAATGTATTTTTTGGGTTGTACTTGACATAGGAACTTACTTGACGTATGATGACAGTTTAGCATTTGTTGTGCTGGTGGTCATCTCCTTGGCATTTTGTAATTGTATTGCTATCATCACTAATATTGATGATCTCAATGAGATTTAGATAAGGTAACATTACCTAGACCTGAGTTTCTAGAAGAATCTGAATGATCTCTGTGAAATTTACACAGATTCATTTTACGCATTTGAGGCACTACTTACTGTGAGCTGAACACACAAAATCAATACATGCTGCCTGCCTGACTATGGGCCATGGCGTGTCAGCCTTTCAAAATATTCTATGTGTTTTATTATGTGTGATTTTGCCACTTGACAAAATATTTAGCTTTTTGCTGTTTTACTGCTTAATCTCTCATCACTTTACTTCATAATTTTAAGGCTGCATTAAATTGGACTTTTTTGAGATCAACAACTGTCAATCTAACTGGGCCATGTCGACAACGTTTAGTTTTACTATCACACAAACATTTTTGCAAGGGCTGGCTATAGATAAATGGACAGCAGTTCCTGCACAGGAACAATATGCTCCTGCACAGATGGTGCTGCTTCAGCATTAACACATTTTAACATTGCTGCCATTATTAAATGATTGATGCTAAATTGGATCATTGTGGTGGATGGGAGTGACAGTCTGCACATCACCAATATTTGTTTATAGCGATTGCTCCACCCTTATTATATACACATCAAACTCATTTAGCTCCTTATTTTATAATAAAATAACTGTTAGATCTTATTTTCATGTGATGTGTTTATTTTTTATAGCAAATTATGAAGACTGGTATCGGAAAGATCGATGACTGCTGAACAGTGTCAGTATTGATATCAGTATCAGTAAAATCGTAATCATATCCATCTTGATTGACTAAGAAAGTCTTGATTTAAACTCAAGTTGATTTATTTGCAGTTTGGTCACTAAAGGTCATTATAAAGTCATGTTCATCGGTCTGAACGTTCTCCACAAGGGGACGCTGTTAGCATGTTAGCTTTTTAACTGTCACTCAAAGAGAGAAAATCAGCAGTTTCTCATGTATAACTGCATGATAAATTGAAATCAATAGGTAGATTATTCGATTGCTACATTTGTTTGAAATGTCACAAGATTCTGGTGGTTTCTTCCCTTTCAGTGACTTTCCCACCCAACCAAAACAAAATGTAAAAAAATGAATTCCTCACACTATAGAGACTTCAGATGTTGGACTCCACATTAAAAGAAATGACCGTAAATATGATTGAATAATTGTTGCAGGCTTAGATGCCAGACTCCTCAGGGATGAACACGGTGTGCAGTTAGCTGTTTGCTGCACTTGCATAAATCATTGATATCCGGTGTTTACTGTCAAAGCTAAAATCCACTTTGTTGGTTTACGGACGCTCATCACTTTCAAACTGACTAGGTTTAGCCCAGAAGACTGATGGTTATCCGCTGGCCATGCTTAGCTGCTCCGCTGTTAATTCAGTTAAGGTATCTCAACGTGCTTTTTATAGCTGTAATAATTCTTCATTCTGGCCACACTGTAAACATGAACTCCTAAACGAATACAGATTGGAGCCTGGAGTGGCGCAAAGCAGTTTGCTGCCACAACTGTTGCCTCACTATGCATTAAAAAAAGTACTTGCTAAAAGGATCTAGTCTGGAGTTTTTACCCTCCTCCCTTTGTGGTAGACACCCCACTGGAGCCGAGAACTTTACAGCAAATGCTCATCAATCTAAGAGAGAGAGAGAGATGGCGAGAGAAAGAACTGGCTGTGCGAGCTTTGATTCAGTGCAGCTGTGAAGCGCTCAGCCCCGTCCTGGACCCCTGCAGAGGTGCACTAATTCCGCCCATGTGTTTTTCTTTACTTTTGTCGTTCACTTTTGACAGCATATTTTTCTGCCTTTAACCCTAAGAAGGCTGTAGTTATATATTACTGCTGTTCCACTACATGTTACATTTTTCAAATTTCCTCTAAGATTCTGTCACTTAGAGTGGCTCTGGTGTGCAATAATTCATTGCAGAGACTTGGATTTATTTACAATGATGGTGAAAGGAACCAGACGTCTCCAAGAGCTTTTTGCTGGGGTTACGTTCCAAGAGCACCCACGTATAGTGAAAAACCGCATTGTTGAATTGTGGTTAAAAAATGCCTAAAAATGCCTATTTTTGGTAGTGTAAACCCTAAATATGCACCCAAATATGCTCTCAGGACAAATGCTCAGTTTAATGCATTACCCTTAAAGAAAATGTAAAGGTAAACCCATATTCACCTCTTTTAATTTAATTTACAGTAATAAAAACACAGGCCAGAGGGACAAAACGAAAAACAAGAGAAACACTGAAACGATCCACAGGGATATTCTGGTCTGCAGCTGCCACAGATGCTAGCGCCAAGGAGAAATAAATAATCAGAAAACTGTATTGATCCCGGAGGAAATTGACTAAAAACCGGGTCGCTACCGCTAGCTGTTAGCATTAGCACTAAAATTATTGTTATTTTCAAATACCAGAAAAAATCTGCGCAAGACTGCTGATCCGCATAAAAGTGGGGGGTGACTGTATATCTGTTTTATTTACTATCGACCTCCAGTGAAGCTACATGCATCTTTTGAGTGTTTATATTGATTCGAGTTGGAGAATCCACTTATTTATGTGAATTAATAATAATTCATATGAAATATGCTTTTGTTTCTACCCGATAACGGCACCTTCTGAGGAATAATACACCAGGCTTATGGGAAGCTCTTTCATCTGTCAATCACGACAGATGTTTTCAGAGACTGTCATGTCCTCCACACGTTGTTGTGCACCCTTTACCCCACGTGAGTTAATTGCAGTCATTTTCCCGCCCTGAGCTCAGGGCCGTTCCGCTCCTATTCATCCTGATAGGATGGATCCCTCTTATTTACCCAGTTCAGCTCGCTCAGGCCGTCCCACACCCTTTCAGCCATTAAGGGTTTATCCAGCACATTTAGTTCAGTTCAACTCCTTCAGGCCAGGTGCTCCTCCTTGGCCTCTTTCCACAAGTGTAAACAGTCAAA
Source organism: Hemigrammopetersius urotaenia (assembly GCA_037974485.1). Taxonomy (NCBI): domain Eukaryota; kingdom Metazoa; phylum Chordata; class Actinopteri; order Characiformes; family Alestidae; genus Hemigrammopetersius; species Hemigrammopetersius urotaenia. The sequence goes on from JBBPDC010000109.1 coordinate 24,495,002, forward strand.
CAGCACTGGGTGGCCTCAGAAACATTCATTATTGGGAGATTTTCCAAATGCATCCTTACAGTTTTGTGGTATTGGATGATCATTAAAGGAGTCATCTACCAAAAATTTCTCAGTTACAAAAATTCCCTCCTTGCCCTTTACTAACACGTGTGGTGTCTGAAGTTTGCTTCATTACTTTTTGCACTGGAGCGAAAGGAAGGACGGAACGTGCATCATAGAAGCCTCTGTGAGAACTTTAACTTTAAGTAGCCCTGAGTGATTCCTACTATCTCTCCAAAGAACCTTTGTTTTTAAGTGTGTACAATAACATCCCCCAACTACCCCCTTTCTGGGTTTTATTAGATGGATGTATTAGATCAGCGTTCCCCAACCTTTTTTGCGCCACAGACCAGTTTTATGTGAAACAATATTTTCACCGACTGGAATAGATACAACTAAAAACATTGTTTGTTGTTTGTTGTTTTTTTTTTTTTTTACAAATGTTTGGTTGCTTGTGGGCTAAGTGTTTGCTGTACTGTATCATCATTTTAATAAAAAAGATCTTTCAGACTCAATAAAATATTTTATCTTTCTGTGCGGCCCATGGGAGCAGGAGCACATGTTCTGCAGAAGAACATGAGGGGTTGTTGTTTGAAGTAAGATCCTGGTAATCTGTGTGTTTCCAGTACACAGTGGAGAAAAAGAGCTGGAGAAACAGAAAGGTGTATTTTATTTGAGAATGGGTTTAGTGTGTGTTAAAAGGTGCCCAGGTAGTGAGCAGGGCACAGGTCAGGAGAAAGACTGACCTTCTGTGTGTAATTAAACCATGATCATAAACACTCCAGCCCCATGCCGGCTAAAAGTGCAGCCACTCTGTTCGAGTTAAGATTAAGATTAGTGGGTCAGATATAGGCTTTACTGTGAGCATGAGTGTGTGTAAGTGTGTATAAGAGTGTGAGCATCAGCTTATGTGTCACTCATAGCTACAAGCTCCCAGTGGTAGTCTTGGCTAATCCTTTAACATCCATCCATCCTTTATATTGATTTTTTGATGTAGTTTTTCACTTTTTATTTTGTTTAAATAATTATTCAGTATAAAAACTACAGGATATAATATATTGTCAAATTAGTTCAAATTATCAATAAGACATCATGCCAGAAATATCACATTGTATTGACCCCCCCACCCCATCTCTTGCATAGTCAAATATCAGTTAGAAATATTGGCCAGATATCAGTCAAATGCCGTCTCATATAATTTTTTTTTAGTCATTCATCTTTTTTTTTAACAATAAGAAGTAACACTTTGGTTTAGATGAGCAAAAATAACAATTTAAAACCTCAAACACAATTTAGATATGGTATTTTTAATAAATAAATAAATAAATAAATGTATGTATGTATTCTAAAGTGTTTCATTATTGCAAGCCTGTAATTCACCCGCCTTTACAGTGTTTGGAAAATATTGCCACCATCTATTATCGCCCTTAATAAACTTTTAATTTGAAAGATGGACTGCTTGAGCTGTCATTAAAGTCAGGTGTGCTGTCTGAGTACTATATTCGGCCCCAGGGTAGACCAGAACTCTAGGGTGGCTCCTGTTTGACCTCTGTGCGTGTTATTGACACGATGCCCTTCCTCAGTTCCTCTCGGACCATCGTTAGAGACGGGCTTGTTTGGTGCGTGCACGCACACATGGTTTTTCCGTGAACTGCTTGAATGCTGGATTCATGGTGCTTTCTGTCGGCCCCTTGGGAGGACGTTTCCACCTACCTGTAGCAGCCAAGAGGCCCTGAGCTAAATCAGGCCTTTCATGCTGGCATTGAAGACAAAACGCGCTTTGTTGCCACATTATTTGTGCTGTGAGACAGTTGCTTTAATTTCTTAAGTTTGGAGCAGTTTATGAATATCTGACAGTGGAAAAATGGTCATTATGTAACACGTTCTCGCACGGTGATCGGGGGGGATCCAGCGCAGGTCTTCGCCTGCCTTTTGTGGCTTTGTGCATCTGCCAGGCCAACTTGTTCCTTGACGCTGCTTCGGTATTGAGCCAAGACAAACCCTGAGTCACTCATTGTTCTAGGATCCTCGTTTATACAGGGCAGCTTTCATGAGGTGTGTCTTGATCATGTGAAGGACAGGTGCTCTGAAAATTATAGGCTTCTGCCGAGCGTGTCAGCACATGGGAGGAACAGACTGAAGTTTATATACAGTCAACATGAGGATCTGTCATCGTGTGCATCTGTAAGGTTCCTCTTACCGCATGGCACACATGCTTCTGTATAGTGAAGGAAGCATTCAACACATTCCATAACTGTACAGTGATGGGGGGAGGCACGTTGATATTGACTAGCCGCTCGGTTTCGACAGTGAGCTAACCTCGACAGTGACTGTGAGTCAGGGGGGGAATTCAGGGGTTCAATGATAGTGTGGGGGTCAGTGTTTATGTTATGGTCAGTGTTGTTATTGTGGGAGTTAATTCTGTTATTGTGGGAGTCACTGCTGATAGTGTAATGGGCAGTGCTGAGATTTTGGGTGTCAGTGTATATAAGTCAGTGGTGTAGTGGGTAGGATACTTGCCTCTAGACCAAGAGGTCATGGGTTCGAATCCTACCTTCAGCACCACCACTGGGGTCCCTGAGCAAGACCCTTAACCCTAAGTTGCTCCAGGGAGAGACCGTCCCCTGTAGTTAGGGAATGGAAGCTGCTTTGGATAAAAGCGTCTAATAAATGCCATAAATGTAAATGTAATATTGTAATGGCCAGTGTTGATATTGTATTCAGGGTTGATACCAAGGGGGTCAGCGCAGATACTGTGATGGGCCAACTCAGATAAATAAATGTATTGGAAACCCTGAGCACTATCAGACAGTGTGAGTGAGAATAAGATAAGAAAGAACTTTATTTATCCCGAGGAATTATTTTTGTTCTAAACAAGAGGAATAAAGAGTTTAAAAAAGAACAGTAGCAACAGTGCAAATGTAATAACAAAATAACTCTAACAAAGTAACAAGTAACTATAGCAGATATAACAAAATAACAGATTATTCGTGCAAGTGGTTATGAATAAAAAAACAGCATGCGATGAGGGGATGAAAAGAGCAGAGTGTGTGAAATGGATCCTTGAGTTTCAGAGTACTGTATCATGATCTCTGTGGTGATCTACATGTTTAAAGTTTTCATCTTCTCCACACAGACACGGAAACTGACCAAAGTGGAGCGGCAGCGGTTCAGTGAGGAGGTGGAGATGCTAAAGAACCTGCAGCACCCAAACATTGTCCGCTTCTATGACTCTTGGAAGTCCACCGTGAAAGGACACAAGTGCATCTTGCTGGTCACTGAGCTTATGACCTCAGGCACCCTCAAAACGTGAGTCTAGACCTCTGGTTTGTTGTTTGTTGAATATAGAACAGCTTTGTATGAGACTGAGCTGTTTATTCTATTACTGGAATTACGTTCCTTGCATGTTCTTAAGTAAATTGATGTAATTACTTGATGAAAACTAGTTCTCTTTCTTTACATCTCCCAGGTACCTGAAGCGGTTTAAGGAAATGAAGCTAAAGCTCCTCCAGCGCTGGAGCCGTCAGATCCTGAAGGGTCTTCATTTCCTGCACACGCGCACCCCTCCCATCATCCACAGGGACCTGAAATGTGACAACATCTTCATCACTGGACCCACGGGCAGCGTGAAGATCGGTGATCTCGGGTTGGCCACACTGAAAAGAGCGTCATTTGCCAAGAGCGTAATCGGTGAGCCAGCAATCATGCCAAGAGCTGGGGCTCATAAAGGGTAATTGACACATAGCACGATGTGCCTGAAAGTCTTCAGACGTGCCTGAAAGACTTTTAACCTTTTACAGGAACGCCAGAGTTCATGGCCCCAGAGATGTATGAGGAGAAGTACGATGAGGCGGTTGATGTGTACGCATTCGGAATGTGCATCCTAGAGATGACCACGTCAGAATACCCTTACTCTGAATGTCAAAATGCTGCTCAGATCTACCGCAAAGTCACAAGCGTGAGTATAGAATTCCGTGTGCAAATATTTGTACTTTCATCCAATATAATGCATGCCTAAAACAAAGACAACGTAAAAATGAAATAGACATTAACAATGCCTGGAAGTGTGTGTGTGTGTGTGTGTGTGTGTGTGTGTGTGTGTGTGTGTGTGTGTGTGTGTGTGTGTGTGTGTGTG
>JBBPDC010000109.1:24523555-24537489 GCA_037974485.1 Hemigrammopetersius urotaenia
TAGATCTTTAAGTCCATCTCATGAAAAATCGGAGCAGAAACAAAGGTGTTGCGTTTATATTTTTGTTGAGTGTATTTGAGGTCACATGATCTATGATCAAAGGCTTGTTTATACAGGTGTCCTTTTAAAATAATGCATCATCTGACTCTACCAAAGACATCTTGAAATAGATGACTGTTCTTTAAATCTGAGAGCAGTTCATGGTAGCCAAATTATTCCAAATGAAATAAAAAATTAACCCTTATGGCCACAACATATCCTCTGGCTGAATAATGAATCGGTTAATCATGACAGTTATGTACTGCATGCTTGACTTCTCGAGGGCCATGAAAGGCACAGTGGAGATTTGAACCGCAGTCCCAGAAGTATAGCAAGCAGTGCTTTAATAAGAAAATGGAAAGCTGCCACAGATCATTTTGTTCCAGTGAGTGCCTGACGCCGTCTTTTCTTACACCCTCCAAGGACTTTGGGATGGCAGAAGAGTTTGCTACCAAAGCTCTAGAGCTGAAACCCAAATCTTATGAGGCCTACTATGCCAGAGCTCGGGCCCAACGCAGCAGCAGGTAGGACATCTGTCATAATATACTTCCTTCTTAAGCAAAAAGTAACACAACCTGTTAAAAGTAATAATTTGGAAAATATGGTAATATTTTAATTGGGCCTTAAATATATGACACCCATTACCCAGCTACTGGAACCCAACATCCATTTTTGATTTTATCCCTTCTTACATACCCAGGACTATCAAGCTTCTTAAAACTGCATGTCCTTCTCTTGATTTCTGGGTCCTTATTATGATTTGAGACATTATCTGCTTTAATTTTTCTCTACAGGCAGTTTGCTGAAGCTCTAGAGGACCTCAGGGAAGCCTTGAAGCTGTGCCCCAACAACCGTGAGATCCTACGGCTCCTGCAGCGAGTGGAGGAAGAGTGCAGACAAGTCACACAGACGGAGGAGCCTGAACTCGAGCCCCCACCATCCCCACCCCCATCCCCTTTACCTGTGGATGAAGATGAGGAGCCACCTCATCACACCCCACCTCCTGAACCACGGCTGGATGACATGGAACCTGTTCAGGATCTATTTGAGGACGATGACTTCCTGGAGCAGGAGTTGGAGGGCGTGTCCATTGGTCTTCCTCCTGAACCACGGGCCAACCCATCCAGCCTGCCAATAATCCACAGCCCGCCCCTCTCCCCCATCCCTCACGAGGCTGCCTACCTGACAGGAGGTCAGGCCTTCGAATTCCACCCGAGCTCCACTACCTTATCATCCCCGACTCACCAGAGCTACCAGTCCACCTCACCATGCGTCTCTCCCACACACCAGAACTCCCATTACCGTCACAGTCCTCCACACACCTCTCCTGCACACCAGGCCTCTTACCGTTTCAGCCCTCCCCCCATGGGCAGTGGGGGTCAGGGAATGGACTACCAGAGCCCTCCACCTTCCCCTCTTCGTCGCGGCGCTCCATACAGAGCCAGCCCACCCTTGGAGAGTGTTTGTCTTTACCGTTCGCAGTCAGGATCTCCAGTGCGGTACCAACAGGAGGCTTTGCCCAGTCGCCCTAAGTCACCCCTGTCCAAGATGAGCAGCCAGCGTTCCTTCCAGCTCCAGTCACAGACGTCCCAATGCTCACAGTCCTCCCAGCACCACCAGGCCCAGGGCCACAGACTCCAGCCCTCTGTAGCCCAGATTGTTCGCACCAGCCAGCCTGGGAACGTCTATGGCCAGCTGGCTCACCCGCTCAGCAGCAGATATCAAGGCACCTCCATGGACGTGGAGCGGGAGAGGGAGCGTGAGGCTCGCTTAGTGTATCAGCCTTCTCTGGATGGAAGGTCCATGTCTCAGGTCCAGTCCAGTCTGAGTGTCGGGGCCCTGTGCCAGCATGGGGGACGAGGTGGACCTGGTGGAGTCCTTGAATCTGTTGTGGGAAAAGATGATGTCCCTCAGCGCCCGGCTTCAGCCTACCGCTCAGCAACCGGAGGCCCAGGAGGTATGCGCTTCAGCCAAACACCCCAGATTAGCCGAAGCCAGTCGGCAGCATACTATCCTGTTTCCAAGCATGAGCTGGAGAGGGCTGTGGCGGCATCCTCAATGCCCCCTTGCCAGCTAGGATCACCCGAGATCCCGCACCTGGTGCGTAGGCCCATCAGTGCCAACACAGGAGACCTGAAGCAACATGTGCCCACACCCAGACCCCTCATCCACTCTCAGAGTGTGGGGCTGCGCTTCTCCCCATCTAGCAGCAACATTTCCTCAGGCTCAAGTGGGAATCTAGGGGCTGGCTTTAGGCCTTCCTCCTCCATGGCCCAGATGGAGATCCCACTACAGGTGGCGTATGAGCGCAGCTTCGACGAGCCGTCCTCACTCTCACCCTCTCAGAGTGGACTTTACCCCAGCGAGCCAGCCCGCTCCCGGACCACGCCCTTCATGGGCATCATTGACAAAACGGCACGGACTCAGCAGCAGTACCTGCACCAGCCGTCACGTGCCTGGCCTGTGGCGCCTCTGGACAACGTCATCACCAGCCCTACATCCCCCGGGAACCTGATTCACCAGGCGTCCACCGCTTCCTCCTATAGCCCACCCACCTCTCTAGGCAACATCGCCTACTACAACAAGACCAACAACGCCCAGAATGGGCACATGCTGGAGGATGAGTACTACGTTCAGCCACAGCCCTCGTCATTGGGGAAGTTGGCCAACGGTGGTGCCCGCGATCGGGATCTCCTGGAGCGGGTTAGTCAGGTGCCCACGTACCAGGATGTGAAGGTGGCACGGACGATGCCTGTTGCGCAAGCGTACCAGGAGAACATGTACCGGCAACTCTCGCGGGATGCCAGGCAAGGCCCCACCTCACCCATCAAACCAAAGAGACCCTTTGTGGAGTCAAACGTGTAAAGAGGCCAGTAAGGCATGAAGAGTGGTGAAGGAATGAGTGTGTGCGTGTGTGTGCGTGTGCGAGAGAGTGTATGTTGATGTGAGACTGTGGATCAAGGTAATAAACAGGCAATTAAAACAAGTCAGTATTTGAAACTCTACCAAACCAGGGAGGATAATGATGATTCGTTGCAAGTTCATAGATGATATTGCTGATGCCCCAATCTGTGCCTATTTGGGGCATAAGTTTGAGTGACGCTGGGATTTTAGAATCCCTTGAATACGATCCTAACTACTGAATGTTCTTTTCAACTCTGCACATTATGTGAAAGCACATTTCTGAACCTTCCCTAAATTGAAGCCACAAACGCACAGATTGAGGAACAGTGTGTGTCCTGCGGTTCTGATCCCGCATGAGTGAGAGCGAGTATCCGAAGTGGATAAGACTGCGTGAGTCAGGGACTCTGTGAATCTACAAGCTCAACTCTCTCAACCAGGCGATTCAAAACAGGACTGCTAGGGCTTTTGCAGCATATAATGTTGGATTGTTTAATGCTGTCTAATAAAGAAGAAAACCTCTCAAACTGTCAGAAATAACTAACCGCTAAGCTGTAGTTACAGAAGGAAAACAAAGGAATATTTATAACAGTTAGATAATGTATAGAAATATCAAAAATATGAACAATTTCTGTGTTTGTTTTATTTTGGGTTGTCTTTATTTTTCTATCTTTTTTTTTTTCTTTGGAGAGATGGTACTTAATATTTTGGGAAACTGCAGATACTGAGAATATGGATTTAGAGAGGGGAATGTACAAACTTTAGGTATGCCATCTATAAAAGCATCCTTATAGGAGGAAGATCATTTGCATTCGCATAGCCTACAATGAGTGTTTTAATACTTAGCAATTTTCCAGACAAATAATGTTCCTGGTTGGAAAACACATTTGTTGTTGAAGTAATTGCTTCTACAAACTGGAAAAGTAGCTCACGAGCTGTTCGGCCTTACAACCCTGTTCTTATGAGTTGTCTGAATAATTTCTTGTCTGAATATCACTTGGTTCAAAAGGTTGTACACGCCCCGCTCTACAGTGCTTCAGGGGACTGAAAGATAATTGATATCCATTTCTTTTTCCAGACAGTTAACAGTTACTGTATTGTTCTCAGATATTAAAAATACATTAGTATATTTAGCTACAGTATTTGTTTTAACCTTGAACATTTCAGTGACATTTTTAATTCCTTTTTTGCTGCACTGTTTGCCTGTGAAAGTTCTGAAGAAAGAGAGCACTTTATTAATTTCATGCTGATGATTGTGAATCATTTTGGGGGTGGTGGGGGGGTGATTAATGGGAGTATAAAATGGGGAAAAACTTCACTAACATACAGTAACACTGGGAAAACTATTTGTGAAGTAGGTGTCCTACTAGAAAAAAAAAATAGCAGTTCTTGTCCTTGGTGCAATTCTCATTTTCTTTACTTTTTTCCCGAGCAAATGAATAAGCAGTAATTTAAAAAGAGCGAAACTATGTTTTTAAAAAGATATGTATATAATAGCCTTTATAGAGCGCATTGTATTTGCTGTATATACTAGCCAGATGTGTTTATGCATATGAATTAATTCATAACCCTCTTATAACTAATTCTCCATTGTTCCAGGGTTACAGCAACCATTCAGCCCAAACTGCTAATGTATATGAATAACCAGTATTTGGAGGGCAACGGTTCAAGCTGGCTATCAAATGTGGATACAGGTGACCAGGGTTCAGTAGCATACTTACACTTCTGAAGAGGAACGAATCGAGAGATAGTGTAATTTTACTATACGAGATTACCATATCTCTGCAGTGGAATGCAATATAGCCAATGTACAGTGTTCAAGCTGTGTGTTGGTCATATGTTCTCAATAATGGACTCTAGACAGCTGCTGTCTTGAGCATACCCTCACAGGTCAAGTATTTCTGCTAATAACCCTTCAGCCCAGCTCATTCAGGCTCGCCAGAATCAAGAGGTGCCTAACTTAGTTCTGGGAAAGGACTAAAGACATTCAAGGGAGCTTTTGGTCTCATAAGGTATGGGATAGTTTTTTCAATGTAGATTATGTTGTTGTAAATACAGACGCATGTTGTATCTGATGGGCGCAGGCCGGAGTGTATCTGTTTTATCTGAACCGAGAGGAAGAATGAAGTTGGTGCCCAAATAATCCGTTCCACACACTCATTTCTCCAAACGTTAATCAACACACACACTACTGACCTCTGAAGGGTTGAACTGGTCTTTTTTTTATTCTTTGCATTTGAGTTATTATTAATGTACTTGCTTGCTGAGCTGAGTTCTCTTGTCTGTAAATGTGAGCTTTCAGAGCGCTGTGACAAAGTTCAATGATGACAATAAAACAGAATGTGTTTTTATCATACAGGGCACTGTCATGTGTTATGGAGCTCAGGCTGGAATATTTTGAGCTACTATAATATATTTTGAGAATATAATATTTTGAGATTATAATAATGTAGCCTGAGAGGTTAACCTCTAAAGCTTTATTTAATCACTGAATTATTTGAAACGCATATCAATTGTAATCGCACAATTTGACTTTTTTCAAATGTTTTCAAATGTATGTTTCACATACAGCTTGAATTTTCTGCGAGTCACCAAAATAGTTCCAAAACTGATGCACTTATTCCTAGAATATCTATCTATTGCTCTGGAAACAACTGGAAAATGGTTTCCAGAGCAAAGTTGTTGAACCACAAGTGGACAATTTTGAATGCATTTTAGACTGTTTGTAAAAGACCATGAATTTTATACTAACGCTTAAATCAGACAGAAAATGCAAGGATGTACCTTCAAAATAGTCATTGCTTTGAAATTGCAGTTTTCCGGTTCATAAAATATACCCTTGTCTGTAAAGCACATCCCAAAGGAACAGTTGCCAACCACGTTAATACACAATTTGAAAACAGTCGAGTTGTTGCATTAAAAGTGAAACACCATTAATTTCATAAACACACTTAAATCAGGCAGAAAATTCTGCACTTGTATTCGTACAATTTAATGTGAAAAGTTCTAAGGACCTTTCCATATTCGGTCATAAGAGCATAACTTGTTTTTTATATTTGCCAGAAGTGACCAAACAATGAAGTGTTGTGTGCATATACTTTTAAGCTTCTTTCTTTACTATCTGTAGCTAAATTTTTAAACACTAATGAACACTGATTAAAAACATAAGGTGAAGATCAGTGGCCCCCATCGCTTATAAACTTTGCAAACTCAAAAGTCTATACATGTCAATGGGACAAAAAGTTGACATGGGTTTGATGTTGAACGACATCAAACATCTTTTAACTGAAAGTGGGTCATACCTCGCAGCGGGTTCCAGGCTTAATCTATACAAAGCAGCCAGCCTGCGAGGCAAGATCTTGCGAATGTGGTAAAGAAAGGAGATGGTGATGAGAAATTGAGGATGACTTGAAGACCAAGGGGAATTTTCTGGAATCCTGATGTTAAAAAAATCCTGAAATGTAAGATAAATTGATGATCTTAGTAAAAAAAAGGAGGGTAAAAATGCAGCCAAATGGAACAGAAACGTGCTGAATACCAAAATCATGTATTTTCCGACACTTACAACCCAGACAGAGATACTCATCTATTCACTACCCCCTAATAAGTTTTTGGGACGTCACAAATCTAGTGGTGTCAAATTAATACGTTAACCGGAATACAATCACCGGAAAAAATGTGCTACAAAAATCAATGCTGCTTAATCGTGTGACTCTTTAACCCGGTCCGGTTCTGGCCACGGGTGCTCTGTACAATGGAGGAGGTGAAAATGTACTGCTTGGCTTAGTGAATGGAAAGCTTGCGTTTAAAAACGAACAGACAGAACGGTTGATAGAAGTATTGTTCTCTGCAATTTATGCAATAAGGAATGTGTGTATTATTGGAGTACATCGGATGTAAAATATTACCTCAACACAAATCCCTTAGGAGCAAACCTGGCTTTCCGTGCCTTAACAGCCCCATTCAGGCCCGCCACACTGGACCAGGCAGTGTGGCTAGAGATGCCTTGTATGCATGGGCACCAGAACCATTATAACAAGAGGCGACTTTTAAAAATAAAAACAATAGGTATTGCTCTGGTAACCATTAGAAAATGTCATAGAACCACTAGTCATGATGTACTGGTTATTTGCTGAAACCCCAGCACTAACACGGAAACTGTAAATATCTTTCACAATTTTTTGCTTTTGTGATGTCCGGGCCTCCTCAGCCACCCCTCGTCCTCGTGCTGGTTGTTTACGTTTGGGCACTGCTTAGCGATTAGCAGAGCAATCAGACACCTGAACGCAATGAACCCAGACAAACAAGGATGAGGGGGAGTGACGGATGGGGCCTGGACGTGATGTTTAACTGTACTCAGAGGTTTGACAGTAGCCAATCCGAGGATGTTATTTATTTCTGCTTGCTTTTGATTGGCTGCAGCCCTTTGACGCATATGTGGCAGCTGCAGTCCAGAATTTCCCCCTGGGAGTGTCTTTCGTTTTGTTCTTCGTGAAGCCTTATACTTTAATTACTATAAATAAATATTTAACCTGCTTATACCAAAGAAAGCACATGTGCATGAATTACAGTACAGTTTATACAGGGGTCAGTATTTTACCTTCTAGCACTGCGAAAGTTCAGTGTAAACTGTACAGTATGGATATGGGTTTACCTTTACATTTTCTTTAGGGGTAAAGTATTGAGCTTTAGGGTCTACCCTATAAAAATAGGCCTTTTTAGGCATTATTTTTATCACATTCCAAATTCACTTTCTTTTACAATACGCAGGTGCTCCTGGAACGTAACCCCCACAATAAGCAGTGGTTTACTGCAGACTTGCAAGAGGATTTAAATATAAAACAGTTTGGTCTTCTGTAATACTTACCATTTGAGCATCTTTTGCTGAGAAACTAGGCATCATAGGAGTGCCAGTGTTTTTACTACAGAACAAAAAAATCTGTAGGAACCATGGAATGTAGAACAGTACTCTCTATGCAGACTGAGTACCTTTAACATTCTTTTAAGAGAGACCTTTCTCTGTGCAAGATGAAATTAAAGGAACAATGGAATTACCCAAGCAAAAAGTCTTCAGTCTTAAGGGCTTTGTTTTGAAGATGCTGCTTTTGGTGACGACTTTAAAGGTAAAGAAAAGTCAAAAGGCATGATGTTTTAGTCCTTCTTGGGTTTGGCTGTGAGGAGATGCACAAAGCCTGGGATCATCACCATCACCACCTGTGGCACAATGCTATACTTTAGGAAGAAGAGGGAGTAAAATAGCAGGGGCGGAACGGTAGGCAGAGGAAATCGGCTGATGTGGAAGAGTGCCAAGGCAGAGAGGGCCAGGCAGAGTGTCTTTGGTACCCAAGGAAGGTCCCATCCCCCTGGGTTCCAGTACTGGGCAAGCCCCAGGCCAAGTAACGATCCAGCATCGCGAGACAGTGAAGAGAAAGGAGCAGTGTCCATTCGAACCCACTCAGACTTGGAACACCATCTTTTAGCCAGTGAAACAGACCTGGAGGAAGTGGTGGACAATGTTATCATAAAGAACTGCGATATAACATGCTTATAAGAGAGGATAGTATTATTTCATTAACTTATTTTTTAACCAATTTGATTTTTTCTCTTTCAGTTCCCTCCGCTTGTTTTTCGCAAATCCTGGATATAACGTTTTAGGGGTACATGACATTTTTGCATCTATATACTTTGTGTTTTTAAAATACTACTAGTACTACTGTCCTGCTGGCCTGTTTTGTCCATTCCATTTTTTTTGCAAATGTCAGAAAAACTAAACTATACCTAATAGAAAAACTAATAATACCTAATGTGTACAGTGCCTTCAAGTCTTGTGATATTTTTGCCCTACAGCCCACACTCCTCTGAAGGTTAGTGAAAAAGGGCTTATTTAGAACCTACAGTGAACTGTGCTTAAAAACATGCACACACAGCCATAGAAAATTTTCCCTTTTTTTCTGTTCACTGTTTGCAGCTGTGTGTGCGCGTGTTCAAAATGCACAGGTTGCTATTCTTTTATGAACTATTGCAGTGTGAGCTGTGTAAAAAAATAAGAACTGTCTCCATATGTGTTGTGAGTGCAGTAGTGTTTGTAGAACAGCTTTTCTATTTGCTGTATTCCAGCAGCTTCACTCCTGATTCAGTTTCTGATGAGATGAGACCGAGCTCACACATGCACTTAACATTACCAATTGCTGCAATTGTAGAATAATGTAAGAGAGCTGTGTAGTTTAATATTTCCAAGGTATAATGAATTATTTATATGTATTTTGTTGTTTGGAATTTTGAATCAAGTATGGTCAGTAGTGTATAAGACAACAGTCACATACACATTTTACACAGAGACACTCCCACAAATCGTAAAAGTCTGTATATCAGTAATGATTTAGCATTGAAAACATAAGCTTTAAGCTACATATTTAGTTTGCATACTGTTGGTACACTGTGCTACTTGTCAGTGATTTTGTTCCTGTTTATGTTAATGAGTCTCTATTTGTTCTGTTCCAACCATTTATGTATGCACCAATTCCACAAAGATCATCACAGCATGTAGCCAATGATTTTACTGTGGGTTCCCCTCAGATGTCAGTCAGTCGCCTGCAGCTTTTCATTATAAATACCCTGAGAAATATAGCTGGCACTTACCAGGAGAGATCAATTCCACAGTTTTCCAGCCCAGCATACATTAGCAGTGCTCCTAACAGCAGAGTCATACTAGAGCACAGATAAAACACCAGGCGGCGACATACAGGCGCATTGCGGTTGAGGAACACTCCTAGCATCACCCCTGGGAAAAACATGACACACATGATGCACTATACAACAGATAGTAATAGTCAGTAGTCATTTCACTATAACATATTTTATGAGGCATCAAGCACTGACCTGCCAGAAGTCCAGCAAAGACCTGGTGAGGAAAGTGTGCCAAGATGAAGATCCGAGACAGAGCAACAGTCACCAACAGCAGAGTGTAGAACAGGTAAGGCACTGCAGTCAGGATCTTACTGCGTTTGATTGAGAAACAGAAATGTTAAGTAAAACTTCATAGAAATGTACTGAGACTTCATATTTATGCACTGAGATTCAGAATAGAAGCTTTCTAACAGACCTTCTAGTGCGAGAGTAAAGAAAGGAGGCCAAGGAGGACACTACCACCCACCAGACGGCACCAGTGACCATGGCATGACCCGAGGGACTACCTGAAGAGAGTGCATCAAATTGCAGATAAGAGATAAAACAGGCGCATAGTAACAGAAATGCAGTCGTCTTTTATCTCGCAGTCTAAAAAAAGCATAAAATTAACACCTGTCACAGATTACCATTTACAATAAATTATTTTATTACTATTCAAGTAAAAAAGGGCTTTCAAAGCAATGTAAATTATTAATGTGTTGTAAAGTAACGTCTAATAGTAAAGGCAGTAAGACCTGTCTATTAAATACTGATAGAAAACCCAGCAGCCCACATTTTGCTCCATTTTACCATGACCAGGGTAAACACACACGGACTAGGTTTTAATCAGAGGCAACAAAGAGTAACATTCTGAAATGGTTCACCAAGGACACTAGGAGAACTGTCAATGTTTTTCATAACGTCTTTGTCTCCTCCTCTCCTTCAAGGCCAGTCTTGTAGAACAGCAGAATGAATAAGGAGCACAAAGTATGGCATGACTTTTTGCCAGTAAGGATGTGTACAGCTAAATTTGATGTACACTCAGTGTGTAAAGTTTTAATTTATACAGAGAACTACGTGTTTGTTTACTTTAAATGTGTACCAGTAACAGTGGTTCTCAACCTGTTTTACCTGTGTTTTCTTTTTCATGGCTCCACTAAACAGGTACACATTTAAATTTAACAAACATGTAGTTCTCTGTATAAATTAAAACTTAAAGAGCTTCTCAACTACCCAATGTTATAAACCAGTGGTTCTCAACCTGCAGATTGGAGTTAGAAGACATAACATTGACCTAGTAATCAGGCATTTACTGCAGTTTTGTCTTCTTCTCATTTTGCATCCGTAACTGGGACACAAAACACCAAAGAATGTCTTAAACCCACCTCTGAAAGGACATCATTTAAAAAATGTGAAATATTTATAATATTCCATAAATTTGATAACTCTTCCCAGGTTATGCATAATCAATCGCTGAAACGATGTAGGAGATCCACGCCATCATTTACGCCAGAAATAACCATCAGTGGCTCAAGGGAAATCTGCCCGAAATCTAGGCACAACTATGAATTTCACAGTTTCTTCTGTGTTCTAACCTGGTCCAGTTTCACAGGTGGACTGGAACTGCTCGACTTGGGGTGCATTTTTCACATATAAACGGGACTCCCCAATCCACCAGTATGGCCTCTCTCCAAACAGGATCCTAAGGGACAACACAGATAAGAATTTAATTACAATAGAAGGCAATGGATCAAACAGTGCATAGACTGAGACTGGACCAGTCACTTCTAAAATATTGGACTCTTACATACTCTATGGGTCGAATGGGGATTAAGCCTAGTCCTGGATTACATAGTGGCTGCATTCATATCCTCACCGCAATGTCCGAGCATCAAAACCTGAGCTCATTAATGCTCTGTGGCTGCAATCAAATCCTCATAATAAGCACCTGACCTCACTAATCATCTTGCAGCTGAATGCAATAAAATCTTAACAGCCATGTTACATAATAAACACGGCAGCAGTTACATTAGATTGTATTAGATTGAATAAGATGCCAGTGTATTGTAAGGGTGAACTGCGCTAAATGGAAAAGGTATTGGGACATCTGACCGGGGACTTTAATGACATTGCATTCAACTACATAGATTAATATAGAGTAGATCCCCTTCTACAGCTTCTACTCTACTTGGAATGCGTTCCACAAGACTTTGTAGTTTCTGTGGGAATTTGTGCTTATTCATTCTGTAGAGCATTTATGAGGTCAGGAATAGAGGGTGACACGGGAGTGAATTTTCAAACCTCTCCCCTCCCACTCCCACTCCCACAAAACAAAATCCCATCCCAATCCCGTAAAAAAACTGGGGGAATATCCCGTCCCATCTCAATCACATGACTCCCAGTCCCGTATTGTTTTTTTGGCTGGAATCGGTCAGTTACAGTAAAAAAAAAAAAAAAAAGATTACAGATCAGCACACCCAGCTTAATTGAATAAAAATCCAAATTGTAATTTATTATTTTATTGAACTGAAAGGCATCTTAACAATGCACAATGTGTTTCACGTTGAATTTTATGCAAATCATCCATCCATCCATAAACACACACACAGTAGTACTTAATCTGTTGTCTACAAGTCTTGCAGCTGGCGTACTGCATTTTCACGCAATCATTCTCGACGCGTAAAAATGTTAGTTATTTCAGACCGCCCAGAAATATCCATGAGCACAAGTGACGTATTATTTTCAGACAGTAGTCGTTGCAGCGTAGGTTTCACGTCTGCCTCCATTTTGGTTACGAATTTCACGGCTAAAAAGTTACATTACATTATTGGTGGTTGGGACTATCACCACCAACTGTGAGGGGTGTGTGGAGCACGCCATTCACTTAACCGACTACACACAGCATACAGGAGGAGAACATAAAGAGACAGGACAACTAGTATCGAGTTCTAAATCAGTTTATTTATTTAAAATGGTATATTTTGGAAGGGGATGGGGAAACGGGCAGTGGGCCACACCACTGTGAGGAAGGGGATGGGGAAACGGGCAGTGGGCCAAACCACTGTGAGGAAGGGGAGGGGGGGGAACGGGCAGTGGGCCAAACCACTGTGAGTTTCCCAGTTCATCTCACCACCTCTGTGAAGTTGGCACCCCATAAAAAGAAATAATCACCAAAAGTATGTCTTTCGTTTGTGCTACGTTTATGCTGATTTGTGCCGGAAAAATGAACGTTTGTGATGGTTTGGTGTTTAAGATATTAAACATTATTTGACGTCACTTTCCACCCCATGTTGCCCAAATCGCTCCAAACCGGCACAGTTCGTTTGTGCTCGATTTGTGCCGCTAAAACAAACACTGTATCTGTTTTCCTTCCTTAGATACAACCAAAATATTTTCGGGGCTGTGACGTCACTCTCCACACCAGTTTGTCTAAATCACACAAAACTGGTGCCATTCGTTTGTGCTCGATTTGTGCCGGTTTGTACCTTTAAAACAAACCTGGTATCTCCGAGCCCTTCTTTAATATAATGGGAAAATACTTGTTTGGGACTGTTGCGTATTTCCACCACATATCGTCTAAATCTAGCCATATGGTGCCATTCGTTTGTGCTCGATTTGTGTTGTTGAAATGAACACCAAATATATTTCCACTTCTTAGAAATAACAAAAACAGTACTGGGCCGTGACGTCACTCTCCACCCCACTTCGTCCAAATCGAGGTCCAAATCACACAACCGTCGCCATTCGTTTGTGCTCGATTTGTGCCATAGGGGAAAAAACACTTAAAACTCTTATTCACTTCTCGACAAATATCTGGGGGAGAAGTGACATCACGCAAGTCGTTCTCCATCCATCTCGGTCAATCCTCCAACGTTACACGTGCCACACTGTTTTGTGCTAGCTAGTTATATTCAGTTGCAAAGTAACCTTTGCAACTCAGTATAATGCTAAAATAAACATTGTATCTTTTTGCTCGATTGATAGACAGTGAAGTTGCCAGGTAAGTGTTTAAATGTGTGCCAAGTGCTTTACGCACAATTCAAATCATAAAATATTCGGCGCATACCGCAAGATACGAAAACTACAGCTTATTTATCTCGGAAGAAGGTGCATAACCAGTGAAGCAAGCAAGGACAGGTGAGATGTGTTTCTTTTTGTTCAAAATATTTTTAAAGCAATATATCAAAGAATTGTTTTAACTATCTGACGACTTGACAGTGTGCTGGTTTGTTGTTAGGAGGATTAACCCTACAACCATAGATTATACTAGCAAACCAGTTAAAAGAAGAGTTTTACCTAACAATGATAATTCCGTCATTATATAATTG
>JBBPDC010000109.1:24537589-24551492 GCA_037974485.1 Hemigrammopetersius urotaenia
AATTTTTATATTTATTGTTTCCCCCCCACCTCCCCCTCCCCTCCCCCCCCCCTACTGTTAAACGAAACTTACGCCCACGTTCCATACCAAACTCATCCAGCAATGTCTTCATGGAGCTTGCTTTGTGTCCCAATACTTGTTTCCATATAGTGTTTGAGGGCTGTAATTAGATTACTTCTATTCAATGTATGTCCCATTTGTATAACATCATGATAGACGGAATATGAGAGCAGTGCATTCTGAATGTCCAAACAGAATACGTCTCTCTAACAGAGTTATCAATGTCAGCTCATTTCTCCAACTTTCTCTGCGTTCATTTCTAACGTTTTTTCTCACTATGGCCTAGCTTGACTGTGTACGTCCCTTCTGATTGCAATTTACTGGATGTAAGGGCCACCAGAATTCAGTAATTGAGAGATGTGGCCCATTCTTTTGTCCAGATACAGTGTATGAAGGATGTAATTGGGTTACTTGGACAAATATATTGGGATACATCTCTCAATCACTGAAATCCAGAACATCCAGTGAATTGCAGATTTTATTCCGTAGTAAGCACTCAGCAGTCCGCAGGTTTTAACATATATTTCACGTTTGGGGGGTAGATGTATAACTTTTGCTCTCTAGCTGTGCCCTAGCTTGCCTGTGCACGTCCCTATAGATGAAATACATATTTTATTTCTTTAAACTTACCATTTAAAGACCAAATTGAGCCACTCTGACACGGCAGCGACCCACACGACCGCCAGGCCTGTCCGCCGGTGCAAGTAGAAAGCGAAGGGGAACACAATCAGGAACGCTGCCTTTGGGTCTCCTATATGAGTCGCCACTTGCCAAAAAGCCTCATATTCTCTCGTTTTCGATTGAAGAGCCTCTGCTAGCTGAATCCCTTGGGAGTGTATGCTCTCCATCCTTTTTTAAAAAGAATAAATACGTGTTAGGGGGCGTCTGTTTACTAAATTAACGAGGTTACATCAGGTACAGGTGCCTGACAGCACTGACTTTGGGACCATCTCAAACGATTCCCCTACCTTCGTAGTGCCCTATTTATTAGTAACGCTAGAAGTTGTGTCATATGTAGTGTTCTACATAGGAAGGGTAGGAGCCGTTTGGTATACACCCAATGTTACACTGCCAACATGTGGCCATACAAAAAAAACATAATAATAATAGAAAACAGACTGTGCTCTCCCTTTGGGTTCTGTATAAAAAACAGTTGATTAATCCAGAAATTATTTTTGAAAACCATCAAAAATATCAACATCTGTTTTCGATTTTTGATGTGTTGATACGGGTCCTGTAGTGGGACACACAACAAGCGAAACGAGCCTAATTTAAAGGGGACGTCCCCCCATTTTTTAAAAGTTCTGCACATTTAAGGTGATAACTATACTATGTGGAAAAAGTATTGGGACACACCTGTTTTTCAGCGTTTGGGCTAGGCCCCTTATTTCCAGTGAAGGACAATCTGCTTCAGTATACCAAGACAATCTGGACAATGCCATGCTTCCAACAGTTTGGGGAAGAACCATTTCTATTCCAGCATGACTGTGTCCCAGCGCACAAAGCAAGCTCCATAAAGACATGAAGTTCGATGCGGAAGAACCTCACTGCCCCACACAGACCCCTGACCTCAACTCCATCCAACACCTTTGGGAAGAACTGAAATGGAGATTGCGAGCCAGGCCTTCTCCTCCAACATCAGTGCCTGACCTTATAAATGCTCTACAGAATGAATTAGCACAAATTCCCACAGAAACTCCAAAATCTTGTGGAAAGCCTTCCAAGCAGAGTGGAAGCAGCTATAGCTGAAAAAAGTGGGGATGGGGGACGAACTCCATATTAATGTCTTTGTATTTAACGAGAGAGACTCCTCCCCATGTCTTCCTATCCCTGGTCTCCCTGTCCCGTGTCTCTCCTCCCCTTGTCTCTCTCCCCAGTGCCTCCCCGCTCTGTCTCTCCTCCCCATGTCTCTGTGCCCCCCCCCTATCTCCGTGTCTTTCCTCCCCGTGTTTCTCAGCCCTCTGTCTCCTTATATTTCATCCCCATGTCTCTGTGTCTCTCCGCCCTGTGTCTCTGTCTCTCTGCCCCCCGTCCTCTGTCTCTCTACCCCTGTCTCCTTATCTTTCCTCCCCGTGTCTTCCTGTCCTGTGTCTCTCCGCCTCATGTCTCTGTCTCTCCATCTCTCCGTCCTGTGTCCCTTGTCTCTCTACCCCCTCTGTGTCTCCTTGCTCCATGTTTCTGTCTCTCCGCCCTGTGTCTCTCTGCCATGTGTCTCTGTGTCTCTCCGCCCCGTTTCTCTGAGTGTCTCTCCATCCAGTGTCTCTGAGTGTCTCTCAGTCTCTCCGCCCCGTGTCTCTCCACCCAGTGTCTCTGAGTGTCTCTCAGTCCGCCGTAAAGCGGCGCTGTCCGGCTTCCCAGGCGGAGAAGATGGCGGCTCCTGGACCGGGGGAGTACTTCAGCGTGGGCAGCAGCGTCTCCTGCCTCACCTGTCTGGGCCAGCGCCTGCAGGGAGAGGTCGTTGCCTTCGACTACCAGACCAAGATGTTAACTCTGAGTATCCTTTCCGTTTGGGTCCGCTCAGGAGGGCCCGGTTCGGTCCGGCAGGAGCGTGTTTACCCGCTGGGGAGCTGCTAGCGTTAGCCGCAGTTCTACCGCTCTAACCTCCTCATTCAAACGGCGTCCGGGCCAAATTGTCTTGGTTTAACCGTCCTACCACCGCCGTTAGCTTTCCTGATCGGTGTACGAGATCCACACGATCCTCCGGTGACCATTATTCGTTAAAAGATTCGATTTTAAGGTGTGTTTTGATGCTGTTATCGAAGCTAGCTTAGCTTAGCTTAGCCTATCCTATCCGCCTAGCTTGTCCTCCAGCGGACAGAGCCCCTACTTCACTATCGTTTCTGGTAGAACACGGATTTACTGCGCGTTCTTATTTAACATTTATTTCATTTCTGAAATATGCTTGCAATACAGAAAGAAGTCGGTGTTTGAGTGTTCAAATGTGTTTATTGATCAGCTAGCGTTAGCTAGTTTAGCCAGTGTTTCCTCGGTCACTGTCAGTGTTGATACATGGGCTGAGATGTTTAAAAGCTTGTTAATGGTTGTTAGGACCGTTTATGGAAGTAACTGACCGGAGGCAACTTTATTCAGACTTAAACAGCTGCAAGAAGAACTCTTCAGCTCTCAGGCTGGCTAAGTTGACCCAGGTGAGAAATGTCACTTGTGTCGATTATCATTGTGACCCTCTGGGTTGAGGGGTTGGTCTTCTCTGAATCAAGTGCTGTCATGTGTTTTCTGTAGGGTTGTGAGGAGTGTCAGACTCCCTTGAAAAGGGTTTTCATTTTGTCTCATTGTGCATGTTTAAATATTTCTTAGAGATGATTCCCATTTTCATTAAAAAGCAAATCCACAACCTGCCCGTCTCCAAATCCCTTCCAAATTCAGAGTCCTCCAGAGTGGGTTTGGTGTGATGGTTAATTGTACAGATTTCTGTTGGTGAAGGATGTTACATTTCCAGTAACAACGGTACATATAATATACCGTTATTAATTGTTTTATGCTGTGCATGTACTCCTTCACCATTAATTAGTTTACTTTTAGGCCTAAAGCTTCTCAAGCCTCTGGTAAAATATCAGACAGCACAGTCATAATCATTTTATATAGAATTTATCTGAGGGAACTTTTAGGCCATGTCCACACATACATGGGTATTTCTGAAAATTGAGATTTTCTGTTTTTTTTTTTTTTTTTAAATTGCGTTCTCATGAGCACATTTTCAAAACTATCTCTGTCCAAAGCAATTGCAAAAAATGCTGATTAAACACATACCAGGGCAGCAGATGGCAATATAACTTTAAACTGCATAGCATTGGTGACCAGTCAGAAGCCTTGGACGGTGGACGTCATTACCAGAGACAGTGGGTGTGTCCGAAAGTAGGTGTGTCATTCTGTAGTGCACACTGCCGTGGGTAAGTGCTGTCCTACGCGGGAGTGACAGACTAACATTTGCTAACATTCTCTTAACGTTACATATATTCATACAAACCAGTTGCCTCCGCTTGGGCTTGTATTTCACTGTTGGCCGCCATTATTCTACTTGAAAACTTGTTGAAAGTCCCTTTCCCCGGATGCAAGATAGTATAGATAAATCATTGTCCACCGCAAGATGGGTAGCATGGTTCGACAGAACACTGGACCGGATTAAAGTCACATTATTTTTTTAAAAGTTTTTTTTGTGATTAGTTGATCAAAATTAACATGTTAATTCGACCCCCTATAAACATGTCAAAACTTCTAACAATGTTGAGAGCAGTAGTACTTTGTGTGCATCCGGCACTGTAGATGAAAACCTAATGTAAATGTGGCACATACTGCGACGCACAGTATGACGCAAACAAGTTTTCACCGACCCAAAATGCCGTTTACTTGTGGACAAAAAGCCAAAACACAGAAAAACCTTAGTTTTCAGAAATACCCATGTATATGTGGAAATGGCCTTGGAGACAGATGTCTGGTTCCGTTCACCACCACTGTAAACTTCTCTTAAGTTTCTTTAGAGTTGAGCATTTCAAACCAAACCCACCCAGGATCTGGCTGTGAGTAAAAAAATAATGTATGCAGTACTATGCATACTATATGTACTGTGTCTCAGTGGGACCAGGGCAGTTGGCTTTAACTTATGAAATGAATGTTGTCTAGACATGGGCTGTAGTGATCTTTGGCTTCAGTTACTGTGAGTCACCGAGATACCAGTGATCTATTGCTTTTGATCTATTGTTTTTGTCTTTACAGCAGCTTTGTCTCTTCTTTAAAACTGTTTTGGTTTAGTAAAGCCCTCTCTGGTCTTTCTGCCCAATCTTAGTCCATTGTCCCTCATTCTGGACGTTTATGGAGGATTATGGAGGATGGGTAGCCAAACATTCATTGAAAGCACTTTTCAGGTATTTATGTTGCATCATAAAGTCGAAGTGAAAACTTTTGGGACAGTAGTTAAAGGTCCCGTGGCATGAAAATTTAACTTTGAGATTTCCCTAGCCTGGCTATGGTCTTGCAGTGGCTAGGAAGAGCGATATGTATAAAGAGTGCCTTGATCATCCTGCTCCGCCATTGAGAGAATGACCGATCAGATGGCCAGATCCGGAATTTTCCCTGTATGATGTCAAATGGGGAAAGGTTACCTTCCCTCTGTCATGCTTTGCCAGCTTTGCCCATCCAGAGAATTCTGCCCCTACCCTAAAAATTAGTGCGATCGTGTGAGAGACCACTTTTGCCTGTAGAGACATGATGGCTTGCAAAGAGCAAAGCATGGCAGTTGCTCGGTGCTTAGATGTACAAATGAGCACAAATGTCTTTTTTTAGTTCCTTCATGCAAGCCTCTGAAGAATTAGTGGGTTAATTTTATTTTCAGAGATGTCCTGTTGACTTCTTCAGGTGCTTCGTCATCTGATTCAGATTCTGGGTCAAACTGGAAAGCTTGAAAGACTGCTTGTCATTGCTATACACTGTAAACATTACAGGGGCAGCTGGTGGCCTAGTGGTTGGGGCATTTGCCCTGTGATCAGGAAGTCGCGGGTTCGATTCCCAAGACCGCTAGGCACCCCTGTGCAACCCCACACACTACTCCCCGGGAGTGTGTTCATAGCTGCCTCCTGCTTCACTTGGGGAATGGATTGAATGCGAAGGATGTATTTTGTGCTGTGTTCATGTATGACCAGATTTTCACTTTCATGCAAACTGGCCCCTCCCCCACTCTCCACCTTGCCCCACCTCGCTCCTTTTCCTTTTCAACATACTTTTCTAAACCTGTTTTTCCTGCTGATTTCAGATCTGCTTTATTTCCAGTCACATCAACTTTTTTAATTGAGTAATATTAAATTTGCAACAGACTTTTTATTAAACCGCAGGGACCAATCAAGTAACTGTTTCAATATTTTCTGTGTGAAGTCAGTCTGGTGCACACAGTGGCATAGATATGATCAATGTCAGTCAGCTACCACTGTTCCTTCAAAAACGCTTGGCGTATAATTATGTGCAGGAGTTGACATCACTTTTTGCTGTAGTACTGAGTACCTACATTAATTAATTGGTACGCACCCAAATTCAAATTGGCGCTGGATCGGATTGGGCCATGAAGTCAATGTGGTGGGGCGGGGCATGCAGTGACCGAAGCGCGGAGATGAGACCTGCTCTGACTGAATTTTGATTGGTGCGGAAGCAAGGCTCTGAGGGCTAGCCATTATTATTTTTTAAGCTTTTCCTTTCCTGGGTGGTGGTACTTGGAGATTGAGTATGAAGTTGCTCAGATTAGGTACACGTTTGTGTAGTGAAGACTGAAAACTGGTACGCATTTGTCGTATCACATATGCCAGTTCTTGCTTGCGTATCGCTTATGTCAGTCCTTGATTAGATGCTAAATACCAACTATCATGCAATATATAACTAGGTTAATCAGAAAAACGATACGTGCGGGAAAAACTAAACAGATTTGCAATCGGGAAAAAAAAATAACCCTACCTTTTTGATAGCCATTTCTAAACCATGTTTTTTGTATACGTACACTGTACATTTGTATACATACATATCTAGTGTGTACATACATACATATATTTGTATAGGTTTATATATAAACTTATATAAATATTTTAAATATATACACATTTGAATAGTATACATTTTATATTAGTCTGTTGTGTTGAATGGCTTTTATTCTCTTTGGTATACTGCTCTTACTTTCTTCTTTTGTTCTGTCCACTGCTGCCATAACAATCTTATCTTTAGAGTCTGAATGTGAGCGTGACTTAAACCAGAAATGAGTGTTAGTTATTGAAAATGGGTGCATTATTTATTGAAACAGACCTGCTTACTGAAGGTGATGTCTACAGCCAATCAGCAGTGTAGACTGGGGGAAACATGCACATTGGCTCATTAATCCTAAGACTGACATTTCACCCATATCTGGTTTGCCTTGACTTACCTCTTCTCCCAGAATGTGCTTCCTCCAGCGGCAAGTCCAACCTCAGCGACGTCATCCTGGTTAACTTAGCCTACGTTTCAGAGGTGGATATTATTAATGACCGCACTGAGACTCCACCTCCTCTAGCATCTTTGAATGTGAGCAAGGTAAGGTCAACTTCTTTACTCCATGACCTTTCAGACCTTGAAGTCTGATTCAGGAGTGATGGGTGCAGTGGCCATGGCCCAGAAAGAGCTCCGCTTGTGCTTGATGTTTAGACCCTCCTCTGATCTAAAAACTAACAGGCTGTAAGTTAAAAACTGGAGATTTTTATTTACTATGTTTACAAAAAGTATTCACATTTTATTCATCCATTTACACTGATCAGCTGTAATAGTAAAATAGTCATTTTTTTCCCAGCCCTGGGTACTACTGTCTTCCTCAAGTGGAGGAGATTCAGTCACACTTGCACTTTCTTTGGCTCTCTCTCCGCAGAGGACAGTAGTACCCAGGGCAGGACAGGGACAAAAAAAAATCAGCCTGGGCATTTTGATCCGTGGTACGTGATCCGGGATGGCAGACGGGATTCCAGGCCGACCCAAAATTGACATTGGCCCACTGGGCAAATGCTTGCTATACCCGATGGCCAGTCCAGCTCTGGTAGTACTCCCCGGACGTGTCTATCAGTCACAGTGTCCACCAGACCCCACCTCATGTGCGGGCTGTGCCTGAACTCGAGAGACAAGACTTGCATTTATGCGACAGAGATAAATTGCCAAGATCCGGCGCACTATTTAAGCAACAGCTAATAAAAACGTAACATCCCAAGTGTCCGGAATTAACTAAACATCACCTCCCTTTGTTCACTAGTTAACTCCCCTATATAGCAAACACTATGGAGTGAACAAGTGCACTTTTGGACACAGCTCTTGTGTTCCCATAACCCTGTTGTGGTTCCCCTGTCATTCTTTCTTGAAGCATTTTGGTAGGTACTGACCACTGCGTCCTGTTTAAACTCTCACAGAACAGCAATTAGACTGCCGTAAAAAGGACATTCTAGTGTAACATTTAGCTACTTTGTTAGACCGTCTGTTGTCAAGTGACTTTCATGACTGTTGTGTTTTACTACAAGCATACTGGGTCTCAGATCGGTGCCATCCCTGATGACCCTGATTCCAAGTGATACAGCAGGGTAGAGGCTGTGTCTCCAGCAGGGCTCTGGCCTGGCACTGCCACAGCTGTCTATGGTAGAGAGCGCAAAAACAAACATCCAGTTGCCTCTGCTTTCTGTGACAAGGTCAATTGAGGATCGCACACTGTTTAGTGTTCTGTTCTGAGACAGCTGCAGATCTTTTTCAAATGGCTGCTTACAGAGGCACTGATTGCTTTCTTACTAAACTTACTTTGTTTGATTTGATTTCCGATGAGTGAAATTAGGTCACTGTCTAGAAATCTGAAAATAAGAATACAGATGAATTAGAATTTTATTCAAGGTTTTCTTTTTGAAACACGAAAGACTGAAAACCTACTGATTTCATTCTAGCTATGTACATTACAAAAAACCTATTTCATACTTTGTCCTGTATTTCGTTTGTTTTCTGGTACAACAACCGCCGCGGCCCGGGTTCGATTCCCGGTCAGCGAACAAAGCTTTGGGGCAGTTGATAGCCTAGTGGTTAGGGCAGTCCGGGTTCGATTCCCAAGACCGCGAGGCACCTCTGAGGTACCCTGAGCAAGGTACCGTCCCCACACACTGCTCCCCGGGCGCTGTGTTTGTAGCTGCCCCCTGCTTCACTTGGTGAATGGGTTAAATGCAGAAAAAGTATTTTGTGCTGTTCACACTGTGTGCTGTGGTGTGTTCACATATAACCAGATTGTCACTTTCACTTTTTTCAAAATGACTCCCCTCTTTTTCATTATGTGCATGGGTGCTACACTGTGTAATGGTTTGCTCCTCTTGTGTTTATGTTTCTCTCCCTTCCATTAGCTTGCCAATCGGGCGAGGACGGAAAAGGAAGACAAGCTATCCCAAGCCTATGCAATCAGCGCTGGGGTTTCAGTCGAGGGCCAGCAACTATTCCAGACTATACATAAAACGTAAGGCACATGGAAGTTACGTGCAGTACTCTTGGTTTCTGTGATAAATATTATTTGGTTGAAATCTACCCAAACAAATTATTGCCAAATGGAGCCAATGCCTTCTAGTACACAATGCCTTCTAGTACATTTAAAATAAACATATTTAATATGACCTGCAACAGTTACGTGAACTTGAAAGGAGAATTTCAGCCCAGACTGCTTCTTCAATGAGGCGTAGTACAGGGCAGCCAGTCGGAAACGCTACATTTACAGAACTCTGCAAAAGGCACCCATGTAAATTGTTTAAAGCCATTTTTCTCTGCATGTGAGTGTTTTTCTGACAGCTAGGTTAGACTGAACGTTAACGTTAGACTGAACACAAATAATCAAAGTCGTAAAAAGTATTTTTTGTAACTGAACACGGATTCGGTTCCAGATTTCTTCTCGTTGTTTGGATTTGTAAAAAATCAGCAGCTCCTGTTTAAATTGAATTACTTCTGCTGGAAGTAATTCTGGGCTTCCACAGGAAAACCTTGATATTCTGCACACAAATTCACTACTTATTTGTATTTATTCTTTTGTTTTATTTAGTATATTTAAAGTATTATTTTTGTGGGCGCCTCATTTTGCAGACTGTTTAGGTGATAGAGAAGTTGGCAAGTTGTCATGGTAAAGATGTCTTGCATCTGGGATAAGAAATATATATTATGGACCCTTTAAACACGCACGCAAACTTCAATAATTTGCCAAAATAACAGATCAAATATATCAGAAGTTTGTCAGCTTGTCCAGTGCACAAAAAACAGTAAGTTGGTTCGTTTGCACTTTGTGGCATTTTGTGAAATTAATATTGCAACGGCCAACATGGTCCAATATGTGACAGATATGTGTATTGTAAGCTTAAGTGGCTGCGTATTCAGTTCTGACTGAAACACTCGGAACGTCTGTGCAAGATGAGTGTCGTTGATCAGCTTCAGTGTCGGATGTCCACGTATGTGTGACGGTTATATTTTCAGCCCTTAGTCCTCAAGGCCATCCCGTTACATGAGCTCAAGTTATGCGAGTGGATCAGTGAGTGCTCTTGTACGACTTGTCAGCACTTCATATTTTCTTGAAGGAAATAAATTAGTTGCCTGAGCTTGACCTGTAATGACCTTAGAAGGTTTAAGAAATGCTGTAATATAGTCAAAAATAGTCAAAAGCAGTGAATGGCTGCTTCACTGCCACTGAAAAGTATGTCACATTTGGGCTTATTTGACTGGAGATGCAGTCATCATAATTTTAATATGTGCCAAGATGCAGATAGAATTTGTTTCAAATGCAGTTGTTTTCAAAATGTAAAATGTATGTTTAAGTTCATGGTATAGGTATAACTTTATATACATTTTTAAAACGAATGATTTTCAGCAGTATAGTCTCAGCACGAAGGCACCCTCCGTGATGCAGTTTACTGACTGTTACGATAAAATGAGTTGCTGACATACAAGTAAATATTTTGTGATTGTACTTTGTTTTGTATATTTTGTCTGCTGTTTCTGATGCGAAATCTGTTTCCCCAGCATCAAAGACTGTAAATGGCAGGAGAAGAACATTATTGTGATGGATGATGTTGTAATCTCGCCACCGTATCAGGTGGACAATTGCAAAGGAAAAGAGGGAAGCGCTTTAAGTCATATACGCAAAATTGTGAGTTTCTCTCCCTCATCCCATCATACATCTTTATCTTCACTTCCAAACTTTTATTGCTCCAGTTCAGTCTCCATTTTCCAAGCCAGAGTCACATTAACAAAATGTTTAGGTTTTTTTTTTTAGTTTTGTTGTATAGCTTTTACTAAACTCATTGTGCTACTACATACAGTACTGTGCAAAACTCCTATGAAAACTGTTTGAATCTGTTTATATCAGGAGTGGGTTTCTTTCTGCCAGCACAAGTGAAGATTATAATAAACTCGACCAAGAAAGCAGTAAAAAAAAAAAAAGTATTGAGATTTCCTTTTTAATAAAAAGGTGTTGATATTTTGTGAACTTGTTAGAAGGTTCGGTTTCATATTTCTGCTCATTGCCTCCAGTCATTGTGTGGATTTATAAAATTTCATAAGCAGCACACCGAATTTAATCTGATTGTAGCTAAAATGAATATTGGACTTCCGTGAGGAAAGAGGTCTGGAAATGGTTAGAACACTTTGCCACACATAAAACCACTATTTACTGTAATAATGTTAGGTTAGTGTTAAAACATGTTACAGTAAATAAAATTTACGCTATTGTCTAGTAGTAAACAGGTGTTAAGTATAATTTCCCAGATGCCTAGGACTTTTGCACAGTACTGTACATCATCAAACACTCCTCAGTTGTTCAGTAATCTCTAATAGACTTCCTTATGTGGTTTCTGACACTGTATGACTCACTATTTTCTATAAACAGACTGAAGTACTGATAAAGTTCAGGCTTCAGGATTGCAGCTTTTACTGTTTTTTAGCCATGACAAACTTCCAGCTGCATTTACCTCATAACTTCAGTGCGAAATAACAAATCCAGGCCTCCAGCTTACCCTTTTACAGAACGTTCACCCCCCCATGTAATTATGCTTTTTGCTCTGAACCTCTCTTTCTCACAGGTTGAGAAACATTTTAGAGATGTGGAATCTCAGAAGTCGATGCAGCGTTCACAAGCACAGCAAACACAGAAGGACTCGTCGTTATCCTCCTGAGGCGGGGAGGGGCGGGCGTGGATCGGCCGGAGAGGGCACCACGGGTGGCGGCGCCCCACGAGAGCCGGGCGAGAACGGCGCTCGTCTCTCCCCCCCCCCCCCCTCCCCTTCCCTTCAGCGCCGCAGTCAGAGGGTGGGGGTAGCAAGGCCCCAGGGTCTGCAAGATCAAAGAAAAACAAATGAAAAAAGAAAAAAAACCCAACAAAAATCAGAAAAAGTGAGGGTGGAAAGAGTTCATTCTAAATTAGATTTATAAAGATAATTTAAAATACTGAATATTAAGCAACCCATAGTTTCCCTGACTAACCTCCAGCATCTTACATTCTCTTCTGCTCTCATTCTTTTTCTTTTTCTCTCTCTCTACCTCTACCCTCTCTTCTTCTCTCCCTTTTCTTCCCTCCTTCGCCTTCAATTCCATTTTGTCGAGAAAGGAAAGAACAGAGCAGTCAGAAAAGCTTGTTAGCTTTTTTTTCCCTTCCCCCAGATTTTCCTTTGTTGCCGTCTTCATGTTCTACATGTGTCTGTATTTTCTGTATTTTAAACAAGAAAAATGTGACTTGAAATGCCACACTTTAAAAAAACGGACATTTTCTAAAATAAAAGAAACAAAACTTCTGACTGTAATGCTGTAATTTTCACCACTTTTTGGTTAAGTGCCTTCTGCATAAGAGGAGCGGAAGGGGGGTTTTATCTGAAAAGGTTCTGGGAACTCGAAGCCTTCTCATAAACCCACTTTAACTTCTGATCACCTGCTGTTCCATTGATTGTGTGGAGGCTTTAAGCCAGTCCTTTTACCAATGTATGAACCACTGCACATTGAAAGGGGTTTCTTTATCACACACATACCCCCCCTCCCCCCTGCCTTTCTTTATTCAGAAGCACCACTATGTAAAAAAGATGTTCACCCTAAGGTGTGTACAGAAAAGGACTGTTGATTCACTCCTGGGTATGTTATTGCAGTTCTGTTCGGATCCTCTTGATTTCCTTATTCAGAAGCTCCTGATGGCTCATTGGCTCAATCAGGTGTTGAGGAAAACTGCTCAGTGTAAGACACGGCTGTCAACAAAAAGGTTTTTCACATAAAAGTCAGCACTAATGGAATATTTCAGACATGTGTCATGCGTTATTAATATAATCATTAATCTTTGGGGTGTGAAATATTAGAAGCAATCTTAGTATTGTTTCATTCGATATTTCCCTATAATCGTTATTTTTTTCAGTAGCATATTGGGAGTATTTGTTGGTGTACATTTATTGAGAAATAGTGGCATTATGAAGAATATCTACGCAAAAATACTGTGCAGTGATCATCCGCATCTCTATTGTACATCAAAGCTGAAGGACGCCGTGTCGGCAAAAGCTTTCTAAGGGCATGAATAAGAAGCTTTCCTAGGAGCACGAAGAAGAACAAACAAAAGGAGAGTCTATGACACCAAGACTCAAAGGGAACAAGTCCTTTGCATTGAATAGTGCAGTTGTAAGTTGATAGGGACAATAAAACAGAGGTCATATTAGGGGCTGTATCAGGTAAGTTTGACAGTAGAGGATGTGGCACAACAAACAAATCCTGAATAATCATGACGGCTGAGATGGTGAACTAAACTAATTAGAAAAGAATCCAGTGGAGGTGCCTCTCGCCACACTAGATGGTGGAGTTGGAGATAAAAGAGGCATGGATGAAATTTCCATGAGCAGGATTAAAACATGACTTGCGTGTGGAGAGATCTATGAGGACTAATTAAGGAACAACACTAAGAAAAGTGAAGGAGAAACACATGGAAGAACCATGGATGTAACCAAACTCCCTAAGAACATGAGGAACCACAGAAAGGTGCTAGAATATTTGAGAAACCAAACTCCCTAAGAACATCATAAGGAACCAGACTCCTTAAGAACATGATGAGGAACCTCTTAAATGAACCAGATTGCCTAACAGTGTGATGAACCACTGAAAATAGCCAAATTCCCTATAATGGAGAACCACTGAAAGGAACTAGACTATCTAAGAGCATGATGAGGAATCACTGAATGAAAACAAACTCCCTTTATTTATATAAATACATATTAAAAAACAAAAAATACAAATTTCAGTCTGTATATTTCACTTAACTGGTGGTGCTCCTCGTTTAAGTTACTTACTTTAGATTTGTGTTTCAGAAAAT
>JBBPDC010000109.1:24551592-24562424 GCA_037974485.1 Hemigrammopetersius urotaenia
GGAGCGGTTCAGGATACATTTCACTGTGTGTTGTACTTGTATGACTGCATGTGACAAATAAAGAATCTTGAATCTAAGTATTTGAGGAGGAACCACTGAAAGGAACCAAACTCCCAGAGAACATGGTGAGGAACCACTGAAAGAACCCTAAGAACAAATAAGAAGCACAGAAGAACCAAGACTCAAAAGAGGACTCCATCCTCACTTGTGCCCCTCTGCATAATGGAGTTAGAATACAAGTAGGGCAGGTTTACAGACATGGATTAAATCTGTTGGACAACTGGGTTTTAGAAATAGTACACGGTTAGAAGTTCATTAGGGAGCATCAAGGTGGGGTCCTAACATGAGCATTAATTACACTGAGGTGGACACTAAATTATTCATGGGCTACTCTAGAACATAAAACCTTACCTGACATGCTCGTTAGTATAATGTTTTAATGGTTCATTAATAAGTCATGAAGCTGGACAGCTTATTGCTGAAACTCATCTGGCCAATTGCATCACAACTGACGTTGATCTTTGATGTTTCCACCTCTGGAGTTACCATAGTGTGAATCAAACAGTGGCGACAGTTATAAGCTGTGTCGCGACTTTTCCATTGTAAGGAGTTTATTTACAGTGAATCCAATCCATCCACACTGTTTTATTCATGAGCGCTGGCCAAATGCTGTTTACTCTCTCTAAATGAGGGTTTTCTACAGAGTCAGGGCTTTCAGCAGAACACAGACGGTGTTCTTCAGGATGCTCTGTTTGCTCTGAACTTATTTTAGATGGTTCTACTGCAATAGTCAACAGGTGCAATTACTGAAATAATGTCATTTCAGCTGTAACCTGAGCTCTCTTGAGAAGAAGAGAGTCACACTGGGAGAAGAACCAGAAAACCTCAAGGACTTACATCATGAAAGGTATGTTTTATTGATTTCTGGGACTGTTGTCAAAGTTATCGGAGCACGCCCTGTTCTTGGAGAAGAATTCACCCTGGTTCTTTGGATCTACAGTAAAGACAAGCCATCTTGCTGATAGAGCTCATGGTAAGTCCTTCAGAAAAGCAGAAGAATAGAAAAAAGTGCTGATTCATTTTTAGCATTTTCTCTCAAACATCATGCTAATAAACTGTTCACATCAAAACATCTGGCCATCTGTCAGCACATCTGCCCTGTAATGTTGTCTGACATGATAACGACCAAGGCTGAAGTCTTGTTGTGCAAAATGGTCAATGGATTAAGAGCTTAAACTCTTTATATAATTTCTCTTATTTTATTTAATCTACAGGGAAATCCTCTCTGGAACCAATCAGGGGTGGCTTCTTTAATTCCCTGCTGACACACAGGGCTTTGTAGAGCAGAAAAGAACAGCGTTGCCATGGTTTCTTCTGCTGTCACATATCCATCTGCTTTCCAGCTTCACCTGAAGAGCTTCCAGATGAGCAGAGACACCAGCAGCTTCAGACGCTGATCCAGGCTAAGCAGTGGGCTCAGAATGTCCAGGGTCATCTGCTTCTTTCATCTGTTCTTATCTGTGGCGACAGCATCCAGGCTGTGTTCTCATGACTGCCTGTGCTACGGCACCTCTGACCTTGTGGACTGTCGAGCCCGGGGGTTCACCCACATCCCCCACGGGATTCCTCACGGCACCTGGTTCCTGGACCTTAGCGAGAATAAGCTCCCTGTGCTGAGGAGCTCCACATTTCCTGGGATCTGGGCCCTGCGCATCCTCCTGCTTCAGAACAGTGGCATCCAAGTGCTGCAGTCCCATGTGAGTTCTGTTTCTGGCCTCAGTTCTGTCTCATGAATAGTGCAGTATAGTCTAACTCTGATCCATGAAATATTTATGTAGAGATCAAATAAATACATTGCGTTAGTAGAAGGAGGATGTTCAGGTCACGGATGTGTTTGTGTGTGTAAGAGTGCAGTTCATGTTTCAGTTTTGATTAAGTAGTCTAATGGCCTGAGGGAAGAAACTGATTCTTGTTCTGGCGGTGCAGGCCCTATTCTCTATGGAACCTTTTGCCAGAAGGGAGCAGAGGGTGTGTGTGAGGGGTGTGTCCACAGTACAGGTGGCTTCGCGGATCCAGCATGTGGTGCAACTGTCCTTGACAGGAGTAAAGAGACCCCAGTTGTCCTCTCAGCTGTCCTCACTATCCTCTGTAGGGTCTTGCAATCTGAGACAGAACAATTTCCTTATCAAGCCATAAAGCAACTTTAGAGAATGCTGTCTGTAGTCCCGTTGTAGAACGTGGTGTTGGTGGAGGGGTGTCCTCTCCTCTCCTCAGTCTCAGTCCTCAGTCTCAGGAAGTCAGTCTGTATGATCTTTACTGAGCAGCCCTTGATGTTCGGAAGAGAGTGATCACACCGTGCCTTCCTGAAGTCAAGAGCAATTTCATTTGTACATTCAGCAACAGGTTGTTGGTTCTGCACCAGTCCTATAGCTACTGCATCTCTTCTCTGTATGGAACCTCATTGTTCCAGGTGATTAAACCCACCACAGTTGTGTCATCAGTAAACTTGATGATGTGGTCTGAGCAGTGCATTACTGCAGTGCTCATCAGCATGAAAAGCATCATCAGCATGAAAAGCAGAGGGCATGTGCTCATTGTGGTGGCACTCCTGATCCTGACTGACCAAAGTGTCCAAGACAGAAAGTTCAGGATCCAATTACAGAGAAATGTATTCAGGCTCAGCACTCTCAGTTCGATATCAGATGCTGAGGAATGATGTTGCTGAAGCTGAACTGAAGTCTGTGAACAGCATTCTCACAGAAGTGTCCTTTTTGTCCAGGTGGGTGGGGGCCAGGTCAGGGGTGGTGGTGAAGCATCTATTGAGCTGCAGCAAATTTCATGCTTTTCTGCTTTAACTGTTATTAAATGTTATCTGATCCTCATCTAAGTCAAGAGTATTAACAAATATAATGTGCCTAAAATAATAAGACAAGGAAATCATGATCTTTCATATTTTTACTGAGAACAACCATAACAAGCTCCTAGCGTTAGTGGAAAAAGTGTGTGAACCCCTTCTGAACCCTCAATGAGTGACAGACAGATTTGAGGGCATCATTGGAACTCTGTGTTCATGAGTCTACAGTACGTAAAACATTAAACAACCAGGGTGTCTATGGCAGGAGACCATGAAGGAAGCCGCTGCTTACTAAAAAGAACATTGCTGCACAGCGGAAGTGATGAAACTAAGATGGAACTATTTGGAAATAAAACGTAAACATTTGAAAAAGGGCACTGCACATCATCATGAAAACATCATCTCAACTGTAAAGGATGGTGGAGGAAACATAATGATTTGGACCCGCTTGGCTACATCAAGAATTGGCCAGGTTGCAATCAGAAGATGAATTCCCAAGTGTTTAAAAAAAATCTTCAGGTTAATGTGAGAATCTCTGTACGTCAGCTAAAACTCTGTAGAAGTTGAAGGTGATGCAACAGGACAATGACCCAAAACACTGGAGCAACTCCATAACAGAAAGGCTTCAGAAAAACAAAATCTGCCTTGTGGAGTGGCCAAGTCAAAGCCCAGACCTCAAACCAATAGAGATGCTATAGAATGACTTAAAGAGAGCCAAACACATCCCAAAGACTATTACAGAACTAGTGCAGATCTGCCAGGAAGAATGGGCTAAAATTCCTCTTGGACGATGGCAGGTCTGATCCAAACCTACAGGAAGCGCCTGAATGAGGTTATTTTTTTATGGTTGTCATCAATAAAGACAGGAAAGATCAGGATTTCAGTGTGTTATTATATTAGACACATTGTATTTACAAATTAATGCAGAAAACTATGACATTCCAAAAGGTTCACATACTTTTTCTTTATAAGCCTGTTGAAGCACTTCATGATGGATGAGTCTGACAGACGGTAGTCACTGAGGCAGAAAACTGATGACTTTGGCACAGGGTTGTTGGTGGTAACTTTGAAGCAGGTTTGAATGATGGTTGTGCTCAGAGAGATACTGAAAACGTCTGTGAGAACATCTGCCAGCTGATCTGCACATCCTCTGAGCACTCGACCAGGAATGTTGTCTGGAACAGCAGGCTTCCGTTTGTTGACTCTAAGAAGAGTCTTACATCATATGAGGTGTCATTTTTTGTCAAAGACCTGTCTAATGTGCTGGATGTTGTCATTTGTGCCAATACAATTCTCAGGAATCTCTACTTTAGTGGATGTTCTTTCCTTGTTAAGCCCACCCTTTACATTCTGACAATATTTTGTGAAGAATAGGTAGGGGACCCATTTTTTTTTACGGTGAGTTTAAAATAATTATTTATACATTTGTACTTCTAGCAATGTGTAATTTTATATGAAACATCTCCTCTGCCCTCACTGTTCCAGGCTCTGTCATCTCTGTCTTTTCTGGAGAAGTTGGACCTAAGTCACAATGACCTTCATTCTCTCGCCCAAGACTTCTCTTATGGGTTGACAGCCCTCAAGGACCTCAGGTTGGCTTACAACTCTCTGGAGCGTCTCGCGACTCGCTCCTTTTCCCATCTGGAGAGCCTGGAGAAGCTGGACCTGAGTCACAACAATATTCAGGTGATCCAGAGCAGTGCGTTCCATGGCCTCACCAGCCTGAAACAGCTCGACCTGGCCTGGAACCAGCTGGCCATGCTTCAAAATGGACTGTTAACCATGCAGCAAAAGCTTAGCATCCTCCTCCTGGGCCACAACAACATCTCCAGCATTGAGACAGAAGCCTTTAGCCCCTTGCAGAGTCTCAGCCTGCTGGGCTTGGAGGCAAACCAGCTTGGAAACCTCAGGTTTAAGACGTTCCTGAACATCAAAACACCCAGTACACACTTGCAGCTGTCGGAGAACCCATGGGTGTGCGATTGCGAGCTGCACCGAGTTTTCAGCAAAATTATCCATGTTCGGCGCCTCCACATAGATGATTACTGGAACATCACGTGCCACTCACCGCAGGTGCTGGCTGGGGCATCTCCAGCCCTGATGGACAGTCAGTTGTGCATAGCAGAGACCGCTACCGTTCTGGTCATCACAGCAACCGTAATGGTTACCGTTGTGGCTGCAATAGTGATGGCAGAACGGAACCGCAGGAAGAAAAACCTAAACTTAGAGAAGCAAGGGAATGAGTCTGAGACACAAACAGAGCCGAAAAAATGAGACCGCATTCAGTGACGTAGAGCCAGTTACCCTGAACCAGATTAAGCCTAAACCTAAACTGAATTTCCAGTGTTGATTCACCAATGACACTGATCTTACTCCTGAAAAAGGCTTAAAGGGGAATTGCTCTGATGTTTTAAAATTCCCTCATTAAGATGTATAAACAAACCGGTCACAGAAAGTGAAATGATTATAAATGTGCTGCCTGAGAACTTTAGCAGAGTTTTGGAAAGCTTGTGGCCAAAAACTAAACCCTTTCATGGTTGGGGGATACATTGTTGTGAGGCAAATTGTCCCCAAAGAAAAATATTTGCCACAATTTTGCAATTCCTTACAATTTTTCATCCTCCTTTGTCCAGAAAACAGGCCCATGGTGTGGAAAAGAAAAAAACTGTAAAATCTGAGCTTTTAGCAAAAAATAAAGACCAAATAAACAATTACATAGTAAAGTGAAAAATCTACTGCTAGTATGTGTTCCTTATTTTTACTTTTTTTGTTTGCACAATACATGGATATACAGTGACCTAAATTATATTCTATTAAGATTCTTCTATGTAGCCCCTATTTGGAGTGGTATTGTAGTTCTGTACTCTAGGGCCCATT
The DNA here is from genome assembly GCA_037974485.1 of Hemigrammopetersius urotaenia. Classification (NCBI taxonomy): domain Eukaryota; kingdom Metazoa; phylum Chordata; class Actinopteri; order Characiformes; family Alestidae; genus Hemigrammopetersius; species Hemigrammopetersius urotaenia. The sequence continues at coordinate 24,557,324 of JBBPDC010000109.1, forward strand.
CAGAGAGTCTCTGCCTCAAAAACAGAAAAAAGATCAAGTTTAGAAGCAAATGTGTTTGAATCTTGAGCTGAGTGGCGGCTGGAACGAATGAGCACATACAAAGAAAGATTTGTTTACATCACACCAAACGATACATGGTGACCTAACTTGAACCTACAATGGTATGTTTTATTTATTCATACTTTCTTTGTTTAACATGGTCAGCCCATGGAGCCGATCTTCTCAAGAGATGCTGGACTGAGATGGACATGTTTAAATAAGGTCAAAAAAGTGTGTCAAAGCAGTAATGGATCTTTAACAGTTGAGCTGTATTACATGGTCATGTCAGATCCAAGAACACATTTGACTTATGTTCCGATTTTCCAGAATTCCCCCATTCATTCAGTCATCCAGAGTGGGAATGGTATAAATGGGAGATTGTACAGACTCAGATTTCTTTACAATTATTGTGAATTAAAGAAGACGTTGTACCTCCAACACGAATACAGCCATTTTATTTCCCCCTCTTGTGAACCTACATGGGATGTTTACATGGAATGCTCTTGATAAAATACATTTGAACTAATCAGTTAACTTTGGGGACTATTTTGCCTCATTACACCCTGCATGTACCCCTCCACCAGGAATGTGTTTAGCTTTACACAAAAACTTCTCAAACATCTGATAAAACATCATCTCGGGCATCACATTCATAACCATTTTTTACCATCTGTGTTTGATATTTTGATTATCTGAACTGATTATCAAGCTGCTTAAGGAAACCTTGCTAAAATGGCAAATGGGAATGAAAAGTTAACACTGTATGAAAAACAGAAATGTTTAATAGACAAAGATGCAACAGCATTTTAAGTCAGTTTTCAGGAATGCAGAAGATTGTACAGTGACTGTGCACCCCTGCAGTGCCTTTAAGACAATCAGCAACTGACATTTTAAAAATTCCCTTTTTGCCCCACTATACAGCAATAAAAAAGCATCACAAAGCCATTCAACTAGGCCCTAACTTAATTTTTTAATATGGTCAAGATGTAAACTGTCTTGTTTTAAATAATAATAATAATAATAAAAAAAAGGACAAACAGAATGTAAACAGTCAGATCGAGGCCGTTAGCACAGCGCGGACGGCGTCATGAACTTCTTGGCCATTCTGAGCACAAAAGACTCCAGAGTGAGGTGAAGTGATGTCCTCTTCAGCTAGGCTGTCAAATACTGTGCCTATTATTACATGGAATTTATTACTGTATGGTCATTCAACCCCTGAGATACAGGCAACGCCCCCTCTATTTCTTACAGGAACAGTTCACCACACATTCAAATTTAACCATTTTCTCCATAGTTTAAGACATATTTGTTGTATAATGTTTGCTTTTTTATTTCTAGCCCTGGAGCTATGAGGCTTTTATGTGATGCAGACTATCACTGCTAATTGGGCGGCGCAATAAATGGTCTGTTAAAGGCAATAGCAGTCTCCGCAATACTGATATCATAGAAGGCTACAATATGCAAATGTGTAGTTTTCTAACCAATCACTGCTCCAGACAAGGCTGATATTTAACCGTTGAAGACAATGATTGGCCGCAGCATTTTTAAAGGGCACATATTCTATATATCCTACATTTATTTTCTTTATGTCCTACACTCAATTCATTCTTGCACAGTATTTCCCATCCCTTAACGTTTAGAATTAAACAGTGTGCCTTTACAACTGATATAAGTAAATATTTCCTTTTATTCTGAATAGGTGGGGCTAAACTGCTGTAGTCTGAATAAGGACATGCATGTTGGTTTTGTGACATCACAAAGGCTATGATGTAAAAAAACAACAGGCTTTTTAATTCCAAAAGTAAAAGTAATGATATATATGGGTACTGTAATATACTAAAAGGCATCAGAAATTGCAATATGTTGTAGTACAGTTGCAATACTTATATTCTGTCCACATCAATCAGACATACCTGTTAACTACATTAACCTTGTAGCTCCAGGGCAAAGGCAGAGGAGCAAACATCAGACACTAAACACATCCTGGCTAATCTGCATTTGGGATAGAGAGACAAATGTTTCAATTTATCTGTATAAAATTAATTTCAATAAATCTCATATACAAGATAGCCTCGTCTACCAGCTTGCATGAAGTAAACCTCCATTGTCTGGGTCCTTAACCGTCCGTGGCTAGGATGAGCACCGCCCCAAAAATGCCCACATTCTGCCCGATCAGTTTAATTTGGTTCCAGAACTCCACTCGCCGGGTGCGGTGCCAGTATCCAACGTTTCCGTCTATGAAAAGGATCACTAACGGGAGGAGGATGGCCAGAACCTGAGAGGCCAACTGCACATAGCAGCCGGAGAGGAAGGACAGCGCGATTACTCCAAAGACCACCACCAGCAGCTGGACAGTGACCTCGCCGCCAGGGATGTGGTCTAAGAAGGCCAGTCTGTCCTCCTGGCTGTGCTGGAGGGAGTACACCTGGTGAAAGCACAATAACAATGATGAATTTGGGACCTAACCATGTTCATTGCACTCATAGCACCATAACTGAAGATCCGCCAAAGTCCCTTTCTCACATGCACTGCAACCCTGAAGTTATCTAGACATTGCAAATAAGTCAGTTCGGAGATGAAATGGACTTTATTCTTCCAGCCCCGTGATGCAGGGCGAAGAAGGAGGTTGTTTACATGAGGACAGCAATGAAAATGTCTAACAGGAGAGACAGGGAGTTCAGGAACTTCTGACAGTAAGAACTGATGCCCAAGTTGTCAGACAGATTGAAGAAATGGCAGGAGACTCTGTTATTAATGACCAAATTAGGAACTGGTTATGTGACTGCTTCGTGGGCAGCTGGTAGCCTAGTGGTTAAGGCATTTGCCCTGTGATCAGAAGTCCGGGTTCGATTCCCAAGACCGCTAGGCACTGCTGAGATACCCTGAGCAAGGTACCGTCCCCACACACTGCTCCCCGGGCGCCGTGTTCTTGGCTGCCCCCTGCTTCACTTGGTGAATGGGTTAAATGCAGAGAAAGAATTTCGTGCTGTTCACACTGTGTGCTGTATTCACGTATGACAAATGGTCACTTTCACTTCATATCCCGCCTCCTGCATGCTCTTTCCAGGCTCCGCCCTCACCTAAACCACAAGGAGGATTTCCAGAAGGTGAGAACATGTCTGACAGTCTCCTGCTGTGTCAGGACTTCTGGAGATTCAGAAACCTTTATTGATCCCTGAGGACATTGCTTGTGTCATTACTGCTCTATCACAAAGTGTGAAAATGACTTGATTTGCCTAAAAATATGCTCTTGTACTGCTGACCTCACAGCAAATGTGTAACTACATAAAACATATTGAATATATTTCACTATTAATTGAAAATATTCAAGATTGAAAATCTTGTGAATGAAAATTCCTGTCTGCCATACCGGGCCATTAAATAGCAGTTTTAGGCCAAAATGCTTAATTTTGCTGTCACCTAAAAGAGTTTGATATTACAAAAAAATCTTAATGATGTAATTTAGAAATATCTAGACAAAGCAACAGGACAGTCTGTGGTAGTTCTAAATTTAGTCTGAAAGTGGAAACCTTACCAAACAGATTAGGTAAATTCCCAAGAAGACCTGTCCGGTGGACTGCAATGAGCGTGTGCGGGGCTTCTGCCTGTACACCTCCCCCGCCCCACTAGCCAGCACCAGGAACCCTCCAATGATGGCCATGGCCCGGGAGTACATTCTGACCTGAGGGAGACGGGTAAGATGTCAGATGGTTGGAGACTGATAAGAGTTCACAGGCGGATGCTTATGTAAATTACCTTTCATGGAGTTGAATTCCAGTAACGCTTGTTTTACACTGTAATAAAACACTGACGTGAGGAAAATGTACCTCTTTCCCTTTAATAGTGTATGTTGGTCATTACAGCATTGCTTTACTAAAATAATTAATATTAAATTCAAAAATTAATTTACACTGACTGGTTACTGGCAACAGTGCTGCTTGAGTGTTTAAACTCCTCAATGTTGCTGCAGGACCGAGAACAAAAATATCCAGCCTTCTGAATGCTAATGAAGGAATGGAGGATGACCAGCAAAAACTGTGCAACATCAGATTAGAAACATTTTACATCTGCATGTGTCTAACACTCTAGCACTCCACACACACACGCACCACTCTTAATGGGCTGACAGTGAGTGCAGATGAGCTAGGTCAGGGGTGTCAAGCTCCTGTCCTGGAGGGCCAGTGTCCAGCACAGTTTGATGGTTCTCCTCCTTGAACACATTCACTAAACCTGACAATTAACGGCGAGGTGAACCAGGTGTTTCTGGGTAGGGAAATCACCAGGGAAGTCTCTTCTTACCTTCAACCAGTCTCCATAATGTACATGTCCACCTATATAGGACACGTATGTGCTGAACGCCAGCTGGATGGCGGCACACAGAGCGAACCATCGCCTCTTCACTCCAAACGACATGAAACTGGCACACAGCACTGCAGCTCCCATGTCAATGTACAAGTAGGGCACCTGAATATCTGGCTTTCTGAAAGAAACAAAACAGAATCAGTGTGCTTGATCATAAAGTGGGGCAATACACTCCATACTGTGTCCAGTTTTGGAATCAACAATGCTGTGCAAGTTATGAAAGAGTAATGTAACATCAAGCATTTTAATGTACATTTTTGGTACATTTGGTACGAGTGCTACCAGCAACACTCAAAAGAGCCTTTACATTCAGATACTGATGCAGCTCTTATTGATGCTCTATTATTTAGTGCAAAAAATTAAGAAAGCGTGAAAGATACAGCAGTTCTTCAATACTTTTTTAAGAGAAAAAAACAGAATGAATTGCTTCCTGAGTTTCCTGTATATACACTATATAGGATGCAAACTGTGTCCACAAAGTTGGAAGCATGGTGCTGCATACTGAAACATTGAGATTGTCCTTCGCTGAAAGTAAGGGACCATCTAAATTCAATAATTAATCATTGATTTGTGCATATAGTGTATAATGAGGCAGCTGGTGGCCTAGTGTGTTAGGGCATTCGCCGGGTTCGATTCCCAAGACTGCTAGGCACTGCTGAGGTACCCTGAGCAAGGTACCGTCCCCACACACTGCTCCCCG
>JBBPDC010000109.1:24567108-24588178 GCA_037974485.1 Hemigrammopetersius urotaenia
AAATACAGTCATTGCACTTAACATAGTGCAGCAAATACAGTCAGTATGTTTCAAAATACATCAGTAAACATTGCAGATACAGTAAAATTAACACGGTCAATATAATCAATACAATCAGTAAATTAAACAAATGCAGTCAGTGAAGTGAACACTATATGTAATGAATACTGTCAATATAGGAATAACAGTCTATACAGCAAAAACAGTCAGTGTACAGGAAGGACAGGAAATATAGGAAATGCAGTTTATATAGCAAACAATGTCAGTATAGACAATACAGCAAATGTGGTAAGACCGTATAGAAAATCTAGTCAATATGGCAAATTCAGTCATTATACTTAATATGACTATAATATGGTTACTGTCAGTATAGACAATATAGGAAATAGAGTCAGTTTGTTCAATGCAATTCAAATGGTCAATATAACAAGTAAAGACAATATAGAAAATAGTCAACATATCTGTTCTCATTTTATCAAATATGGTCAATATAGTTCATAGTGTCAATTTATACCATGTAGATAATATAGTCAATGTAGTCAGTATAGCAAATACTATCAGAATAGACAATACATCACATTTAGTCTATACTGACAAGACAGAAAATACAGTCAGTATAGACAATATAGAAAGTACAGACAGTGTATTCAATACAGTCCATATAGGCAGTAGAGGGAATACATTATTTAGAGCCAGTAGGTTCAGTGTAGTCATTACAGTCAGCAATGCAAATGCAGTCAGTATAATTACTATTAGTTTTCACTCTTTTTAATGAATAATTTGCTGACATCAAATATTTAGGTTAATTGCACAGTTGCAAATTATGTGTCACAGTAGGTTCTCCTCCACCTATATAACCTTAAATGCCAAACAAAAAAAACTCTTATATCCCCTTTTCTCCAACTCTTTTGCTAGATCATGTCATGTCCATGTCATCCTCAGAATAATTCGACTAAATGCAGCTTCAGAATTTTTCAGTACAGTCATTGCAGGCATTTTCACATGTAAAGTACGTGGTATAACAGAGCTAAAAACGTATAGCATTTCAATTCTGTGGCACTATCCGGCAACCTAATCAAGCAAACTGTCATGTGCCGTATATATGTTGAACTATAAATTTTGAAATTCACTGAAGGGTTCACTGTTTCTTAGGTCATGTTTTGGGTTCAGCTGTAGAGAGTTTTAGTTAAATGATTATGTCTCCATTGGCTCAGTTCTGTCTGGGGTTTTTTATTGCTCTGTTTAGTGTCAATCCACTGCTGCCCTACCCCTGGCTTTGGTTTGTGTGTTTTTCTGCTAAAGAAAAGTATTGGCCTTCATGCCTGTTTAGATTTTGGTTTTTGTTTATAAAAAAAAGCTGTGCCGCCTCCTTGTGGGACGGGTATACACCCCGTGATGTGATACAAACACATTTTATTGTTTCTCTGAATAATCACATCAAGGATAATTGCTTCCATAGCGACATAGATATTTATAAGGGCAGCATGGAGCTTTTTAAATCCAGTGAGACAACAACGGACTGATGGCTTTGGTTCCACATGCTTATACATTTTACTGTAACAAATATAGACACACTTCCAGATTTTAGTCACATTTTTAGTTTTGTGGGGACAAACACAAAAGCTCTGAATGGACCACCCGTGTTAGGATGGGGTTAAGAACGTCATGGCAAAAGAGGAAAGCCCTCATCTATACTGTCATGTTTTGTTTAGGGAGCTCGTGGATTCCCTGGAACCCCTGGACTGCCAGGCATCAAGGGACACAGAGTGAGTATCTCAGCATGTGAAGCCATTACCTTCCCAGGATTAACTTTGACTTCTTGGTAACCTCTGACTCTGAATTGATCTCTGTCCTTTAGGGTTTCTCTGGTCTAGATGGAGCCAAGGGTGATGCTGGCCCTGCTGGCCCTAAGGTACAATTCTCCAGCTCTCTTGGTACATTCAGTAACAATGTGAATGAATAAATTCAATAATTAAGACATCATACATGAGTGTGTAATGGTTATAGTTTACAAATAGGGTTGAACGTCTTACTCTAGCTGTACTAACAGAGGTTTGAATGGAAGTGAATTGGATTGTGTGTTGTTGGTGTGCAGGGAGAGCCTGGTTCACCTGGTGAGAACGGCGTTGCTGGTGCTATGGTGAGTGTCTCCCTTTTCCCTTCTTAAAAAGGCCCAAAGGTCAGTTTCTTCAGCACATAATGATTATGGGCCGTCGTGAGTTCAAACAAATTGGAAAAACATCAGATATACCACATTTGAAGTTTTATTGTTTTCACAGCATGTTAAATTAGCAACAGATATACAGTAACTGTGCATAAAAAAAGAGGAGACTTTTTTCCAATTGATCTCTTTCCAGTAAATGTCCTAACTATTCTCTCTCTGTCCCTCAGGGACCTCGTGGTCTGCCTGGTGAGAGAGGACGCCCTGGATCTGCCGGACCCGCTGTAAGTGCTCCTCATTCCCTCCTTAAACCTGGATACAGAGCATATTAAATCATAATTGATGCTGTTTATGCACGTACACACAAACATGCATGTGTGTGTGTGTATATATATACATATATATACACATATATATACATATATATATATATACACACATACATATATTATTAATTATCTAAGAATAATTTATTGATCCTAGAGGAAATTGCATAAACATGTTTTACCCCAGATAGGACTCAGACCCACAATCTCTGGCTTACAAGGCCTGTGCCTTATCCATTAGGCCACTGGGTCTCGATGTGTATACATAAATACATTTACATATATTCTATATAATTGCCAACTGACACCTCATCTCTAAATGGTAACTACTTTATTCCAAGCCATAATGCCATTAGTTCCGCTCCAGCATTGGTCCCTAAATGATCAACTTTTGACACGAGGTTTGCAAAATTATTTAAGTTAAATTATTTAACGTCTAATTTCATTGAGTAACCTTTTTAACTGAATTCAGTTCAATTACTAGAAGAAATACCCTGTATGCTGTATATACACCACTGTTTGTCTGAGCACAGCCTGTCCATTTTGCCACATTTTCACTGACATTCTTTTTCTGCAGGGTGCTCGTGGTAACGATGGCAATACCGGACCTGCTGGACCCCCTGTAAGCACAGCACACACAGTCCATGTGTTTTTAGGTCCTAGGAACAGAAACCTTTTCTTTAGTCTATTGTAAGCTCCCCTGAAATGGAGTTATATTGGACTCTATGCTAATGCTTGGGTTTGAAAACAGTACAAAGTTGCATGTTCATGTTCTGTAGTATGTTATTTCTCACTCATTTATTTGTCTGCATTAGGGACCCACTGGACCTGGTGGACCACCTGGGTTCCCTGGTGGTGCTGGAGCTAAGGTACTACTACCGCACACACACACACGGGTGCACACACACACATACACACTTGTAGATGTCACCTCTTTGTTCTTGTAGTTTATTTTAGCTGCTTTTAACATGGATTCAGTGGTGACAGTGTATACATACATACATGCATGCAGGCACACACACACACAAACACAGCCTCCTGTGACCCTGATAACCCTTCTCTTGTCCCCCTTCAGGGAGAGACTGGCCCTGCCGGAGGTCGTGGCTCAGAGGGACCTCAGGGATCCCGTGGAGAGCCCGGTAACCCTGGACCTGCTGGAGCTGCTGGCCCTGCTGTAAGTCTGTACTCATCTGGCTGTACTTTATTGAATATTACACTTATTTTCTTTATAAAGAATGAACATTTCAAGCACACTGATTCTTCCAAGCTGTTGTAAGCGTCTCCCACCACCAAAAGAAAAAGAAAAAGAAGAGCCTCAGCTTTTCAACAGCTGAGGAAAAGCGAATTCGATTTTGGGCTAAAACCAAAGGCCAAACGTTTTCTCCTTGTGTTGAGCTCTTCACAGCAACGGAAACGATTTAAAGACTTACTTTATGCTTTATAAACATTTGCAGGTTTTTAGAATTGAAAAGCAACAGCTTGTCAAAAGAAAACTTAAATATAGCCCTATTTAAAAATTTACTATCAGACCATGTTTCCATAGAGAGGATGTCTGCCTGTAAACAATTGACTGAATTTGAGCACCAGTGGGCTCCAGTAATTAATTTTATTAGTTGTTGGCGTGGGGGACGACATCATCTTCTACCACTTCAACAGCTACCACTTCCAGGGACAAACCAGTTCATGCGCGCACACACACACACACACACACACACGTAGCTAAGTAAGGGTGTGGGTTTATTTAGGAATGTTTTTTTTATATATATATTTCTATTTATTTTTTTATTATTATTATTATTATTTTATTATTATTATCTAGCTAAGTAAGGGTGTGGGTTTACTTGGGTATAAGTCTCTATATTCGTATTAGCATTATTATTATTATTACTATTATTATTTCATGTTTGTTGTGTTTGTATTTCTGTTATTTCCCCTTCCTTTCTAAAAATTTTAATTAAAAATAAAGTTGTCCTCCGAAGAGGGGGGGTGGTGGCGGCCCAAAAAAAAAAAAGAAAGAAAAATGAAAACCAACAGCTTGATATTTGGTTGTTGGGAAAGTTAACAGATTTTTTTTTGCACTTTTTTGCTTATCATTAGATGTCAAAAAACGATGAATGGCCTCTAGGCTCACCTCTTTTACTTTCTTTATTTCCCAGGGTGCCCCTGGTACTGACGGGTCTGCTGGACCCAAGGGATCTCCCGTAAGTGGTTTCATTTCTCTTAGCTCTTTACAAAAATGCTTATAAATACTTTAGAATGAGCATAAAATGTTGGCATATAAACACATTAAAGTATAAATGTACTAAAGTACCATAAGCTATTCAGACATAAATTGCTGGCCAAACATTCATGTATATTGTTATGGCGCAGATATTCCTAGTAACTTATTGTGGGACCATCTGGATTATATTTTAAAGCATGTTTGAAACTCCAACAATTTTAATGCTATAATTAATACATTGTACAGATTCTGTCATTTACATAGTCATTTAATAGGAATGTATTAAAAATAATGTAGTATTTTAAGTAATTGTAATTGAATGTTTACATTCATTTTATTCATTATTATAATAACTGTTATTTACATCAGGGTGCTGCTGGTATTGCTGGTGCTCCTGGTTTCCCTGGTGCTCGTGGACCCGGTGGAGCTGCCGGACCATCTGGTGCCCCCGGACCCAAGGGTAACAGTGTATGTAGATTCCTGCTTCGATCCACACACACATCACACATGCCTTGCAGTTCCACCTGTGGCTTGAGAATAGGGGCTCTGGACATATGCATATTCAAAATCAGAATGTTCTTCATTTTTTTCATGTGCCTATTGTTAAATGGAGAAATTCCTCCCCAGTCCATATATGAAAACTAAGCTGTAGATACAGCTCCTATTATTTTTGTGATGTCTGAATAAGTGAATTTGCATATATCCTTCTACTAAGCTTACAGCGCTTTCGTGGCACAAAAACAGAGCAGCCAATCAGAACAGAGATTGTTTACATATATTGGTCTTAAAAGCACAGTAATTTTTTTTACTGTGATGAGTTTTTTTTGTAATGAGATGTGGACCCTTGCAAATCCAATATAGGACAAAAAATATTTTTTAGACCATTTATCTAAAATTAATTATCTAAAAAATAAATATTCATCCAAGAAAAATGTAAATGATGATCCCTTTGACAATTGAATTTAATTAAATCAAAAACAAAATTACCATTAGATTTACAGCTCTACAGTTTACACCTGTCCATTCAGATTTCAGATTACCTGATTTGCCTTTAATTGCTTAACAGAGTTGATGACCCTTCTCTATTTTGATGATTGCAGGGTGATCATGGACCCCAGGGACCCAAAGGAGAGCCTGGTCCTAAGGGAGAGCCTGTGAGTATTTCTTTTTAAGCACACTCTTTTTCTTCAATGTCAGGGATTATAAGTCTATTAAGTGCTCTCTCTGTCTCTCCATGCATTTCTCCTGTGCAGGGCCCCGCTGGACTTCAGGGTCTTGCAGGACCTTCTGGTGAGGAGGGCAAGAGAGGCGCTCGTGGTGAGCCTGGCGGCGCTGGAGCTGTTGGACCTCCTGGAGCTCGTGTAGGTTTCACACCCTCGGCCTTGACCTGCCCACACCTCTTTTTGATGTGGTCATTCTGTGACAAATTGTATAATATTTTTGGTTTTTTGTCTATCTTTCCATGCAGGGCGCTCCCGGCAACCGTGGTTTCCCTGGAACTGACGGTGCACCAGGACCAAAGGCAAGTCAATCAGTACCACTGTCCCACTCAAACAGACAGTCCTTGTTCGCCGGAGCTGTCCGTGGTGCTGGAGTGCTTCAGACCTAGAACGCTTCTCAAAAATGATCATTAATTAGACTGGTTGTGTTTGCATTGCAGGGTGCCCCTGGTGAGCGTGGACCCAATGGACCTGCCGGAGCTCAGGGAGCCACTGGAGAGCCTGGTCGCCCCGGAGAGCCTGGATTGCCCGGATCGAAGGTCAGATATGTGTCCTTCTTCTCTTAGCTTAATTTTTTTGCCCTTTGTTCCTTCATGTCTTTACCTGTTCTTTCATGACTGTCCTCTAGGGTGTGACTGGTGCCCCTGGTTCTCCTGGACCTGACGGCAAAGCTGGACCTAGTGTAAGCAGCATTCCAAATGCTATGACATACAATACATTAAATCTTATAAAAGGCAGCTTTAGATTTTTTAACTAATGAAATAGAAAAAGTTATATACTGTAATGTGTTGTTCATTATTCTGCTTTGAGATTCGATCTTCTTCTGGAAAGAATTCCAGATATTAACTGCAGTAGAATTCAGAAACAGAACTTTTGTAACACTGTGCTGCCCTTTGAATTGTGTGAAGATTTCCCGACAAACTGACTGGTAGAATGAAATAAAATGATAGCTATAATAAGATCGCTTCATATTAACATACAGTAGTTTTCCCTACCGTTTTGCAAATGAAAGGTTTTGTTAATGTTGGGTCTGCTTCCTGCTCTTCTTCAGGGTGCTCCTGGTCAGGATGGTGCTTCTGGACCCGCAGGCCCTGCTGGATCTCGTGGTGCCCCCGGAGTGATGGGATTCCCTGGACCCAAGGGAACAGATGTAAGCAACTCTTACGCGTTTACATGTAGAGCTCACGGAGGACGCTCCTGTTAATAAGAACTTCATTTTCGTTCCTAGGCTGGAGCCTGAAGACCACAGAGATAGTTTAGTACCACCACCAGACCTACTACTACCCACACTCTGAGCTACTAACCCCTTAAAACCCCAAGCTTATTGCTCATTAAGGCTCATGGTTCAGTTACTATGCTCGGCCTTTGCAAAGATATATTTTCAATTAACGTGTCTCTCCTTCAAAGAGACACACATCTGAACATTTTAGTGCACAACGTTAAAGTTGAACTCCCTGAACAAACATTTTTTATTATTTTTTCAGTATCTTTACTTCACTTTGTGAAAAAAAATCCCCTGCACAAGATGTGTGTGTTAGATGTTTGGTGTTCAGAAATATGATTTTTTGCCATCAGTAGGTCCCAAAAAACACCTTTAAATGTTTGACCATTTCCTCTCTCTCCTGTAGGGTGAGGGTGGCAAACCTGGCGAGAGAGGCGTCGCTGGACCCACTGGCTCTGTTGTACGTATCCTGCCTTACTCTTTAAAAATAAGCCTTTGTTTTGTACATAATACACCCCAGTATCATGTTTTTCGTTGCAGGTTGGTGTAGTTCTATGATTTTTGACTGGTTTTATGTATGTTTTAAGGGTGCCCCCGGTAAAGACGGTGACATTGGTGCTCCTGGTGCTCCTGGACCTGCTGTACGTTACTGACCTTCCTTTATCATCCATAAAGTGTTACATTGGTTTTCTGGTCTGATGGTTCTTTCTTCATATCTCTCACAGGGACCAGCTGGTGAGAAGGGCGAGCAAGGATCTGGTGGACCATCTGGATTCCAGGTTTGTATTTACCTGCTCCGTTTCCATCTTGGCCTTAAATTCTTCCTTCAGTGTCCCATGAAAATGGTCACTGTGGCCGTCAGAAGCAATCTGTCTCATTCATGCTGCTATTTCTTTGACAGGGTCTGCCTGGACCTCAAGGTGCTACCGGTGAGAGTGGCAAGCCTGGTGACCAGGTGAGTGAACAATGCATTTTTTAATCATTTTATTTAAAGGACTTAGTAAAGAAAAATATCCACCCAACCCATCTTCTCTGAAAATTGTTCCAAACATAATAACGGCTTAGTTTCTTCTGTATAGCGTTTATCTCTCTCCTTTTGAAAAGAAGAAAGTTGAAAGTGGTATATACACATTGTTTAAGTAATGTACACCACTGTGCATGTACTGCAGAAATATAACATACCTGTTTAGACTAGCAGTGTTTTTATACATTAATTTACAAAGAATAAATAATAAATAAATAAATAATAATACAAAACATCATATAGTAAATAGTCATTTTACGTACAGTATATCAACCTCTTCCTTGTGGAAACCCAGTATTACTTGTAGTTTCCATCAGAAACCTGGTTTGACTCTATCAGTCCTTCATTAAATGAAGTCAGGAGCTGCTAATATAATTTCAAAAATCCAAACAACGACTGGAGGAACCGAGGAGGAATCTGGAACCGAACCTGCTCACAAATAAACTGCTTTTAGAAACAAAATAAATCTTGATACTTTTACTTTCCTGTCTGTTTGCATGTATTCTAGCTGTTAGCTTTGCTAGAAAAGTTAACATTAGAATAATGTTGAATTCATCATTTTTGTGATGTCACAAACACCAGTGCAGTTACCTGTATCTGCCTACAGCAGTTAGTAGTTTAGCTCCGCCCATTTGTGCTGAAGATACCAGGAACATTTCAGACACAGTACACAGTAACAGCCTGTTTAATTAGAAGAGTTAGAGAATTAGAAAATTTAAAATGAAATGCCACCAAAAACCACACAAAAGTGGTTTAAAAAGATGCTTAAGGATGAACAAACTCGCCACACATTATGAACACACCTTTTTTCTTGAACTTTTATTTTGTCTGGCATTTAAACTGTTCTCTGTTCTTTCAAACAGGGTCTGCCTGGTGAGGTTGGCCCTTTTGGACCTCCTGGTTCCAGAGTGAGTATCTACATGGTTCCTCTCACATCTTAGCTGGACTCCAAGCTAACTGTGCTAGACTACAAAATAAAAGTCATCTCAAAATGAAAAATACGTTTATTTCAGAAGCTTGTAAATGTTAAATGTTAAAATGTTTCCTCTAGGGTGACAGAGGTCTCCCCGGTGAGCGTGGTGCCCCAGGCCCAGCCGGACCCCTTGGCCCTCGTGGTTCTGCTGGTGCTGCTGGTAACGATGGTGCTAGAGTGAGTATAATAATAATAATCACTGTATTTCATTCTTTGATTATATATCCTGTGCCCTTTTGGAACAAAAACAAATAACACTGATCTAATCTAGATTATATTTATACACAAACACATACGATTTTAATGCACACAATAGATTTAATGTGATGGGATGGACAGCACTTTAGATTTTCCTTCAAATATTCAGATTGAGGAAGCTCATCCCAGACTTGAGTCATGCAGGTAATATTACTAAATAAAAGTACAAAGAAATACAAATAGTAAATAGTGGTTTTAGGGACAGTGTATCATTGTGTGCTAGTGGAAGCTAGTATTACTTGTAGTTTCCATCAGAAACCTGGTTTGACTTGTGTGGGTTGTGCTGTATGGATATTTAGATGTGCATGTTTGTGTCTGTGTAGGGAGAGGGTGGTGCTGCTGGAACTCCTGGCGGTGTGGGTCCCGCTGGAATGCAGGGAATGCCTGGAGAGCGCGGTTCTGGTGGAATGCCCGGAGGAAGAGGAGACAGAGTGAGTGACCACACCAAATACAAATTTGGAAAATAAAAATTTGTCTGCTTTCACTAAAGCTGGGTTTCGTAACCACTGGGCTGCTGACCACTGATGGGCTACAAAGGCTTTTGATTGGGCTGCGGATCCAAAATTGACACAGGCCGTTGGTCCGCAATTGGTTATTTAATTAAATCTAATGTGGGCAAGTGGGCCTTGGCAACATGCTGTGATAGATAGGTGGGCCTTAATGTTGAAAAGGTTGAGAACCATTGCACTAAAGCATTAGGCCTCAGATGGATATTTTGGGTGGAGAATTACACTGTGAGTTAATCTAAGACTGCCTGGGTTTTTAAAATTAGTACTCTGTGACACGATAGCTGCATTGCCCATTCATTCATTGGTGTGGCATACACACAGTCCTATCTCCATGTAAAGCAGCCTTTTCCAATATGCAGTGATGGCGATATATCCACTGGTTTCTGTTGTGCAAAAGTGTTGGTGCCCTCAAATTACTGTCAATATCTGCTGACCTAATTGAATACTAATCCTGGCCTGACAGAAACAGAAATATGTACTTTTCCATGTTTAAATAAGTGCAGAAAACACATTTCTGCTTATTTGAATGCAGAATTAATGTTGATTTGCTGAATGTAACATCTAATATAGACATTATGGCACTTTAGGTGGTATTTTAGGTCTAATTTTTTCACCACACTCTAGAATTAGTAATATTGGGGTTGAGGGGTGGACAAATATAAAATGTGTCATATTTTTAT
This sequence comes from Hemigrammopetersius urotaenia, assembly GCA_037974485.1. NCBI lineage: Eukaryota > Metazoa > Chordata > Actinopteri > Characiformes > Alestidae > Hemigrammopetersius > Hemigrammopetersius urotaenia. Next base: position 24,577,703 of record JBBPDC010000109.1, read on the forward strand.
CATATTTCATAATGGGATATTTTAGGTTTCAAGAATATGGCCAGTAGATCTAAAATTAGTAGAAAAAAACGAATGTTCAAGCTAATTCCCATTAAAATACATGTTAACTTATCTTCACTTAGAAAAACACACTTGTGTATTTAAGATGCCATATATCCATAGAAGCATACTTACATACTTGCGCAGATTGGTAGTTGATCAGATGGATAGACGGAAACAGAAATGTGTGCTGTGCCTAAACACAGTAGTACACACCAGTGAAAAAAGGAAATTATCCTCTTTACCTGTAATGCTTGTGATGTCATATGCTGTGTTTACTAGCCTAGTGTTTCCTCAACAGGGTGATGCTGGACCTAAGGGCCCTGATGGTGCTCTTGGTAAGGATGGTGTCCGTGGACCTGCTGGCCCCATAGGCCTTGCTGGACCCTCTGGTGCTCCTGGTGAAAAGGTGGCTTTTTTAATAGTAGAAAACATTTACCAACAAATCTGGGAACTCACATCAGTCATTAACATTCCACATGCTTCCTCTGCCCCATAGGGAGAGCCTGGTGCTGTTGGACCTGCCGGAGTAACTGGATCTCGTGGATCCCCTGTGAGTAACTCAGTGTGACACATCATGTATTCTTCCAGCAATGACATAAACATAAACCATGGTGACAATCAAATGCACTTCAAAATAAATTCATGTTCCATCGTTGCACTACAAAAAAAGTGAACTAGCTAGGAGCAATAAGAATTGCTATAATTTTCTGAGCGTGTCATATTCTCTGATTCCCAGGGCGAGCGTGGAGAGGCTGGACCCCCTGGACCTGCTGGATTCGCTGGACCTCCTGTAAGTCCTTTGGTGAAATTGAATTCAGTTCAGGCCTTTATTGGAATGAACGTGTTTGGTCACAGTGCAGCCATTTAGAAATAAGAGAAAAAAGAAGCCTAAATATTCAAAGAACATGCAGTTTATTGTCTGTGGGAGCCATACTGGTCTCCACAGCTCAGGATGCCAGTTGATTGGTCAATATTCAATGTACAGAGAGTTAAAGTGTGTCTTTTTTCAAAAAAGGGTGCAGCTGGTCAGCCTGGAGGAAAGGGTGAGACTGGAGACTCTGGACCCAAGGGTGATGGCGGAGCTCCTGGACCTTCTGGACCCGTCGGCCCCGCTGGACCTCAGGTACGGAGTCTGGAGAGACTTCAGAAACCACACACGGACTTTTCACTAAATTGATTCATTTTCTGTGAGACCGAATGTTCTGATGTCGTCTCCGGTATTAGGAGAGCTTAAGTCGATCTTGTAATTACTCCTTTCTGAAATAATGATTTAGATGGATACCTACATAGTGCCATGTGTGCATACAGGCAGAGATTCATACAGTTCATACAGCAAATCACTTGTTCTTGTTGAAGTGTAAATAAACCCAAAGAACACACTTCTGCACATTTGAATGTTTATTTCCTGAATTTAACGTTGGGGGGGCAAATATAGAAGTTATGGCACTTTGGATAGTTTAGCTCTTTTTTTTCTTTTCACCACACTGTAAAATTAGTAGACAAATTGCACGTTGAAGCCGAGTAAAAGACGTGGTGTTTCGTATATGCTAGCTGCTGTATGTACATCGAGGCATACTTGCATAATTAAACAAATAGGCAGGTGAACAGATGGACAGACAGATGATATAGAAATGTTTCTCTTGTCTTTATGCAGGGACCTGCTGGTGCTACTGGACCCAAGGGTGCCCGTGGTGGTGCTGGACCTCCTGTAAGAACCTGCTTTTGATCTTTTATGGAGCATCTTAAAACTGAATGGACAGCCAAAGAAAATTATGTATAACCATTTTATTTATTTAAAAAAATATTCTTATCAAGTATGGCTTCAAAATTAGGAAGGATGCTGTCCAATTATTCCTGAGATGTGATGTTAAAAAATCTAAATAATTGTATGTTTCTTTATGTTTCAATAGGGTGCCGCTGGTTTCCCTGGACCTGCTGGTAGAGTTGGACCTCCTGGCCCTGCTGTAAGTTACTTCATCATAGCATCATCGTCATCATCATCATAGACTCAAACAGTGTAGTTATACTTGTTATATATCATTTTCAGTGTTGTGTTCAGTAGTTGGAAAGCAAACAAACACGTTTGGAGTGGAATACTGTAACGCTTTATTGGCTTCTATCCTCTCTCAGGGTGCTTCCGGAGCCCCTGGAGCCACTGGCCCTGTCGGCAAAGAGGGACAAAGAGGAAACCGTGGTGAGAAGGGAGCACCTGGACGTCCTGGTGAGGTTGGAGGAGCTGGGCCCCCTGGACCATCCGGAGAGAGGGGATCTGCTGGCCCTGATGGACCTGCTGTAAGTGACAACAGACATACGCTGCATACGTTCTGGCTTTCGTGCACATGCACATAAAACACGGTCCCAACCAGCATCGGACTGTGATGATTTCCGATATACCAGAAATGCTGAACGAGCTTGTGTGTGATTGTAACCTGCACATTTCGATGCCTGCTCTCCAGGGCCTTGTTGGTATTCCTGGACCCGGTGGACTGCCTGGAACAAACGGTATTGTGGGTCTGACTGGACAAAGAGGAGAGAGGGGCTTCCCAGGTCTTCCTGGACCATCTGTGAGTCCACCTAGTGCTAAATATTGAGAATACATCCACACTAGCCTCCCTTGATAGGACATGGTTAACAATACACCTGCATTATTTTTCAGTGGATTAACTTACACTCATTTTGATTGTATGAATGTTTCAATTTCTTCAAGTTCTTCACTCCAAATGCTAAAGTTGCTAATGGCATTTGAGCAGCAATTTATTTTAAGAATCCACCGCAAGTGTTCTCCAGGTGCTCAGCTGGTTGACTAACTTACACCATTAAACTAAATACCATTCAAATGTCTATTAAAGCTACACTTGAACCTAAACTTCACACTAAAGCTTAGACTTACCACAGAGAGTTTGGTAATACTTTTAACATCTAGTGTGAAACACATCATGTCTGTGGATATTATGTTATGTTTAGCCATATTGTCACTGTTAAATGATAAACAGAATCAAAACAGGGTTATGACACATTGCTTTTAGTGAAATGTTATTTACAAATCCTATTTACTGTAAACACTACATTTTTTTGTATTTTTTTCCCTTTAAATGTCTGGCTCCTCTCTCAAAAATGGGTCTGGACATGCCAGTGCTTAGAATGGGTCAGGATAAAATAAAATAACAGTAGCATTCAGAAGTATCACTTATTGTGAAGACCAGTATCATGATAATAATTGATAAAAACAACAAATAGCTTGAAAACTGACATAGAACTGTTGTTTATAGCTTGGATTCCTCTTAAAAAAATGCATCAAACTGCTTTTTGGTTCTAAAACAAAACTTGGTTTCTCGCTTCACTCAGGGAGAACCAGGAAAGCAGGGACCTTCTGGCCTTCTTGGTGAGCGTGGAGCCCCTGGCCCAATGGGACCCCCAGGTCTGAGTGGAGCTCCAGGAGAGGCTGGACGTGAGGTGAGGAATTCTTGCTAGTGTAGCCTTTGTTCATTCCATATTTTACATGAACATTTTATTAATTTTACATATTCATGATTCTAAGCCCAGAAAGTAGTTAAAGAATCTTGATTTTCCATGATGTTATTGTCATGGAAATTTGTCATCGCACCACCTTCATGCGATGTCAGGGTAATAAACATGCCGCTTCTGGTGTCTCTCTGCAGGGTAGCACTGGTCATGATGGTGCTCCTGGTCGCGATGGTGCTCATGGACCTAAGGTGATCTAGCTGAATTTGTATTTTTGGCTTTTCTATGTTACTGCATTAGAGTCTGTGCACTTTTTCCTCCCAAACCTGAGTGTTGTATTCTCGCAACTCTGCTTTCCACAGGGAGATCGTGGTGAGGCTGGACATGCTGGCTCTCCTGGAGCTCCCGGACCCCCTGGACCTCCTGGCACTATGGGTCCATCTGGAAAGACTGGCGATCGTGGAGAGGCTGTGAGTTGCAGGAGACTAAAGCTTGTTTCATTGCTCGCCCACCATACCAGTCACATAGTCATGACACTTACCCTTTCTCTCTAGGGTCCCGCTGGTGCTGCTGGTCCTGCTGGTCCTGCTGGTGTTCGTGGTCCTGGTGTATGTGTCACAGAACTTGTTTTCTCTTGTTTTGAGTCAAGAAATGACACTTGTAGTCAGGCATCAGGCTAAACTCTTTTTGTTTGTTTAGGGTCCTGCTGGTCCTCGTGGAGACAGGGGTGAGGCTGGAGAGACTGGAGACAGAGGCATGAAGGGACACCGTGGTCTCAGTGGCATGTCTGGACTGCCTGGACCTCCTGTGAGTGGACACTTCAAGTAGAGTGGCCAATTCCGTCTCATGAAGATGTGTAGGCCTCATCATAAAATCTGTTTGAGATGTTCTTTTTGGAGCTCAAGTTTGCGTTTTCTTGTACCTGTAGGGCCCCTCTGGTGAGGGCGGACCCACTGGACCTACTGGCGCTGCTGGACCTCGTGTAAGCAGCTTCAGTCTTTTTAATCTCCTGGTTGTTGCACTGGAATTGTCAATCATTTAAGGGTTAGATTATCATAGATATACACAATGATGAACCTGTTCTGCTTGTTGTTATAGGGACCTTCTGGTTCCAGTGGCTCTCCTGGTAAGGATGGTGTGAGCGGTCTGCCTGGACCTGTTGGACCTCCTGGACCTCGTGGTCGCAATGGAGACATGGGAGCTTCTGTAAGTACTATAAACCCTTTGCCTGATTCTACAGTTTGTTTGATCAAACCCTTCTGAGCCTCCACCTCTATTTCTTCCAGGGTGCTCCTGGTCTTCCCGGACCTCCAGGACCTCCCGGACCATCTGGTATTGGCGAGCCCTTCCCACTTGTCCCTCAGCAGGAGAAGGCACCCGATCCCATGCGCGGTGGCTACAGAGCCGACGACGCCAACGCTCGCGACCGCGATGCTGAGGTGGACACCACCCTGAAATCCCTCAGCCAGAAGATTGAGAGCTTCCGCAGCCCTGAAGGAACCCAGAAGAACCCAGCCCGCATGTGCCGTGACCTCAGAATGTGCCATCCTGAGTGGAAGAGCGGTGAGTAAAGAACAGCCTGGATCCATAAAGTGGTTGTACTATAGGCCTATGAAGCATTGTCAACTCACTCCTTCCCCAATGTGCTGTTCCTATAGGCTCCTACTGGGTGGACCCCAACCAGGGCTCTCCTCTGGATTCCATCAAGGTCTTCTGCAACATGGAGACTGGTGAGACCTGCATCTACCCAAGCCGTGGCAGCGTTCCTCTGAAGAACTGGTACCTCAGCAAGAACGCCCGCGAGAAGAAGCATGTCTGGTTCGGAGAGTCTATGTCCGAGGGCTTCCAGGTACGAAGAAGTAGAAGTAGTCTCCACATTTTCTTCAGTGCAGCTTTCAATGAGATCCAGTGCTTTAAACAAACGTCCCTTTCTCTTCACAGTTCCAGTATGGGAGCGAGGGCTCTGATCCTGAGGACGTGAACATCCAGATGACCTTCATGCGCCTGATGTCCAACAGGGCGTCTCAGAACATCACCTACCACTGCAAGAACAGCATCGCCTACATGGACCAGGCCTCTGGCAACCTGAAGAAGGCTCTGCTCCTGCAGGGCTCCAACGACGTGGAAATCAGGGCCGAGGGCAACAGCCGCTCCACATACTCAGTCAGCGAGGATGGCTGCACGGTGAGTCGCATCCCCACCTTCTTTGGAGCCTCTTTGCCATTTCTGCTTTCAAGCTAATAGCTTTCAAGCAATAGTTTGGTGAAGAACACCAAGCAATCAGCATGGTGCCAAAACTGCAAACAAAATGCATGAAGGTGAATTTTTCTCACCTTTCTCCAGCTTCTAATTAAAATGTTCCATTCCACCTTAAATTTAAACATGTCTGGTATGTAATGGTATGCTATGTTACTAGAAATATTAGCCTTGTAGTTGACATAGTTTTAACTTCTTGTGCCTTAAAACAAAATCATTATTTGTGATGTCACAAAGCGACTACCTGTTAATTTACTGGTTTTCCTCCGTCTCCACACAGTCACACACTGGCACATGGGGCAAGACAGTCATCGAGTATCAGACAACAAAAACAACTCGTCTTCCCATCATTGACATCGCTCCTATGGACATTGGTGCTCCCGATCAGGAATTCGGCGTAGAAGTCGGCGCAGTCTGCTTCTTGTAAAAAGAAAGAGGGAAATCTGGACATTTAAAAAAAAATGTTGTTTAATTTCTAACAGTCATCTCCGAGTCTTTTCCTATGAATTAAAATCCCCCAAAAAACTATCATTCGGCCGCAATCGGTCCACGTGCTTACGCATCCGCGAGGACGGTGCTTGTTTGTGATCTCGAGAGACGTTCTGCTTCTTTTTCTCTTTTTTTGGAGGACCACTATGCCAACCAGCGTCAACATCATGGGACACTTAGGGAGATATCTTTCGGCAACAAGAAAATAATATACACCCGTGCTTGTAAAGTGTAAGATGACACCACCCCCCTCGAGAATTTTTTGCCTCTTTTTTTTACCACTGCAGAAGGACAATGAAAAAACTACGCTGAGTGCTAATGTACCATTCTTTGGTGTTGAATAAATCTGAAAAATGACAGTCAAGTGTCTTGTTCTTCTGGCCCAAAAAGGGAAAGAAATGTTACCCCATGCCACTGTCAGGCATGGCTGCAGAACCCAAACCTGTAACGGCTACCTCAGAACAACCCCAAAACATCCGTTACCTGTAGGGTTTGTGGGGGGGAAGTGGGGGGACACTTTCTAGGTACTAGCTTAACGAGCCAGGCAAAACACAAGTAACAGTCCGATAAAAAAACAGAAATTGGTGCTACTTTCCTCTGCGGGTCCCGTCTGTGGTGTATGTTGTGTTTGACAAGAAATAAACTCCTATTGCATTTTTATTTTTTTACTGTCACTTGTGCTTTTGGGACCTGTTTTGGTGCTAAATGTCAACACAATGTCTCCTCTTGTGAATGCCACTTCTCTCTCTCCCATTAAAGTGTCGGCTGAAAAGCTGAATGCAGCGGTTGCTGACGATTTGCACTTAATCTGACGCGAGTTAAGTAAGTGGACAGATTGCCAACCCCCTCCCCGCCACCTTTATTTTTGGAGAAGTTTTTATTGTCTGCGCACCCTCCCCCTCTCATTCCTTCCACTCAAAACTGCAATGCACACCTCCTTTCATTTTTCCTTTTATTTTGGTTTTTGTTTTCTTTTCTTTTGATGTGTTTTTAATAAAAGGTTTCTAAGGAAAAAAATGAAATGAGGCGGCACAAAGACGAAAAATGACACTTTAATGGTTCCAACAAGAGGATTTGTACTTATTTTGTACATGTATAATATTTCGAGATGTTTTTAATTATTCTGGATGCTGAAATAAAGCATGTTCTAAGTGGTCACCTGAATGTTCGGCATGTTATCTTCTCAGTCTTCTTCATGGCCCCACTTGCTTTTCTCTCGACTAAATTAAACACTCTATACTGCCTTCACTCAACTCATCTTAACTTCTATTTTATTTACTGGACTGGTCTTATTTGTGTAGGTTTGTTTGCATGAATGCAGTGTTCACAGTACATTTGGTGTGTCCACTGAATGGCCACTTTATTGGAAACCCCTCCCTGGCTTGTGCACAATTAGCAACTTTAGTCCATCTGTTGATGCTCAGTGTATGTGAGCTCCTCTAGACCTACAACAGGGGTCAGTTTCTGACTGCAGTGGGTGATTTTGGGGTGGTGGACCACTCAACCCAAATGCTAACATGATGTTAACAGGTGTAAAACCCCTGATACACTCTTAACACCTTAATATCAGGCTCACTGTTCAGCTAAGATCAGTCCACCACCCAAATAATATCTTGTCATCAGTGGCCCTATACTGAGAAACTGACCCATGATTATTGGGACAGGGGCCCAGCAGCAGGTGGGCTACAGTGTGTAACCTGCATAAGGTAGTAGGAAGTAGGTAGTAGGAGTGGAATGGTGAGTAGCTTTTTAGCCTCAATACCCTACAAGAATTCTGATGGGACCAGTGGCGGTGAAAGGAACCAGGCATCTGCCTCTAATATCTCCCTCACATAAAGTTATTACATGAAATGGTAATGATCAGCTGTCTCATGGCAGAGTTGTTTTTAGCCTAAAACCAAACCCATGTACGGTGGAGGGGTACATGCATGGCATCGTGAGGCAAAACAGTCCCCAAACAAAACAGATTTACCTTCCATACAAACACGTGTGGGTTCACTCGGGGTTGACGGTAAATAAAATGCCTTTAATTGTGTTGGAGACTTCACCACCACTGTAAAGAAATCAGAGTCTGTACCATGACCCATTCTCCACCAAACACACTGGATGAAAGACTCAAGCATTCAGTGATGGGAGAATTTTGTAGGAATTCCCGAGGTGTACCTGACACAGACAGTACCTGACACAGACAATAGTCGCACTCACTTCCTAAACTACAAGTGGCAGGTGGGTTTTAGTGATTCCAAACAGGGAAGTCAGTGCAGTGACTGGCTTTGGTGAAGCGATGAAGCCACCATGTGGATATAGTTTGAAATGCAGGTTTAACGTGGCTCGCCTGCCCAGTCCCTTTCCACCGTGAGGAGATGGAGAAAGCAGGGGTTGCGTTCACAACTGGCGCAGCTAGTGTCATGGTGGTTAGGGAGTTGCCCCTGGGATTGAGGGCCATGGGTTTGAATACCAAGACTGCCAGTGGCACCACTGCGGTCCCCTTGAGCAAGGTACCATCCCCACACTCTGCTCCCCGGGTGCTGCGTCGCTGGGTGCCACTGCTTCACTTGGTGCATGGGTTGAATGAAGAGAACAACTCTTACTTTTAAGTGGTTTAAGATTAAAACTGATTAAGGTGTAAAACTACAGAATTACTTTTTCAAATTTGCCCCTTAAATAAAAGAACTTTCTAAACGAATGCCTTAAATTTTTACGATGAAGGGGTTTCACACTCATGCCTTAAATCCAATTTTAAAGACAGATTAAGGGCTCAGTTTCACAACTTAATGGCCGCATATTTTAAATTAAGCAGTCTGGTATATTTTCTGGGGTAAATTAAGGGAAGGTTAAGCACATTTTAAGTATATCATGTTTTGTAGTGAACAGTGCTGGGTAGTAATGTGCAAGGCTGCTGGAACAAATAATTACCCATAATCAGACTAGGAGAGACAATTATATCTGAAAAAAGAAGGATGTAAGAAGTGTAATCACTTCACCTTCACATGGTTTGAAGTTCTAACAGAGAGGATGGAATGATCTGGCCTATCAGTCAGTGTCAGAGGAGACTAGACATCCTCTTCTGGAGGCATCTTCGTTCAAAACATTTTATTACAGTTTTCAATATGAAGAAAGAAATGCAACATATTCAGTTTTTACTTAACAAGCGATGTTACACGTCCAAAACAGAGCCCCTGCACGCTGTGCCAGTGTCTTGCACTGAAATACTGGTCAGAAAAACAGGAAGGGACAAAAAAAATCCTCATCGTCAGTAGGTTAGCCAGAGAAACTCCACGGCAAACTGTTCCTTTATTGTGCTCCCGAGACCTGGGCTTTTATTTCCTGCAAAAAGCAAAAGAGATGTGTAGGTAATCTGAATTTGTGCTGAAGACTAAAATATGAATCAGTGCCTCAGTAACAGCATGAAGAGGGGAATTACCTGGGCAGCGTGTCCACATTAGGCTCCCTGTAAAAACAAATTACAGGGAATTATTGAAAAAATATGTAGTATAAAATACTCAAAAATATTGAAAAGTTGAAAACTAAATCTTAAAAACTAAATACTAAAAAAATACTAAAATACTGGTTATCACTCAGATGTTACAGTATGACTGGCAATGGTCAATCAAATAATATTGTTAATAAAATTAAATAAAATGTTGTTGATATCATAACGCATAAATAACACGTAAATAACTAATTCTACACATGTTAAATTATATTTCAATTATTAACAATTATTTTTGTTAATCGGCCATTAATAAGAATTGTAAGTTGATTTCACATTAAACATTGTTCAACACACATCTAGTAATCTAGACCGAGTATCTAAATCTAGAAAAAAAAAAAAACCCCAAAAACAATCAGACCAGTTTGCATTCAACTGTATCTTTTGTCTTCTAACACACAACATTATAGGAAATGCTCATACTCAAGGACTCAAGCGTTACAGTATTGCTGCATGTCATAGCAAATGTTAACTTCCTAGAGCAGTGCTTCTCAAATAGTGGGGCGCGATACAAGGGGGGGGGGGCGCGTGAGCCCGGGAACCATGCTTTTTTGCCGAAGGTTTTTGTTTTGTTGCACCAAACAAGCGCACACAGCAGAGTGGGAGATATGAAGTGCAGTGAACAAACCCTTAAGAGACATGCAGCACGCCCAAAAGAGGTGACCACAGGTCCGAACGTGTATTATTACTTTTGGTTAGTATTTTCATAAATATTTTCTAACTACTATCACTTT
>JBBPDC010000109.1:24588278-24605358 GCA_037974485.1 Hemigrammopetersius urotaenia
TGTGTGTGTGTGTGTGTGTGTGTGTGTGTGTGTGTGTGTGTGTGTGTGTGTGTGTGTGTGTGTGTGTGTGCCAGTGTCCCAGATTCACACTGCCCAAGGCTTCACTCCCTCTGTCCTTCCTGCTGCGCGGAGAATGGAGTGGGGGGCTTGTACAGGGACAGTCCAGAGAGACACACATTTACTCTCTCTCACATAAACACACACACACACACACACACACACACACACTGACAGTAGAAGAACGTGTGGTAGCCCTTTAGAATAATATCTATATATTAATTAATCTCAATAAATCACACATTTTGCTGTAAAAGTACTTAAAAAATTAAATGAATTTTGACATGTGAATGAATAACATTACAGAATATCACCCCGAATATAATAGTTCTGGTGTTCTGATGATTTATGCTGTCTTGTCGAAAAATGCTACCGTACACAAATTGACAGCAAAGTCTCGATTCATGCTATCCTACCCTCAGATAGCATTCTGCAAACTGCAGAAAAAATGCATTTAAAAATCAGAATCAGTCACCTTGCACTGCACTGAAATCAGTCACCTTGCAAACTGCACTGAATCCCAAGACTCGAGAACTGCACATATGCAGTAGGGCATGGTAGTACGTCTCGATGGGTAGCCTGTTTCGGCAGAACACCGGACGGGATTAAAGTCGCAGGGTGCGATTAATCAGTTAATTTTTAACACGTTATTTTTTCTGTGATTGATCGAAATGAACGCATTATGCTAATATACATAACGTGTTGTTATGGCGTTAACGCAATATTTAGGGTGAGTTGCCCTATGGGACATTTTTTGTATTTTGGACTTCTGTAGTGTATATTGGGTGTGGATTTACGATGTTGGTTATATAAAATATAAAAAAAATGTCCCTCAGGGAACATAATGTGACATTAGGGAAACTCACCCTATTTATTTATTTCGTTAATGCATTTTTTCGTTGCGCTTTGTGCTCGTGAGTGCGCACAGCACGCATATATTATGGACAAAAGTAATAGTACGCTTGACCCCCGCGAAAATCAGTCGAAACGTAGAGCGCTGAGTGAAAAAAAAGGAATTGGGACGTCTGACCATTACACCAACAAAGACTTTAATGACACTGCATTCTGTTACATAGGCACCCATGCTCTGGACTCTTGAGAGTTACTTGATTTTCTATGTCAAACAAGCTAAAAGGCGAATGCCCTGCAGTGGCAAATGGCTTTATTTTATAATTGATTTGATTCCATTAATGTTGAGATTTACAAGAAATATTTGAACTGCAGCTTTGTGACTGAGTTCAAGGGAACACTGCTGTTAAAAAGCACCTTACTTGTTTAAAGTGTTCGCAAAACAAATGTTTTTTGCACTTTCTTAAGTGTGTAACAATGTGATTAATCGCAATTAATCGCATAAATCCATGCGAATAACCACAATTTTAAAATGTCACTGTTGCCCAGGATTCCTATGAATGTATATAAAACACCTCTCCCACCCAATGGCCTGCAGATCACAAATACTGTATATTACGATAGAACGTCAGTATGTTATGAATGTAGGAATATATAGATCCCACCCAAACCTTATTAATAAACACACTCTCACACAAACGCGCAGACGGCCATGTGTATATAGATACACACACATTAAATGTCCGCATCTCTGACTGAACTCATTGATCCCACCTGTCTAATGGGAGGCACTGATCAGTGTTATTGATCAGGGGGTCTCAGACGGTCCCGGGGCCTCTGACCGAGCAAAAACACCAACCGAGTGAAGCTCGGCTCACACTGATTAACTCACACATCTATGTTTTATTGAGGGTCCGTTCAGTAGTGTTTATTCTGAGGATGCTCGTTCTCCCCCTCTCGCTCGCTCTCTCTCTCGTCACAAGATCAGTGTCACTCACCCGTCACCGACCACCACGCATTTAATGGCCTGCATGTTTAAATCAGCGCTGTATCTCAGTGTAGCCCGTGTTTCCACGCGTGTTCGAATTATTCCAGGTTTAAACGGAGAGGTGAAAATCCACACACTCGGTCCCAGCCCACCCGGCCGACTCGGAGCAGCGACGGAAACCTCCGGAAAATGCCGAGTGGCTTAAAGGGCCCATCCTCCCGTTGTACGTTAAAGGGGGCGCATTCAGTGACGTTAAGATTATAGGCAAAATACACTATGTGTACAAAAGTTTTGGGACTCACCTATTTCTCACTTGAAAGGAAATCTTAATGCTTCAACATACCAAGGCATTTTGGACAAACCCATGCTTCCAATTTTGTGGACACAGTTGCAAAGGGGGGACAAACTCCATATTAAAGACTATGCATTTAAATGCAATGTCATTAAAGTCCCTTTTGGTGTAATTGTCAGGCGTGCATATAGTGTAGCTCTTCTTCACCTCAGCTAAGAATAAACACTCACTGCCTAGAGTCAAAGACAATTTTACATTGTTCAACCCAGTTTTATCTCTGTAAATGTAGCCATTCATGTTTGGTGTCCAAAAAGACTTTCAGGTGTTTGCTTAGACACAAAACCGCACATTCTCGTTTTTGTAAACATTTTATTGTATAAAAACATTACAAGGAATAAAACGGGTATAAAAATGCTTTAAAAAAACGGCCACTGCCTGCAGACGACACACAGAATTTCTTCCAGCTTTGATAAAAGTACAGATCAAATACAGATCGTTTGCATTTGTTCTGATAATACCTTGCTGGAGTTTGCTTATCCTGAGATCTGATGTGGCTACAGTAAAGAGGTTTGAATGATCTGATTAATAAAAAAAGCACATTGAAGAGAAAATTAGCACACAAAAACTCATATGGATAAATTTATGATCGTCATCAAGGTCCCAAAGAGACTCACCAAGTCAGAATTATTCACAGTGGTGGTGAATGGAACCAGACGTCTGCCCCTAAAAGCTCCCTCACATTTCATTTCACTCTCTACAAAATCCTCATGATTGCCCTGTCTGACGCCTGAGATTGTTTTACCAGAGTAGCTTTTGGCCTAAGACTAAACACATTCATGGTGGAGGGATACATGCAGGGCTTCATGAGGCAAAATAGTCCCCAAAGCCAACTGGGTTCAGGTGGATTGACTATTTTACCACTAATAACATTCCATATAAACCATCAGAAGACACATGTAGCTTCTCAAGGGTTTTGGAATTTTTTGATGTCTGGTTCCATTCACCACCACTTAAGAAATCTCTACAATGAACCATTTTACAGAAAACCCTCTCTGAATGACCCTGTTTACTCTGATTTATGGGGGATTATTATTTTAAAGTGTCAAAACAAAACTCAAAGCCAGCTCAAGACGATCTGTGGACGACATCCTGTGGTTAAAACCAGAAAAACATTCAAAATTAACACACACACACAAACACACACATCTAACTGATCCTAACAACCAGCCAGCAGTATTTATTGAGCAGATAAGTCCAGCTGATGTTAGAGGAAGTGCATGATTGTCTGTCGTTAGTTTGGGTCACTTTTTGGGGCTGTAATGGCCCAGTGGTGAGCCCTGGACGTAGGTAAGGATCGCATTCTGAAGGAAGCTGGCTCTCTGCGCCTCATCCTCTCGCATGCGCTGAATCTCACCCTCCTTCATGCGCAGGCGCTCCAGCAGAGACGATATCTCACTCTCTTTGTCCAGTAGAGCCTCGCGGTGGGAGGTAGCAAGTGCTGCTCCGCAAAAACAAACAAAAATATTAAACTGGTTATATCTCTTTATTTGAGAGTGATTTTGTGCAAAGAACTTCATGAACATGTTTTGTATCACCCATATACTTATTATAACTTGTTTTTTTAAAAGCTTTGCATAATATGTCCCCTTGAATGGAAATTCTTTAATCACTTTATTGCGAGTCAACTCTGGGGCACCTTTTCCTGCATGCTGTACTCATGCAACATTGCATGTGACAAATCTTCCCCACCCGAGAGACTGTCATGGTTTTATCTCTGTGCCTTTACCTTTCATTTCTCTTTCTAGAGCAGCAATCTTCTCCTTCAGGCCACCCTGGGCTGTTCTCTCGGCCTGAAGGTGGCCAATCTGCTCCTGCAGCTCCACCCTGACCCGCGTCACCTCTGCCATCTTCTCCTGCTCCTTCCCCGCCAGGTCCTAAACAATATAACAGCAAAACAGCGTCATTACGGAAGTGTGGCAGCTGTGTTGCCTTATATGTCACCTTAAACTGCACAAGACAGTCCTGAGTTAATTAATATGCCCCCACTTTAACATCTTCAGTTGAAGATTTACTTTACAATTTAAGAGAGAAAGCATTACACTAAAAACAGTGAACAGCTGGAGTCTGGAGACTGCTTCTTCAGTTTTAGCATTTAACGACACAGCTAATGTAGCTAACATGTGATAGAAGCTTATGCACTCCAATTAGCCCAGTGCTTGGGCTTGCTTGGGCCAAAATCACGCAAAACTGCATTTCACTTGCTTTTTTAAATAATAAACAATACTATTTTTGAAATGTCACTGAAACCCATTTGCAGTGTAAAGTGACCATTCTGTCACATGTGAACACACCACAGGACACAATGTGAACAGCATAAAATTCTTCCCGTTTTTAACCCATTCACCAAGTGAAGCAGCGGGCAGCCAGGAACACAGCACCCGGGGAGCAGTGTGTGGGGACGGTACCTTACCTCAAGGGTACCTCAGTGGTGCCACCAGCAGTCTTGGGATTCAAACCCATGACTTTCTGATCACAGGGCGAACACCCGAACCACCAGCTGCCCCCTATATGTGCATATGTATATCTGCCTATTCTGATTATCTCCTCCCATTCACACTGCAGTTATAAGTGACTGTGTCAGCCTGCATGTACAGTTGACTTTGTCACAACCAAAGGGAAGCTAATCAGAGCAGAGCTCATTTACATATATCAGTCTTAAAGGTACAGTAACAAAACAGTTTTAATGTAAGCGATTAATAGAGATGAAAAGGCTAATGTAAAAATGACTTAAATGCACAACTAAAGAAGCAAAGAATGTTTTTTTTCTCCTAAAATGTCAAAGAGGAATAGCCACGAGCGCCACCTGGTGTAGTTCGTCTATCCGGCGGCGCAGGCCATCCATCTCGATGCTCTGCTGGCCTATGCGTGCGTGAAGCTCGGCGATGGTCTGTTTCTGCTGGGTACAGTGGCCCTGAGCCTCGTCCCGGGACTGACGAGCGCTCCGGAGCTTTTCCTCCATGCTACTCAGATGCTGCTGCTACAGGGTGGGATCCACAAGCAGGTAGTAAACAAAAGGTTTATATAAAGATCCTTCCAATCAAGACTACAGCATTAAGAATGTTACAGGCCATGAAAGCCTTCCCGGGGACAGTACATTTAATAATATTATTTAAACGGCCAATTTCATTGAAGAGTATTGTTTTAAAATACCATCTCACACAGTCCATATATTGAGTTTGGTCCACATTTTTGCCTGGACTGTTTATTTGTAAACAAGGTCAACAGAGGTTATTTACATATTTACCAAAACTAAAACAGCCTGGTCAATTCTATGCTAGAAAATAGTGCATATACAAATAAACATATAAACTTGCTAATTTGACTTTGGGCTTACCGGCGCTGTTCCGCTTATCAGTACAATCAACATTATAAAAGTACAATAAAAGAGTATCTGGAACAGCTTAACAATCCTTTGATCAATCCAGATTGGTGTCTTGGCAGCATACAAGACAATACAACACTAAAAAATACAATAATGTTTTTATTTTAAGCTGTTTTCCCTCAACGGAAACAAACAGTATGGATAGGAATCACCAGATCAGACAAACTGATATGAAACTTTCACAATATTTGGGCCATAATACGAAAGCTGCGTACCTCCTCCAGGCGCACTTGCGCCCGCACTTTGCCCAGCTCCTCCTCCGCATGTGCTCTCTCAGTCACCATAGCGGCTTTTACCCGGCTCAGCTCCTACATGAAATAAATTCATTATCATTCTTAAAAATTGTGGCCTGGTAAAAACAAACTTCATCCTTTCACAGGCCTCTTTCACACCTGACGTTCTTATAACCCTTTTTAGTCCAAATACAACATTTTAAGGCTTAATGCTTTTTGAAAAAAATGTGATCCATCCTACCTCCTCCAGCTGGATCCGCTGGCCCTCCAGTTTGAGAATGCGATCTTGTAGTGCCCTCTCACTCTCCTCCAGGTGCCTGTTGACATGATCTACCTGAACAGAAAAAGGAAAACAAGGATATTCTTAAGCATCATGGGTTCATCATGGGTTCAATTTTATGGCAGATTTGATTTTGTTAGATTGCGTTAATTAAAATAACATTAAAGTTGTTCCACCCTTCTGGCATGTAAACAGAAGTTCCTGTGCATTAGAATTTACCTCTTTCTGCCTTAAAGTGTCCATGTCTTCAAGAGCTTGTTTGGATCTTCTTTTCTCAATTTCCAAGCGCTCTGGTGAAAAAAGTACTCAGAATAATAAACCACTAAGCCTACCAGATACCGCATGTGTGTGTGTGTCTTGGTTAGATGGCAGTACCTTCAGCTTGGGCCAGACGTAGTTTCAGCTCTGCAGTGGAGTTTGTGAGTTCCTGCTTCAGCTCGAAGATTTGATCTTGCTGAGTTTTGCACCGTCGCTCACTTTCTTCTAGCTGCAGCCACAGAAGGGTCACAAATTAAAACAAACATACACACCTAAAGTCAAATCTAAACATACTTCTGTACCTTGCTCTTCAGTTGGTGGCCCTTTTCAGAAAAGCTGTTCACCTCCCTCAAAAGCTTCCCTTCTCGCAGGACACTTTCCTAAATACCAAAACAGCCTGATTAGCATTAAAGAAATATTCATTTAAGATTACATCCCTGCAGTTAGCATCATTTTTAAAAAAATGCTGCGATTAGCTATACATTATTTTGTCCTTGTTTATAGATAACACTGAGTTGGAACCCCATAAGCAAGTCTATTAAAACACCTCCACATGGAGAGGAGTGTGTAATCTAGGCATGCAGCTGACACTGTGCTAATTGGTCGGATGCAGGCTTCCACTACATTAGACACTTAGCCTTGTAGCTCCAGCGCTATAACTAAATAAACAAACTAGTTTTGGTTGATGGACTACAATTGGGGTTGTTGGGGTGCAACCAAACTACTGCTTAAAGTGACACAGCACCTCTTGTTGTTTCTTGTTTTCTCTGGCCTGCCGATCCATAAGTTCAGTCTTCTCCAGCTTCACTCTGGTCAACAGGTCTCCCAGGTTATTGACCTTCTGCTCAGACATAGCTAGCGCAGCTTCGGTCATCTGCAGCCTGTCCAGTCAAAACAACCACATGGATGCTTAACACACTATGGCAGGGCTACTCAATTCTAGTCCTGGAGGGGGAGCACAGATCAGTGGTTTCCCTGCTCAAACACACCTGGTTCAACTCACCTGTTAACTGCCAGGTTTAGTGAATGTGTTTAAGGAGGGGAACTTTATAAATACACTGAATGCCAACCTGGCATTGTCCAAAATGGCTGGGTATGCTGAAACATTAGGACTGCCCTTCATTGGAATCAAGGGGGCCTAGCCTAAACCCTGGAAAACAGGTCTGTTCCAAAACCTTTGTCCATACAGTGTAGCTCAAAGCACGATTCAGGCTGCAATTAAATTAAAAGTCAAATGCCCTTCTAGCGTGGCCAAAACTTGTGAGCTGCTTACTTGGCTGTGAGAGAGTTCACGGTCGTTTTCCGTTCATTTAGGGCTTCTTGGAGATGTCCTAGACGTATTGATGAATTCCTGAAAGCATAAAGCAAATGCTTTAGGATAAGGCAGGCCATAGTCCTAATGATGGAGCACTGGTTCATTTAACATGGCCATGACAGACAAACACTTTGACAGGACACCATGCGGTACTAGCTTCAAACCCTCAAACCTCTTTTGACCTGCTCAAACCACACACACCTATTCATTAAGGTGGAACACACTTGTGGGTGTGGTTTAGGATACAGCATGACTTACTGTGAGCTGTAGAAATGAACTAAACTTCAGTACTATGTTCAGCAATTCATCTAAGCCAGCCTAATGAAGAGCTGGATGCGGTTTGAGCAAGTTGAGAGAAGTTTTGGGGATGTATTTGTGGTAAAAGATTTGTGTGAAAAACTACATATGGGCTCAGTGCAAAATCATGTAACTTTTTTTTTGTGCCAAACTACTCCTTTAAATCATAATTCATAATTCTGTTTCTTGATGTTAAAAGAAAGTCTTACAAACCTATACAATAATTATGTTTTCCCATTTATTTGTAAATGAATATATCAACCACTGATTTATGACACACAAACAATTTTGCACTCCCTTGCATTTGAACAGACATGGTAAACCTAACCTGCTGCTTCTCCCCATCTCGTCCCTCTGTTTATCAATGGTCTCCATCAGGTTCAGGAACTGGACAGACCCATTAAAAAGAGAGTTAGAGTCTTAAATTGACTGACCAAAAAAACACTTTTTGCAAAAGAGCCAAAAGCTGGAGTGGTACTGACCTGCCGGCCCTTCTCATCCTTTAAATTTTGGATCTCTTTGCTGAGCACCTGGGTCCTAGTGCGGCTCTCTCTCAGAGTGGACTGCCGGTCGCTGTTGTGCTCCATAGACTGCTCTGGAAAAACAAGGTTAAAATGAAGATTTGTAGTTGTGACATCAAAAAGATGTACAGAATATATGTACAATTTTATAACCCTTCTGTTAATCACCCACAAGATGTTAGAATGTCTGAAATTAGCTTATCTAGTTTTAGCTCTAACAAGTGTTGGCAATTTTTACCCCACAAATTAGCACACACTCGCCTTAAACGGTGATAGTAGTATACAAAATCAGAGACAAAATTCAGTCATAATGGCTGACACTGCTGCTTTAATTTACTCCATATTTATAGACAAGTGTTACAGTGTTGGGATGTAATTTATCTACTAAATTCCGTCTGACCGATGGCCCTGAGGATGTCGCTGGGGATGTTGTTGCCAGCCATCTCAAAATGGGAAAGAGTGCGGTTCTGCTGCAGAGCTTCCAGTAAGGAGCGACCACCCAGCAGTCCGATGTTGTTCCACCGCAGATCTGTCTCACACACACACACAGGTTGATGTAGTGTAGTGCCATAGTTCTCAGTCTGTTCTGTGACATACTGCCAGGGGGTCCTTAGCTTTATTCAATCAATTTGAAATTATGTGACATGAGTAGGGACACCCCCCAAAAGAGTCCTACACTCCCCCCAAGAAATTAGAGCCAAGTCTAAACTGGGGGTGGGAACATAGGTGCAGGAGTCTCTGCAGACATCTTGCCAACATCCTTTCCAAATTCTGTTGTGATGCAAGAGAAGAACAAGGTATTGCACCACTTGTGGCAATGTTTTCGGAAAAGACACGCATCATATTAAAAGTATATTAAATGAAATATAAAAACATATCAAATAATATTAAAGAAATATCAATACTTGGTGCTACTGTATCGAAACAATACTAAGTCAAGAACTGGGTTTGTTTCCGCAGCACTCCAGGGCAGGAGTTGGGCACCCCTAGTCTCTATCAACACTCACCAAGCTCCTGGAGGACGGAGTTCCTTTTTAGAGCTAAGCCAAGCTCTGCTGCCCCCTGGTGGTTGATCTGATTGTTGCGAAGGTCAAGCTGGGTGAGGCAAGTGTTAGAGGCCAGACCCTCACAGAATATAGAAAAGCCCTCTTCCCACATGCCCAGAGCGTTCCACTCCAAAACAAGTCTGCAAACAAGAACGGCAGCATTTCAAAAACTGTATACATGATATGTGAACTGAGTGGTAGAGTAGTAGTAATTTTTCTTTGCTTTGATATACGTTCACCTTCGCAATGTCTTGTTCCTCATCAGCAACTTCCCCAAAGCCTCTGCTCCTGCTCCTCTTAAGTTGTTTCCCTAATATAGAAGAATCTCTTCTCATAATGTATTACAGTAACACACACTGCCTGTCACATGTTTGAGACTGCCTAGCTTTACATTTTTTAAATGTATACACCTAAAGTTCAGTATTTACAATAAAAAATGAAAACAAATAATACCAAAATATAAAATGTAAAAAAAAGAGATGCTTTTCAACAATATGTTTATGCTGCTATATTAGTACTATTTTATATCAACACAAATGCTGCTTTTATGAAGAAAATCTTAAAGGTAAATTTAAAAAAACAGTGATTGCCACAAACATTTAACTGTGATATTGTTTTTCTCAAAATCAGTGTTGTTACAGTTTTAAATTTTTTCCTCATTTAATAATTTTTAGTTACCAGTTTAAATTGTACTTTGTTTTCAGTTAATAAGCAAATCAATAGTATTTTTTTTAGATTTTAAATAAACCTCAGCAGTGGTGTGCAGGGATTTTTATGATGTTTTAATTTTTCATTGATTAACAACCTGTGCCCAACCCACAATGTTTAATTTATGCGTTTGTTACTTGTTTGGATTGCTGCTTTGTCATTTTTCACCTGCACGTACCACCACAGCAACGTTTTCTAATTAGCTGGCACAAACCCGCGAGTTATAGGTCTACCCGCACATCACTACTGCTTAGAGTTTGATATGTTATTGCAAACTAAAACAATATATACATTTGTATCTTGTAGTCTGAGATTAAACATACCTTTAGATCCAGCACTTTTAATGTGGTGTTGGAACACAGCCCATTCAGGAAGAGCTTGGCACCTGTGAATGACAGGTCCAGAACAGATGGTGCTGAGTATAAACGGCATAGGTATCGTAACTTCAGCACTTCTCTGATAGTTATAAGGGTTATAATTTTATTATTGTCAAATATTAAAACAAATATTTTTTCTTCACAGTACACAGACACCCCCCGCGGAGGTTACGTTCCAAGGGCCCCCACGCATAATGGAAAACCGTGTTGTGTTTTTCTTAAATTGCCTATTTTTATAGTGTAAACCCTAAATATGCCCCCAAATATAGTCCCATAACACTTTAATTTCATTGTAAACTCAATTTAATACATTGCCCTTAACGGAAATGTAAAGGTAAAACTGTACTGTACTGTACCAGTTACCCTGAACTCCTGCAGTGCTAGAATGTAAATACCAATATTATAATTTAGCACTAAGGAATTATATATTGGCACGAAAAAAGCAAAAAAATGTGGAGGATATCTGCCTTTTTGGCAGCAATTATTAGTTCGGTTCTGAAAAATCTGAAGAACTTTAATTTTAAACTCAGCTTAATAAATTACCCATACAATATAAAGGTAAAGCTTTATTATTATTATTATTATTATTATTATTATTATTAATTATTATTATTAATAAACCTGTATACGAACTGGACAGTGTACACTGAACTGCCATGTCCCACAATTAATTCATGCACGGGCGTTTTCCTTGGTATAAACAGGGCAAATACAGGAATAATTGAATTGATTCTTTTAGCAATAAAAGTCTGGGTAATCGCCAGTAATTTTTGCAGTTCAATCATTTACTGTTCACTGGGTGGCGCGACTTATTCAGTCCACCCCTGCTCTGAGTACAGCGGTATTTAAGCCTCCCTCCTGTCTGTTCCAAAACAATCATCTAAAGTTTTTGTTCTAGAAATATTTAAGTAACACCACTAGAAATCTTGAATCTTCTAGTTTTCAAATATGTATTTAATTAAAATATATCGATGGCGCTTTGAAAAAGTATAAAAAGCCTGTTAATGACATGAAAGATGAGCTGTCTTGGTGTTCTCTGGACAGTACAAAAACATTAATACATAATATTATTATTATTAAACCCCTGTAAGTCCTGGACAGTGTACACTGAACTGCCATCTCCCAAAATTAATTCAGGCACAGGCGTATTCTTTGGTATAAGCAGGATGAATACAGTAATATTTTAACTGAAATTATTAGTAATAAAAAATACAGTAAAATGTACTGTATATCACCAATATTTTTTACAATTCTATAATTTACTCAGTAGTATCTTTATTTAATTTACAGTTATAAAATAGAGGGCTTTAAGAAGAACAAAACAAAACACTTGAAAGAAACACTTGAGATGCTCCACGGGGGAAATGCTGGACTGCAGCTGCCAGATGCAATCAGCAGCGAGGAGAAATAAATAACGTTCTCGGATTGACTATTTCAAACCTTCTGCCTCAGCGGATTTTCACCGTCTCAAGACGCGCTTTTTTGTGTTTCTCTGGACGGTACAAAAACATTTATATAGTTCTATTTTATATGGAAATTTAGCTCAATTTACTTTAATATTTATGTTACAAAATTAGTAAATTACTTTCTATGTAAAATAACTTTCTATGAGGGAGCTTTTAACGCAGACACCTCGGTCCATTCATCCACTCTGAATAATTCAGACTCCGTGGGTTTCTCTAGAACCTCCAAACCCACTTTGAATGACTGTTTATATCTCAAGTATTTAGTACTACTGACATTTTGAAAAGTCAGTGCGGTTAATTTTTAATAGTACACATCATAATATGGTCAGTACAGCATTTTGTGTTTGTCGGTGCATCCCGCATCAGACATAAATGCATCCCACCCATCCATTCATTTTAAAAACCCTTCTTTTCCAATCTCTGAGCCTAAAAGCAACTCACCTTCCTCACTGAGCATGCAGTCGCTGAGCACAAGCTCAGTAAAAAGCGTGTCCTTCTGCAGCACCTTGCCCAGCACGGCACACGACTCCACTGTCACACTCTGGCCACTCAGATCCAGCCTGCCTCCACCAGCTGCAGCTCGGGCCTCCTTGAGCTGAGCCAGGAGTGACTCCTGGGGTTCCACCCCGGCCTCTTTACACAGCCGCAGGTAGGCCCTGCGGAAATCCTCCATCCCTGGACAAGCTGTCTCACCCGCACATAGGGCTGCACAAAGACAAAAGAAGAGAAACACAGGAAGAAATCACTTTTGGGTGGAACTAGTAGGAGGTGGCATCATCAAGAACAGCTGGGCAGGGTGTGAAAGCACGGTGAAAAAAGAACCCCATTTTCATTCCAGTATCATATGCATAGCATCCTCATCAACGGCTTCAATGGATTCATTGAAATGTCGCCATCTCTGATGTAAATGCAATCATCATGATTGCAGAAGAGGCGATGGGTCATGTTCAAGAGAGTGTAGTTACAAATCAAGAGCTCCAGCTCAACCATGTAAGCCACACAGAACATCAGACCACAGATTACAGCAGCCATAAAGTCAGTGAAGCATATTAAATCAGGTACAATATGCCTTTAATTTAGGTTTAATTTACAAAACTGCATAACTTTAAGCTTCCTTTTCCTATTTTCTTTTCCAAGTATTTTCTGTCCGCAGCAGTTACTGAGAAGCCAGTATTTAAGATGAAGGAAGCTAACTTTATTTTTGTAAACAAACAGACCTGCTAGCTCGTTTTGTTCCAACATTGTAAATAATAATAACAATAATATAAATAATAATGAAGATAATATTTTAGTATTAGTTCGTCTTAGTTCCTAATGTGTCAAGAAAGCTGTCTGGTGAATTAAAATTCAAAATTAATTTAAAAACTTGCTCAAATGCAGCTGTTAGCATTAGCTTAGCCAGCTAAAAGTGTACATTTGAGGACTGAGAGCACTCCTAGTTGGGCACAAACGGGACAGGGAAACGTATGAATTAAAAACTCTTACTCTGTGCGGTTGAAACACATCTCTCGGTCCCTGGTGTTGTGACTTTTATAGATTGGTTTCTTAAGACGGTTGACAGGTCTCCAAGAAAACACTCTCTCCAGGATCACACCGCTGCATTCTGGGAAATGTAGTCCACCAAGCGCAGTCCACCAACACTCCAACCCTTTTATTTATTTATTTATTTAAATAAATAAATAAATAAATAAATAACGAAAGAAAGATAGATAGATAGATAGATAGATAGTAATATGTTTACTACTAGTAATAAATAGTAGTAGAAGAGCAACAGCAACAAGTAACGATGATATGAATAACAATATTAATTTAAGCAATGAAAGAATAGAACCAATAATAATTGTAACAATAACATCAACATTAATAATAATATAAGCAGCAATAATAATAATAATAATAATAACAAAAACAATAACAAGAAGAAAAATAACAACAGAAATGACAATTACAATTACAACATCAACAGCAACAATAACAATTATGATACCAATAATGATAATAGTAGTAACAAACAACAATAAAAAGAACAATAATAATTTTATTAATATAGCACTTTTAATTTTAAGTCTCCGTGTGTTTTACTCAATGAAAACATCAGCCTAAACATGTGATTTTAATCGGGACTCTAAATTAGACTTGCAGCCATGATATTCTACATTCTGTTCTGTGTGAGAGAAAGATCTTCCAGCCACTGAGGTGACAGTGGGTGATGAGGATTACTGACATTTAATCATTTTAGCACAATAAGGAGACATTGTGTGTAGATGAAGTTCTGCTCTTGTGAGGATGAGTGTTCTTCTACGTTTCTGGGTTTTTTGTGTAAGAAACCAGGGGCCTGAAGGTGCTTTTGGTCGATCATTAATCTTTTCTTAGTGCAACATTTACTCAAAGTGGCCACCTTTAAGACCAGCCACCTATACAAGTTCACTGAAAAGCTGCTCCAAAAGAGTCTGTGTACCTGGGCCATCCAGGAGAAGATCACTAAAGCTCTGACCAGCTGCAGGTGAAAAGATACAAGTCACACCACTGAGAGTTAGACCCTCCAGACACACGACAGCTTCCTGATGAACACATTGGCTTCATCAGGAATCTTTGTTGTGTGAAATTACCTAGGTGATCGATAGATGATTAATCTGGAGACCATTCTTCCCTTGTTGTCCCTCAGGAACACTCTGCCTGGAGGGAAAAGTCAAAGAACAGAACGAACTGGGAGAAACTGTGTGCAGCTTTTGGAGAGGTGGTGTGATAAACTTCTGGTCTTCATTATCCAGAGTGTTTCTAAGGGACGGATTCTCCAGGGATGTCCAAATACGACCCATGGAAGGTCTATGAGGAGGAGATCCCAAGCAGGACCATTCAGTAAGTCCACCACACTTGGCTAGAGATAACGCTGCATAGAAGAACTACATCTAGTTCCCTGGAAAGCACTGATTCTTTATAGAAAAACAATTAACAGATGCGATGTGTGGTGGTGCTTCCACATAATCCTGGTAAATGTTGTCCATGTCCAGGACCAGAACCTCTGAGGAACCTTGATTTTTTTTAATACACGTGACACATTTGAAAGATATTTTTAGCATGTTAACCAACAAGATGTCTTAAGCTTGAATCTTTGAACATTAAAAGGGGATTCCACCAATGTTTTATAATAATTAAGAGTCTAAGATGTAAACAAAGTCATTCAGCATGTCTTGCTGGTTCAAAAAATGGAAAATGCAGAATTGTTCAAGTCGTGTCCTGGAACCACACGTCTGCCTCTAAAAGCTCCCTTTTAGAAAGTTATTACATGAAATGGTCTGCTGTTAATGTAAGTAGTTATGAATGCACTTCCTGATGTCCGAGATACAGCTTTACCAGGGTTTTACGAAGCTTTTGGCCTAAAACTAAACACATTCACGGTGGAGGGATACATACAGCGGCAGAATAGTTTGAAATGATAACTGATTTCGTTCAGACTTACCATTTTACCATCATCAGCATTGCACATAAACACTCAAAAGACACGAAGATATATGTGTATTTCGACGTCTGGTTCCGTTCACTACCACTGTAAAGAAATCTGAGTTTCTACAATGAACTGTTTCACACCAAACCCGTTCTTACCAACTCTGTTTACAAACGATTATAGGTAATAAATCTTTCACTAACTATATATTCCTCATTTCCTTCTGTTAATAATACAGACTAAAATGATCTGAATTTACCGTGCTTTACTAGTAGCCTGGAAATCACTCGGTGCACGTTTACTCATGTCTGCCACTAGAGAGAGACAAAGTTACAGAATATATGTAGTGACCTTGAATTTATACAGCACCAAGAGCACTGAATGTTAATAAAGTTCAGACAATAACTGAACCAGAGCAGATAGAAGAGAGAACGTTTCAGATTCTCCCAACATTCAAACACAGGTATGATACGACAGTCAAGCATTTCTTCCATGTTTAGCACCACTACTTTAATGGTGCAGGGAGTTAAATGATATAAAGCCAGTGTTTTGGTCCTCAAGGACACCAATAACCATTGATTTGAAATCCAGCCATGCCTCATCTCCACTATTCCTGCCCCACCACACATGATCCAGGTGGGGCAGGAAAAGTGGAGATGGGCAGGGCTGGATTTCAAACCTATGGTCTTGGGCTGTGTTTAGGGGTATTTTGAGGCCCTAAATTTCTACCTACTCTGTATATACTGCACTAATATTAAATAAGTAATTGTACTGTCTATGGCTGAATCCCTGTCAGTCTGCTATTAAAAGTCTAAATAGTGCAACAGTACATAGGGAGCAAGGAGCCATTCAGGATCCAACCAATTGTTAAGTGATACTCTTGCACTTCCACTGGATATCCTGTGGGATTTATGACCCTCTCTAATTTAAACATGTCATTTTAGAGGTGTACAATAAGCAACAGTCTGGGGAAGGAATGTTATTGACAAGAACAGGCAGTGAGGTGAAGCGGGATGGTCCCCAAGTTTGAGCAAGACATTGTAGGTGTACAGTGGGCTTTTTTGTCACATGTGAACACAGCACAGCACACCCTTTCTCTGTATTTAACCCATTCACCAAGTGAAGCAGTGGGTAGTCAGGAATGCAGTGCCCAGGGAGCAGAGTGTGGACCTTGCTCAAGGGTACCCCATTGGTGCCACTGGCAGTCCTGGGAGTCGAACCCATGACCTTCCGATAGAAGGGGCGACTCCCTAACTACCAAGCCACCAGCTGCCACATGCAGCAACTGTCATATAAACAGTCCCACAGTATTATAAAATAACTAGGGCTGGGAAAGTTAACGCGTTATTATCGTGTTAACGCATTATTTACTTAACGCCGAAAATTATTTTATCGCACGTTAACGCAGGTTTTTAAAATCCTTTTCACTGAAGTAACGCGCGCAGGGGCGGACTGGGACTTTCTTTACCAGGTTGGGTTTTCGCATCTCGGCCGCATCTTGGGCCT
>JBBPDC010000109.1:24605458-24618842 GCA_037974485.1 Hemigrammopetersius urotaenia
ACACACACACACACACACACACACACACACACACACACACACACACACACACACACACACACACACACACCTCACACTCGCGATTCAGTCTGGATCAGTGAAAGCAATTACAGCTCAAAACAAAAACACATCAAATATCATTCAGTAATAGCCTACCTGGTCAACCATCACCAACCAACTCTCAAACAAACAAACTGACCCTCTGCTCTTCTCTTTTTATTGCCACGACTTACCTGCAATACTAAGTTGTTGTTATGCAGTTAAATTTGCATCACAGGTTATTAAATACTTGTTATTGATATTATTGATGATTTTCAATATTAAAACTATAAGACAATGATGATGATGATGGTGCTTATTATTGTTTTTAAAATGATAGTGATTATGATGATGATTACTATTATACATTCGAAACCACACCACAAGGTGCATTATTAAATTATTATTATTTATATTATTATTGTTCATTGTCACAGTTAAAACTATATCAGCGATGAAAATTATAATGAAGGTGGAGGTTATTATTACCATGCAGTTCAAATTGCTTCACAGGTTGCATTAATAAATAATAACTATTGATATTATTATTGATTTTCACTGTTAAAGCTATACAAATGACGACAATGATGATCATGATTCTTCTTCTTATTGTTATTATTATTATACAGTTAAAACGGCATCAGAAAGTGTATTATTTTATATCAATTATTATTGATAATATTTTCATTGTTAAAACTATATCAATGATGATAATGATGATAATAATGATGATGACGACCACCACCATGACAAGAGTCCACGTGGACTATGATGATGTCTGCAGATGACTCTGTGATCTGTAGTGAGAGTAGTAAGCAGGTTGAACCGGGCGAAGGTGGAGTAGTTCCAACATTTGGGGTCAACAGTCCAGAATAACAGGAGGTGTGAACGAGAGGTGAAGAAGAGAGTGTAGGCAGCGTGGAATGGGTGGAGAAGAGCGGCAGGTGTGATTTGTGACAGGCAGATATACCAGCAAGAGTGAAAAGGAAGGTAAACAAGACGGAAGTGAGACCAGTTATGTTGTCTGGTTTGATGGTTTTGAAGACAGTGGCACAGACGAAAAGACAGAAAGCAGAGCTGGAGTTGAAAAATTCAGATTTGCACTGGGAGTGACGAGGATGGACAGGACCAGGACGTTTATTAGAGGGACAGCTCAAGAGGAGAGATTGCCTTGGTTTGGACATGTGCTGAGGAGAGTATGTTGGGAGAAGGATGCTTAGGATGGAGCTGCAGGGAAGAGGAATAGACATACCCCAGACATACCCAAACCCAAAAATACCATAGAGGAACCCTCAAGGTTTTCTCAGCCTTCAGAGAAGCTCTGCAGGTTTGTGTCTGTGATTTCCAGTTTATTATTAATCCAAAAGAATTTAATATGTCAGAGAAGTTCTGTGGAACTGCTCTTATGTTTGAGTGGAAATAATAGACCAGCAGAAATTTCAGAAAATGAGCCAATCAACCAAGCCTTCTTGAGGTTCACTAACTGTGAATAATAGTGGTGGCCTAACCAGTGGGTTTGTGTAAGATGGTGAACAGCAGCAACTCTATACCCAGAATAAAATCAATTTAGTTCTTTAGCATCATCACCATTCCATGCAGTTTCAATAAATTGGTTCCATTCACCACCACTATAAAAAGATATGAACCCCACTATGAATGTGAGAATTTGAGAAAACTGTGGAATTCCCCTTTAAGCCCTGCACACGTGTTTATGCTGTTTGGAAAAAACACATTCTGCAGTGTAGGTATGTTCCCTCAGTACTGCTGCTTAGTACTGTGATGTACTGCCATCTACTGGACGGGTGCTGTTCAAAAACGTTCAGCTGGTAATTTTCTTGTGGTCGAGAAATACCTTCGTGTTTCTGTCACGTCTGGTCAGGGCAGGAAACGGGTGAGGACTCTAGCGTCAGTGCAGCAACACTTTTTTCAAGGTAATAAGCCCAGCTCACTGAATCATTACATTGTTTGTTATGACATGATTACTCACATACATCAACAAGCATCTCCAAAATGCATCAGACGTCTAATTTCTTCCTCATTTCCTTTATTGTCTTCTACCATGTGCTTTTGAAACAAGCCCAAGTCATTTGAATATGCAGAAACATTACATTGTGCTTTTTTCAATCTTCATTCTTCACATTCGTTTTTGGCTACCTCAATTCAAGGGAGGCATCAAAAAAATTAAGTCTAGTTGCAGGAAAGACATAAATAAGGTCTGGAACGGTGTATGAACATGATCTCAAATCACCAGTTTCCTTTTCTACTCTTGGAATAAAATGACGAAAGGATGCTTTAAATGTCTATGGAAGGTCTCTAAAGTTCTCCTCAGACATGTAGCACATGTAACAACATTCTCCTAACCTGGTTCACAGGTCACTATCTCCAGCTTCAGAACTTATTTCTGGCCTGAAAAGTGCTTGTTGAGAATCCCCTTGGCCGTATCTAGGGCTGCGTCGGCAGGCACTGGAATATGAGGGGCAACTCCAGCCCCCTCCCAGGCAGGACCCCGGGAAGTGTCTGAGTGGATTGTAGGAATTGTCAGGAAGATTCCGCTGTCACCGACTAGGAAAGCCTTTGGGGGTTGGCAGGAGCCATTGGTGGGCTCACCCACGATCATGGCACGGCCCAGATTCTTCATGATGTAAACAAATTCCTCTGCTGCTTCAGCTGTCGTGCTACTCGTCAGGATTAACAGACTCTTCTGGGAGCCGTACCTCCTCCCTGGGGGCAAAAGGCAGCCACAGTTAGGGTTGTGCTGACAAATTCCACATCATCCCACAAATCCCGTCTTTGTGGAGCATTTTGAACTTTACCTGTCAGCTCTGGAAGCGTGACGAGTTCTTTAGTAGAGTCAGAGGTTCTGTCATACAGCTTGTCCAACACGATCTCCTTGTCTGCATCAAAAAAGTATGAGGCGAACCCAGCGATCGGGTTTATGGACCCTCCAATGTTGTTCCTTCAAGGCAATTTGAGACATCATTTGAAAAATGACCAACTATGGACTAGGTTTGTCACAATACTGAAATTTCAAACTCCGATACTAAGGATGGTACTTGATATTTGATACTATTTTCGATACAGCAGGGGGAGAAAAACCAAACACAGGAACTTTGTAATAAATAAGTTAAAGTGTGCTCAGGGACTGTTGCGCCAGTTCTCTGTGAAGGAGAGCTTTGTGACTGGCCTCTTTCAATAGGTCTCGGGGAGCTGAGGGTCCCTGTAAAATATTGCTGCGCTAGGTTTGAGCAGACAAACAAAATTCTCTGTATTTTTGTCTTCTTAAAACTGTACAGCATCATTGGGTATTTTAAAGGCACGCTGTATAGAACTGTATAGAACACTGGAAGGTTTTGGGTTAATAGCTCCGGGTGCCCGTGGGCTAGGGGTGCAAATGAGGGCTCGTTGGAAAGGTCTTATGCAGATCTACCAACATGCAAAGATTGCCGTGGCTGGGTGCTCGCCCTGCGGAGCGACGTGGCTTGGAATGTCCGTGCTCACCGGACCGACACGCTGGTGCGTGCCAAAGCCCCAAAGATCCCGACAGATGCAAAACTGGCATTTAAGTATTGATGCCAGTGCTAATTGATATCAAACTCAATACTAAATGTTAGTATTGATTAGCATCTGAAAATAAATTTTTTTTACAGTATTACTGTGAAAATATTCACCTTGGAACTAGTAACAAAGTCAAGGGGATTTCCACCAATAGTTATTTCCACCAATAGTTATTCCACCAATAGTTATTTTATTCATATTTACTATAAACAGCATTTTCTATAAACAATCAGAAGATTTGGATAGTAAATATAATGGCTATATTTGTGTTTGGGACATGTGGTTCCAATCACCACCACTGGTTAGAAATCCTACAGTCCACATAAACCGTTTCACGCCAAACCCACTCTGAAAGTCTCAGCAGTTATGCAAAAATGTAAAACATTTTGTGAAATTCCCCTTTAAAGTATGTCTAAGCATTAGTTTCAACGAGGGCTTACCTAAGGTCAATGATCATGGCATCTGTGTCCACCACTTTATTCCAAACCTGCTCCACAATGATTTGCGCAACAGCGGCGATCTGGTTGAACTCCCCAAACATGTCAAATCGGAGGTAACCAATGTTGTTCTCGAACACGTCAGTTTGAAATGCAACTTTGATGAGCTCAATCAGCATCTCTGGGGAAGTGTCCTAGGAAAAATAGATGTAATTTTCGATAAATGTGCATAACCATATTTGTACTTCAGTTAATATTTACACTATAGCAATGGATGGTTCTGTAAAAATCCATTTTTGTAAGAATGTTGGAGACTTATAATGCAAAGTCTCTATGCCAGTTAAGAGTATTTCCTAGAACTATATATAAACGCCACAAAACATTTAGGACCTTCTTAATCTAAAGGTTCTCTACCATTTTAAAAAGTGTTTCCTAGAACCAAAGCCAAAAGCCATTTAGGAGCCTCAGAATGTAAAGGTTCTGTACCAAATAAAACTGTTTCCAAGAACCATTTATCAAAGCCAGCGACCATTTTGGAGCTTTGACTTTTAAAAGTGAAGTACCATGTTCTCACCGATGGAAGCATCATGGGCGAGCTCCCTGTGATCTCCAGGCATGTGTCACCTGAGAGTTTTGCAAGATCTGCTGAGAGTTTTCCCTTCAGTTCTTCCTTTGAAGAGATCATGCTGTATTCACTGCTGTTTGCAAGAGCTTCTAGCCTTTCTGCGACATCAACCCCAATACTTTCAAAAGCATAGTTCTCTGCAACCAGGGAAGCAGCAGCTTTGACAATTTCAGGAATTTCAGTACGAAGCTTAATGATCGACACTGCAGTGTCAAGAGCATCTTCTGCATTGACTTCAATGTTTGGTGTCACTCCCTTGACTTCCCAGCTCTTGCCAGTGATGGGACTGGTGGATTTAGCAACTGGCACAGAGACGTAGAAGTCAGTATCACCGACCTTGATCTTGTCAATTTTCACAGACCCTCCGGCTGTTTTCTCTCCAACAATGGTAGCTCTTTTTAGGTTTTTAAGGGAGTAAGCGACATCTTCTGCAACACCAACTGTATTCTTGCTTGTTAGGATAATCAAGGGCTTGGAGGTCCCATACCTCGTTCCCAATAAGGCGGGCATGGACCAGAGTTCGGTGGTGCTGTCCGAGGGACGATCATACACGGAATCTATATGGATGAGAGGCTCAGCATCAGTGTAGTAGGACACAATGTAAGGGATGCCGGACATCTCCCCAGTGACTGCGTAGCGAAGGTCCAAGATCATAGCAGACGTGGGGAGAACTTTATCCCAGACATGCTCCAACAGCAGTGGTCCGATCTTCTGAGCTATCTCCTCCCCGATGATGTGCTGGATCTTCAGGTAGGCAATGCTGTCCTCCAGGACCTCTACGTTTACGGTACTCTTGACCACAGCGGCCAGTTGCTCAGGTGGGATGTCAGGAACTGGTGGTGCTGCCACTGGGACATAATCTGGCTCGTAGGTGACTTTAACTCTGGGATCGCGGATTGTGTTCCTGACTCCGTCGGTCAGCACGCTTGCAAGCATGTTAGGATCTTCAATGCCAAGTATCTCTGTGTTGCTGCTGGCGGCATCTATCGCCTCTTCCATGCCAGACAGCTTTTCCGGTGAGCAGTAGTTGTCCATGAAAATTTTAGCCATGTCCAAAATGAGCGTCGGTGAAAAGGCAGAACAGACCCCATTGCTGAAGACAAGTAGTGACACCAAAAACACTAAAGCTTGAGCCATTCTGGCTGGCTGTGTAGCTCTACCACTGCTACAGCGTCAAATGAGACCATTTCCACAACCAGGTTTATGTTAACACACATATAAGAGGCTTTTGCAATAAACCTTTAATCTTATTAGCTCAGCTGCTTTGGTAAGACAATAACAGGCTAATAATGTATGTGCTTTATGTGGCACCTTGTCTGAAATATAGACAATATGTAGGTAAAACTGCAACATTTCCAATTAAGTCTTAATTTTATTATTAGGTCCACATATGTTTTACCAAGGTAATTTTCATTTTATCGTTAAGTAAGCTTAATATTCATTAATCTTAATACAGGATAAAGCTATTTGAGGCTTTAAGGGCAAAATGTAAACTTTTTTCCTGGTTTTATGTAACATTTAAATGCAGATAAACAGTAGACCTTACGCAAATGGAGTAAGCTGAATCAGCACGGTCTCATTTAGGTCTAATGAGGCAGTAAATCTTTTTCATTTTAAATATCAGTTTTAAAACAAGGTTTAAATATTTTATTTAATACATTTTGAATTTGGGGCAGAAGTCACTGAAACACAAAAACAGGATGTTCATTTTATTTATCTTTCTCCTCAATTTTTATTAAAACACTTACATAATCAAAGCTGTTCAGTGGTCACATAAATGAAGGGGAAAAGAGTGATGCTAAAAATAAAACAACATTCTAGCTACCCTTGTGATGGCCATTGAATTAAAGGGAAAACAGTCTCTAGGTATAGTTCAGATGTGCCAATTATCAGCATTACATATAAACACACATACATGTTTATTGGTGTGTTTGGAGAGAAATAAAATAGCTTTCATTTTTATATTTTGGCTTGCAATTGTTTCTACAATTTCACATGAAAGCACTATCTATGGCGTCTTTACATTTACATACATTTCAACCAATGAATTGTGCTGAATTTGGGAAAAATACATACAATTTTCTTTTAAACTGCATGCAAATGTAACTATTTTTCTATTGCCACTCACTCTACCCTTAACCCCAAAACCCAACACTGATCGTAATCCTACCCCTAGCCTTTATCCTGTTAGTTAACAATTTGAGCATTTGTTGATACACTAAAGGGGGCCATTAAAACAAAAATGTGACCTAAATTCTTTATGGAATAAATGATAAGCTGAAGAACAGTATGACCCACACTACTGCCTTTTTTCAGCAATTATTCTCTGGGTGACATTCAGTGCCTCACTGGCCTCCACCGATACATTCGGCTCGACTCCAGACATGTTCCATATTTTTCCAGTAACTGCACTCAAGACCACCTGATTGGGAATAGAAGCATAGAGAATGCTCTTGCCAATCTGGTATGTCCCACTGGAGAGGGAGCCTCCAACTGTAGGCTCCCCAATCACTGTGGCCCTCCTTAGGTCCTTCATTGTCTGAGTGAATGCCTCTGCAGCCGACCCAGTTATGTGACTTGTCATTATGTAAATGTCTTTATCTGAACCGTACCTCTGTCCCAGAACCTCGGGAAAGGTCAGGATTTCTGTTGTGGTCATGGAGGAACGATCAAAAATGGTATATAGGTGCTTCAGGGGTTCCGCCTCAAAGAAGTAGCTGCAGAGGAGAGGAATGGCTGTGGAATAGCCACCTGTGTTGTACCTCATGTCAATGATTAGTGTGTCAGTGTTCACCAGCTTGCTCCACACCGTTTTGATCAGCTGGGGGCCAATTGCCTGCACAACCTCAATGTCAGCCATCATGTCAAACCTCAGATAGCCAACGTTCCCTGGAAGCACCTCTGTTTTAAAGAGAGCATCAATAATGTAACCTACCTCCTCAGGTGATGGGATTTTAGGCGGCTCATGCTGTGACTCAGGTGCAATTTCACAATAGTAAATGTGTAGCCTGTGGTCACCAGAGGTTTCCTGAAGGTCAGTGGACAGCTGAGATGCAAGAGACTCATAATCGACAACTGAGCGATACATTCCCTCTTGCAGCTTGGATTGTAACACTCGATTGACTTTGGAGGCCACTTCAGGAATGGCATAATGAGTTTCTAACAGATTTCCTGCTGCCTGCACCAGTGAGTAAATGTTCCTGTGAAACTTTATGGTATCTTGAGCTTGATTGACAGCATCCTCAGCAGGAACTATGGCGTCAGGGACTACGCCACCACCTAGCCAGCATTCGCCGTTGTTGTCGATGAAGTTCATAATGGGGACAGTGACAATGATTCCTGTGTCCTCAACTCGAAAAGACCTTGAGTGAAGGAGTGTGCCGGATGTTATCTCTCCAATCACAGTGCCTCGGTGCAAGGACTGCATCAGGTATGCAAATTCCTCTCCAGCTGCAGCAGTATAATAGCTAGTTAGCACGTATACTCCTCTTTCGGAGCCGTAGGAAGGCCCGGTGATGTTATGTAAGGTACGGAAATCAGTAGTAATGTTCTGGAGACTGTCATAGATTGTGTAGAGATGAATGGCTGTTGAACTGTCATACAAGTATGAGAGGAGAACAGGCAGTGCCCCTGAGGAGCCACCGGTGTTATAGCGCAGATCAATTATAAGGCTTTCTGTTTCTCTGATTTCCTCCCAGACCTGTTCTGCAATTTGATCCTCCAGGGCAGCAAAGGCTGACAAATTAGGGAACCTGTCACAGCGGATGTATCCTGTATTTCCAGGTAGTATTTCCACTTCAAATAATGTGTCAACAGAGTTTGCATCCTGGCCGTCTAAGCCAGGGCCATCTTCAGCAATGACAGGAAACTCGTGCATGACCTTGACGCTCAAACGTGGATCTTCAGACACTGACTGCAACTCATAATTCAGTTTGACTGCTAAACCCTCCTCGGAAATGACTGTACAAAAGTCAGTGCTGGCTAGCTTGTTCAGTAAAGCTGAGATCCTTTCCCTGAATGAATAAAAGCGTCTGATAAATTCAGACACTCTTTTGACAACCTTCGGGATGGTTTTTCTGGCAGCCAAAAGGGCCTTGGCCTTCGACAGTGCTTCTTTTGGGTTGACTAGGACAGAGGGCGTAACCCCATTGACCTCCCAGCTCTGGCCTGTAAGTGGGCTTGTAGATCGGGCAATAGGGACTGTAATATAAAAACTAGTATTGCTAATCTTCAGCTTTTCAACCTTCACTGACCCTCCAGCAGACCTTTCACCAACAATGATAGCCCTTTTGAGATGTTTCAAAATGTAAGCCACTGCTTCTGCTGCCCCTGCAGTGCGCTTGCTGATTAAAACGATCAGGTCTTTTCTTTTACCATACCTATCTCCGGGAAGAGCTGACATTGTCCATACTTCCTTTGTTGCATTACCGGGTCGCTCATAGATCGTCTCTATGTGGAGAGGTGGGTCAGGATCAGAGAAATAGGAAATGACATAAGGAACGCCAGACAGCTCCCCTGCCAAGCTGAACCGCAAGTCAAAGATTATTGCTGAAGTGTGGACGAGCTTGTTCCAGGTGTTCTCGTGGAGAAGACGTCCCAGTTTGGCAGCTGTTTCCTGACCTATAATGCGGTCAATCCTCAGGTAGCCGATGTTGTTTTCCATCAGTTCCAGTTTGACCGAATTCCTGATAAGCCGTATCAGCTGTTCATTGGGGAGCGTCGGAAGAGCAGGTGGCGTGAGGGGAATGTAGTTAGGCTCGTACGACACAGTCAGCCTGGGGTCATTGAGTGCACCTTGCACGCCGGTGGTCAGCACAGCTGCAAGCGTCTTACGGTCTGACACAAGCAGGATTTCTCCACTGTTAATAGCTTGTTGGATTGCCTCCTGCATGCCGATAAGGTTCTCTGGGAAGCAGTAGTTGTCCAGCAGAATTTTAGCCATGTCCAGCACCAGCGCAGGTTGGAATGATCCATCGGTGACTAAGACACGGCAGAAAACCGCTACCACAGCGAAGGAAACCAAAATACGAGTCATGCTTGCAGCAGCTGTCCTACTTTTTATCAGGGAAGTAGTCCTTGGCTTGATGAGGCTTTGCTTTTACCTCTAGGTTTTGGACAACAACGTTAACATAAGAGGCTTTTCCTCCCAATGAACCTTTAATCGTATTATCTTTGATGCATCAGGAAGACAATAACAGGCAAAATTTTAAGTGTAAGACAGAGTGGTGGCTACAAAAGTGCAGATTCTTCTCAGAGTGACTGATAAAGGTCAAGGTATGTAATTCAAAACAAAATTACTGAATGAATCTTGCACAAAAATGACTTTTCCTGTTGAACCCCATTGGTAGGCTTCCGGAATTGAAAGTGCGGTGATCATTCTAGATAAGTAATGACTCTGGGCTAGTCAGTTGTTTATGAAGGAAGGTCACAAAAGGTCTAAGACCTTGTACTATCATTTGGAAGCTTCATGACACACTTTTCACACAAAAAGACAAACATGAGAAACCTCTGCTAAATGTACTGCAACAAATGTACTGTTTACTTTCACCCCCTTTGTTTGTAAAGCTCCTTTTACATTGCTGCTGTGTAGGATTTTAGCATAACAAGAGACTTTAGTCAGGAACTAAGAGTCCCTTGTCTCTTTTACAAAAACAAAATGACATAACCTCCACCCTGGCTGAGTGCTAACTGGTGCAAGATACTCTTAATCCCACCTGATCTTTTAATACCCCGTCCCTTATACAATGTTGTCTGCTGATGCCCTGTGGCCAATGGGAACTGTGGGTTTCATTTTAAGACTTCTGGGTTGTCCCGCAGTACTACAGATTGGAGGGGAACAGCCTCTAGAAATAGAAAGAGGATAAGTAGGTACAGTAACCAAAACAGCTATTATAAAAACTCCTAAAATAGGAGTGCTGCTTTCTAAATTTGTTACACAGTACTATCAGCACTTCTTGCAGCCAAGCAATGCGCAAACTTAACTGAGCTAAATAGATTTTGCATTTGTATGTTATTAGTATTACTTCGACACTTGGAAATATTTTACTGTTGGAGAATGGTTTTAAGGTCATGGGATATTTTATAATCAGTATGATAAAAATTAATTAATCATGATCTAACATGTAGGATTTAAGTGTGCTCTCTTATTATCTCTGTAAAAATCATCATTTGACTGACAGTGTTCACATTTTTTAATACAAAAGGTGCCGAAACCTACATAGACTTAATCTAAGAGTCACTTATCATAACATTTCTGGTACAAAACTGATGAATGCGACTGGAGCTCTTTGGAATGAGTTTGAATGTCTGTGTGTGGATAAACTTCATGCTCACAGAAGAATCACCACTTCATTGTTTGTGGAATTGTTAACTTTTATTATTACAATGTAAAAGTTGTATACACACATCAGATTCACATACTGGAGGCGTTTTTTTTTCGCAGCTCATTCCGTTCAGTTCACAGCATTCTTTATCCTTCTTTATAAATAGTCTCTTTAAATTTAACACCAGAGGGTGCTGTCTTCACATTATCCTTTGAGCCGAAGGGCTGTTTTCCTCTTCAGTTAAGACAGAGGAGAGTATAAAAGGAACACAGAGCACAAAATAACACTCATTATCACTGGTCATATGGAAACTATGTAAATTTCCAACATGACTTCACATTGATGATTAATAAGTGTCTTTAAGTAGTTAAGTGTTGATATTAATAAATTAAATGTTGAGATTAATAAGTGTAAGGTTTGTAAACCAACTTGTCTGGAGTGGGTTTAGTGTGAACACCAATACATTTTCTTTACTATCAGCTCCCTTTGAACCTACGTGTGTCTTCTGATTGTTTATATGAGATATTGATGATGTTAAAAAAGTGTAATCTGAATTGGTTTTCTTTGGAGACTATTTTACCCTGCACCACGAATGGGTTTATTCACATTTGTACACTGGGAATGCTCTCCATGATAATAATGGAATCCTGACTGCCTCAATGAGAACCTTCCATTAGGAGCTTCTCTCAGCATTAGGGGATGTTTCATACAGTCTGCCCTCATGTCCAGTTGTAGTTGTTCAGTTTGTAGCCCCTCCCACCTTCAAGATTCATCATCAGAAGGGAGTTTTTTCTGGTTTTTAAACCTGTAAATTGCACCCAAGATACTATGGCATCATGCTCAAAACTGACAGTTACATTTTAGAGGTTGGCCAGAATGTCCCTTTAAAAAAGGCAGTATGGTCATGTGGTCAGACAAGATCTCATCTGCAGCCACATTTGGCGACCTTCATCTCCTCATACAGGTGCCGCACGGTGACAACGCCATTCTCTTGGTACATAACAGTCAAGGGATCCAGCTTGGTGGGAACACAGCATGCTTTGCTGGCTTTTTTCGGGTTGCTCAGGTGCATTAGGGTTTGGATGATGGCATGCTTGGAAGGGGTGACGTCATTCGTGAGGGGGAATGAGCACACACCTTTGCACTCGTAGGCCTCATACTCAGGTGGCGCTACGATCCACTGGTCCCATCCGATATCCTTGAAATGCACCCTCAGCGATGTCCTCCTGCAGTAGTTCTTCCGCGCCTGCCTCCGCCTCCTGGGACGCCGGTCTGGGTCCGGGCGCATCTCACTGTTGTCGTCTTCCAAGGCATCCACCTTCAGAAGAAAACTCTCATCTTCGTGCGTCATCATCGCCATCACCTCACTTTTGGCTTTTCTCTTCCGGTTCTCGATGTCATCTGAAAACACAATCAGGACAGGAGACGTGTTGTCCTCCAGATTCAGGCTGATGTTGCAACTTCCTCTAGACTTACTTTCTACCTGCACCTCCAGCTCGCCTGCACCACACTGTGACCGCAGCCAGCTGTCAACGACACGGGTTACGTCAAAGGCCTCCCAAGCAGGATCACCTTCACTAATGTCTCTTCTGTCCAGGAGGTGTAGGGTCTCTTGGCCCTGCGTGTGGACCACATTGTAAACACTAACAGAAGCAAACGTGTCACCCCAGGACGCTTGACCTTTGTCTAACAGCATGAAAAGTCGCAGCTGCACTGTTGTGACCTCTTCAAAACTAGGGACCGAAACGTTGAACAGTAATCTGTGCGTTTTCTTATTTTCATCCACAGCTGACAGGGTTACATCTGAAAAGAAAGGAATTGGTTTCTTTAGTTAAGGTAATGGTGATGTATAGAACCATGAAAGGGTTCTTTAAAGCAGTAAAGCTCATGGCTTCCCAATTTGAAACTTGGGTTGGAGCAAAATGTGAACCAAATGGGGTTAGCCACAAGCTTTAAAGAACCTTTACCAACCCACTCTGTTTACAAATTATCATACTAAATCAGAATCAGAATCGTGTTTATTGGCCAAGTATGTGAGCGAACACATACAATTTGATTCCAATAGATGGTGTGTCTCAAGCACAACAGTATGAAAAAACAACGACGACATAAAAAGATACAGTGAGCAATATACTGAGCAAATGTAATATACAATAATATACAATGTACAATATGAATACGTAATATGGATTTATATTTATAAATATAAGATAAATGTTAACAAATGTATACAAGTATTTTTGTACATATATGTTTATACTATTTATAAATATAAATATATGTATGAATATACATATGTATTAGGAGTGTGACAAGATCTCGTGGTACGCGTCTGGTCTCGCGAGAACGTGACGATATCCTTGCGTTATTGGCATGATGGAGTGTGAGGGAGAAGTAAGGATAGA
>JBBPDC010000109.1:24625991-24656940 GCA_037974485.1 Hemigrammopetersius urotaenia
GCTCAGGGTACCTCAGAGGTGCCTAGCGGTCTTGGGGATCGAACCCGGACTTTCTGGTCGCAGGGCGAATGCCCTAATCACTAGGCCACCAGCTGCCCCCACCACCAGATCAGGTTGATGCCCCAACCTGATCTGAAGCCTTTTGAGCTTATTTTTTTTTTTTTTTTTTTTTTAATAAGTGGATTGGTATGGGCTAAATTAGCCTTTTTAATTAGGCCTTTTAAGACCATAACAAAGATTCTGAAGTTAAATATACAGTTCTGGCATTACAGCTGAAGTTAGATTTATTTACGTCTTGTGATACGTCGTGTAGTAAATGGACGTCTTTTCACCCGTGTCGTAATTATAATCACCATTTTCTGTTCCAGCCCCCACCACTGATCACAGACAAGCAGCTTGATGAGCGAGAGCACACCGTGGAGGAGTGGAAAGGTGTTGTCTTCTTATTCTGTATTACTGATTGAAAAGTATGTTTCAGCAGTGAGTCTAAGAGGACCCAGAGGAATAGATGTTACTTCCTCATTCTAATGAGTTTCGTTTAAGTCAGTTTAAGATTGGGCATTTTGGAAACATCCTCAACAGCGACTCACTCTCTCTTCCATCTTTCTTCTCCCTGATCAGAGCTGATATATAAAGAGGTGCTGGACTGGGAGGAGCGCTCAAAGAACGGTGTGATCGGTGGACAGTCGCCCTCGCTAGGTAAGTCTCCTCCTCAAACAGCACCTCATGTGTCACATACACTATACATTTTCTGAATAATCATCCTCAACCCCCTGCCCTCTCCAAGAATTAATGTCATTAAAAAGTAACATTACACAAAAATGTAAGTTTGTAAGTGTATAAATGTAAGTGACGATAGTAAGACAGTTTTCTTGTGTATTAACCTTGAAATTGTTCATTTATTGTTTACTCGTCACTTTTCCATGTTTTT
This sequence comes from Hemigrammopetersius urotaenia, assembly GCA_037974485.1. Classification (NCBI taxonomy): domain Eukaryota; kingdom Metazoa; phylum Chordata; class Actinopteri; order Characiformes; family Alestidae; genus Hemigrammopetersius; species Hemigrammopetersius urotaenia. The sequence continues at coordinate 24,626,923 of JBBPDC010000109.1, forward strand.
TCCTGACCGTGTAGTTCAGAGCACAGCGTTCCCTCAGCAGCTCCTAGTCTGATATTCTGATGTGCTCTTGTTTCTCATAGCACAGGTGCAGCAGTGACGGGTGGCTCCCAGCACCCCTCAGCGTCGTCCTCGTCAGTCAACGACACATCGTCCATGTCCACTGACCCCATCCTGGCCTCGGACACGGACAACAGTCTGGAAACCTCTGCTGCTGGGCCACTGGGCTGCTGCAGATGACCGTCCCCCTCCTCGTCCCCTCCCTGTCCCCGGTACCACCTGTCTCCACTGGCATAGAGTTTAAGCTGGCGCGGAACGTTGTTGTCGTCGTCGTCCCACTTCCATTTCAGACGGACAGTTTCTTTTAGGTCAGTGGGGGAAACAAAGACAGAGTAGAAGGTAGAGTTTTGAGGGCACCTTCGAAGCTTTTACACCAAACCAGCGTTCTTTTTCGGGTAATTTAACTTAGCGTCAAGACTGAAACCGCCACTACATCGGCTTTGCCTCGTGGATGTGGAACGGCGACGGTTGTAAAGATTGTATGGTAAATATATTTTTAAAGATGTTTTTATTTTCGCGGTAAGCGTGGTTTTTGGCGGAACGCCGGCGGAATCATTTGATGAGCCCACAACGTTTGGAGCTCTTCCGTTCTGTCACTGTCTCACAGTTGATGGCATACAGAGTGCTTCGAATGAAGTTCCAGCCTAATGACGTGTCTAATAAGCAAATCACTTTTGTCTCTCTCGCACAACACCTTTGTGAGAGTTCAGGTCATAAAGCATTTACTCTTTTCTTTTATCTTAAAAGAAAAAATTCAGATGCTTGTAGAGTCCTTAAGCTACTGATTTTGTCTTGTCTTTGGTTCATGTGAGGGTTTCTATACTCAGTACAATACTTTCTTTCACTGATGTTGCTGTATGTGATTGACTGTGCAGTTTTTAGAGCTGAGATCTAAAGGAGTGCGAAAGGTGACTAAAGATTATAGTTCTGTTTTTAATTTGTACAGCCCAGAACTGGAATACAGCTGTGTGTTGCTGAACAGTTTGCTGTAGCCGCAGGAACACATTCGAATTTAGAAATGGGAAAATGCAGAACGGAAGAAAATGAACATGAGCTTGACAGTAGGGCTATCGATTAGTAATCGCGTAATGTACTGATTGTTTTGGTGATTGAGAAATCGTGGGCCAAAGAATGTGGATGGACTTAACTAAATGATATTTTACTGAAAAAAGGCAGTTGACTTTAAATGCATTTAAATGGTTTCTATCAAACTCTATTGTTTACTATAAGAGTAGGCCTGTCACAGTTGTGAAATGTCAAGATCAAATAAACAAACATTACTCACCGTCGCCCTCTAAAACCATTATCAGATATCAAATAAACTTCAGTCACCACTGCCCTGTAATAAAAGGTAGTATGAAATAAATGACGTAATAATTGGGACAGACCTAAAATAATATGCATGCATTGCTATGAAAACTGCCCACTAATCATGGCTGATTCATCGAGAGGGAAAATTTAATCTTTAAATATTAAATTAAAAAATATTACATTTAAAAAAAAAAGTCAATAAATTGTGACAGCCCTGTGTGACCGTATTTAAGAATATCGATTACATGGATTGATATAGACGGTATTTTACAGGCTGATCTGCCCTTTTCCAGACTTTACTTTTGTCTTTAATTTCGGAATCAGAAGCATTGACAGCATGAATTCATGCGATTTGGTACAGCACCCACTTGTGTACTTCCAGTAACCAGCTTTCTATTGTCATTTCCGTACCTGTCATATAGATTAACTCCAGTGTAATGCAGTCTGTCGGTAGACTTGTATGCATGCTCTTTGACTGTCCACCCCTGTGCTTGATACTTGGAATGCAACACCACCATCACGACAAAGTGAAACAGGTCAGTGCTAAAACTGTATGCAACTGTGGCATCTTTGTTTTTTAGAGCTGTTTTTTTTTTTGGTTATTAAAGGATAAAGTGCCTGGTCGAACATTCATTCGCAAAGGACTTATAAAGGAAGAAACAATTTCCCAAGGCTGGATCATATTGTGTGTAATTTTGTGCTACTATCAAATTCGAAGGCTGTTGGAACGGTCGCACTGACATCTTAATTTTAACGTGACTTTTAATTTTTTTAAGTTTTAAAGCAACAATTTTGGGGCAGTGTTTAATCCAGGTCTTTCATCAAAGTAATTCAGATGTTCATGAATGGTGATTGTACAGCATTACTTAAAGAAAATCCAGCAGATTTTTCAAAATGCACCCATAAATCAGTGTAAACATTCATTCAGAGTGGGGTCGATGTGAAATGGTTCATTATAGACTTTACAGTGGTGGTGAATGGAACCATATCTAATAAAATAAAGCTTTTATTATTTGCATCAATGTTAACCTACACGTGTCTTCCAAATGTTTATGGAATGTTAATGATGGTAAAATAGTGGCAAATCAGAACTGAATCAGTTTTTTAGGACTATTTTGCCTCACAACAACCTGTATTTACTGCTAAACCAAGAGGGGACTTAGTTTTAGTCCAAAAGCTTCTCAAAACTGATAAAACAATATCTTGCCCATCAGACTGTGCATTCATAACTATTTCATGTAATAACCTTTTAGAGGCTGAGGTCTGGTTCTGGCCACCACCATTGTGAACAATTTGGATTTGATGAATATCTGTAGAACCAAAAAAAAAACAAACCCCACTCTGAATGACTTTATAACTTCACTATGTGTGAATTATGAAAAATTTGTGGAGGAACAAGAGGTATTGCATCGCACCAATGGTGAAGTGCTGTTGGCGCTGGGACGTGATGTTCTGCTGGCGAGGAGATGTTGCAGAATGTAAGGCGATACGTTACTGAGAGTTCGAGTATGTGTAGACTGGTGGAGAATGTGGGCAAGTTAGAAAGGAACCAAGTGCAGAGTGGCTGGATGACAAAACCGTGTGTCATTAACGTTACAGTGCAGGTTTCCTAAACTGTTTTTTTTTCTTTGTTTTTGTTCTAAGTGCTCTTATTTTTCTCTGCCCTCCCATTCGTATTAACGACAACCGAATTCACTTTTCACACCTGTCACGGTCATCGTGTTGCGATAACATTATAATAGTAAGTACAGTAGACTTTGATGAACTACCTCACTCTAAATTTCTACAAGCTCTCGGATATTCAACTGCCCATGTATTAGTTTGTCAAACATGTTAATACAGATTCCATTATTTATTTATTTGAAAGTGAACTATTGTCAATAGTAGGAGACGTCTAGTTTTGTACAGTATGTATATTTCACTTAGAAATAAAAGGACTGTAATGTAAATTTAAGCTTTTTTCCCTTTTATTTTCCTTTTTCTTTTGGTTTTTTTTTTCTTTTCTTTTTTTTTTTTTTTTTTAAAGTTCATGTGCAATACCCTCTGCTGTCTGTGCTTGGTTGTAGGTATTAGCTCCATAGCTGCGGTATGTTAACTCTGTGTCCTTGAAAGTTTGGTACTGTCACTTCAGTTCCATTTAATTCAGTTCAGTTTCCTTTTTTTTCATGCATTTGGATGAACTCTCTCTGACTCTCTCTGAAGTTAACTTACCAAAAAAATGGATGAACTGGGACTAGTCAGAGGTGTATGAATGATACTCATGGCCAATGGAGTTATCATACTGGTAAGATTCCTTTAAAGAAAATAGAAAAAAAAAAAGCATAAGATGGTTTGTAGTGTGTGCTAGCAATACTGGCCCTGCAAACGGATAAGAATTCCCGGCTCTGTGTGTGCCATACTGCATACAGGTGACGAGACGTGCACTACTAGAATACATGCACTGGGATCTCAAGATGCCAATGTTTAAAACAAAAAAAACAAAACATGTACTGCAAATAAATACTTCTGTTTGAATTGTGCTTGTTTCATCATCTGCTTCTCTGTCTCTGGAATTCTTCTGAAGATCCATGAATTCCGCCCTTGAAGCCCAACTACTGGCTTAGTAATGATACTAAGGCATCATGCAATATAACCTTTCTCAGGAGTTCTTTGGACAGTCGTATTTGCAAATGGTTCTCGAAACAGCAATTTTAGTTGGTTGTGATCCATTAAAAGTTCTTTACAGATCTCTATGGAACCAAACAAAGTTCTTTAGTGACACAAAAGCACTCTGATAATTATTTTTGGTGTGGTTCTTTGCTGGAATGGGAAAAACATTTGTAGTGCTTCTACATTATGTGGAAGAAGATTAATTTATCCAAAAATCAGAGAACCTCACACCAAAGAGGATTTTTAAAAGTGTACTAACTCTGTATGTCCAGATGCTCCTTCTACTGAGTGAGTTGGTGCCCTCCATTGTTGATGCAGGTGTTCACACACAGCTTGTATCACCATAGAAACACGCTGACCAATAGAACAGGCTGCCTATGACCCTGAGGTCACCATGCCTAGGGGCTACAGGGGTTTAAAGCCCCTAAGCATTGTTTGGAATGATCCATCCAGTACCTTTGGAATGTGGTGGAGTGGAGTTTGTGATGCAACAACACGCTCATGGCCACAATCAAATTCGAACAGCAATGCTCCCTCTCAGAAGACTGAAGCGTTTCCTACAAATACCCAAAAGAAACAATGGAGGGGCAAGGGCCACACTTATGGACGTTCTGCTTCATCAAAGGATCCAGAAGCCCTAGGTTGCAGGCCTGAAGTTTATTGGGGTAATGTGGCCCTGTGCAAACTTTGTACCTCAATTTTTTTTTTTTACGTAGTTGTCAAAATTCCAGGACAAAGAGTCCACAAAGAGGGACAAACAACTTTGAGAAGTTTCACATCTTTAACATGGAGGTTCAGCTGTAGCACGCCGGTTTGAATCCTTCTTGTGAGAAGAATTTTGGGGCGGCTGAAGGTTAGGGAGTTGCCCCTGTGATTGGAAGGTTGCAGGTTTCAATCCCAGGTTTGCCATTGGCTCCACTGACGTACCATTGAACACCCCCCAAACACTGCTCCCGGGTGCGCCGTTGCTGCCTACCCACTGCTTCACTGCTTCATTTAAGGGCAGCAGTACTTTATCTGCATTTGATATGGTTCAAATTGAGGAGGGGGGCCTAATAAAGTAAAGAAGCCCCTTATAGTCCTGCATACACACCACAGTGTGAACAATGTGAAATTCTTTCTCTGCAAGTGAAGCTTGGGGGCTGCCACTAACGAGGGGTGACCAGGGAGCAGTGTGGGGGGGCAGTACCTTCCTCAGTGGTACCTCAGTGGTGACACTAGCAGTGTTGGGATTTGAACCCACAACCTTCTGAGTGCAGGGGCAAAGCCCTAACCACTAGGCCACCAGCTGCCCCCAAAAGGGAGAAAACTTTGGTCGATTCTGTGCTATTTCCTTTAATTAAATGTTAATTACTAAAGATAACCACTCTAGTTCACTCTGCTGTGTCCAAGTGTAAAAATTCTTCGATATGAATTGTAATGGGCTCCTGTCTAGTGAGAAGGAACTAAATCTCACAGTAATGAAGTAAATAAAATGGTACACACCAATACATTCCCTCACTGTTAGACTTTCTGCTCCCTTAGCAAGCCGACGAGAAAGAAAAGCAACAGACTGTGTTCATTTAATTTAATAATCCAGTTTTACATTTATTGATACCTTCTTTTCAGCTACATAGCACCACACTGACTGCTTGAGGAATCCCTCAGCAAAGCAGGCCCAGATTATTTATAAAACCCTCATACACAACAGCGACATAGATGTTAAATGCACCAAATAGACTTTAAATTTCTTTAAATAAATAAATTATCAGAAGTGGTCCTCTGAAGGCCTCGTATTTTGGTCGACTCAGCGGAGGTTGATGAAACTGTTCAGCAAATAATTCAAACATCCATAGTGCTCCACTGACCCCAGATGTGGTTGATCGGCAGAGACGTTTTTGCTTCTTTAGATTAGAACTTGAGCCATGAGGCTAACGTTGCTAAAATCTTTAACCTCATCCAACTCTGTACTAAAGTGGACCACACTTGTAGATGTAGTTTAGGACACAGAATGACTTTCTGTGAGCTGTAAAAATGGGCTAAACCTCAGCACGTTGCTGAAAGCTGTGGGGAGCCTTTTTCCACAACAGGGTCTGTTTTCACAAAATGCCTCAGGAGCAGAAGCGCTGATCTAGAATCAGTTTCTGAGAGTGAAATATGAAGTTTGGTTCTGAGATCAGTTCACTTGTACAGCTCACAGTCGGTCCTAAACCAGATCCACAAGACTGCTCCACCTTATGAAGAGCTGGAGAACTTTTGGGTGCCTATTGGATTGACTAGTATTAGCAACGTTAGCCCTGAACCACACCTGGGATCATTGGAGAACAGGGCATTTGAATTTTTGGCGTATTAAACATGAGCAGCGTCCTGTACGGGTATGGGGTGTGATGTATTGCAAATACAAGCCTTCTTCCATTTCCCACTCTTTTAGTATTTCCAGTTTAATACAGACATCAAGTCTTGATCCAGTGAAAGCAATGCGGCTGCTACTCTGAGATTATTATTTGGGAATCTACCACAAAAAACATGGAACATTCATTGGGCATCCTCCAAGTACACAGTATAAAATAAACATTCTGTTTTAAGACCAACAGCACATCGTTTTACTGACACATTCTGATAATATATTAACCTCTTTATGTTTTCCTAAAGGCTCTCGTCGATTCTGAGTGTAATAATGTCCCAGGATTTATAAAGCCTCTTTATAACATGGAATATCAGTTTCATAGAATGTGCCACATGAAATGAAAAAATGCTTTTTCAGAAACCAAGAGCTATTCTAGTCAAGCAAGCCACGTACTTTTCAACACAAGACCTCCACAAAGGCACTCATATTACAATTTCTACGTATAAAAAAAGAAGCCGTAAGCTGTCCATGTAGGCTTTGGCTCACAATGGAAAGGTTGGCCTGTTAAACTGGGGAAAATGTGGCCAGTATTAGGGCTCGACCGATACTGCTCTAAAAATTCAGATAACCAATTTTATACTTAAACAGAAGACTTCAGAGTGGGTTTGGTGCGAAAAGCTCTGTTCCAGAGAAACAGAATTGTTTGCAGTGGTGGTGAATAGAACTAGACATCCGTCTGAAAAAGGCTCCCTACAGAAAGTGGTTTCGGATGTGACGCTTGATGCCAGGGACTTCTATTTGGTTGCAATCAATACTATAAAGAATTGTAAAGAAGTCTCTGCAACCAACTATTTTACATCAAACCCACTTTGAATGATTCAGCAATTAAACGTTTCCCCAGACATTTCTTTGCGAGGAGGTATTTCTCTAAAATGTGTCTTAAAATTTGCTCTCAAACAAGCAAAAATGCAAAATAGTCCCTTAAAGATGGCCGTTTTTTTTTTTAAAGAGTTATCACTATTTTACTGTCCTTTGTAAAAACTGGCTCTCCATCTGTGCACAGTGATGTGTTAACTGGTCTGGCTGAATGAGGCCGTATGCACACCTATCCTTTAGCTCCTGATCAAGACAATCAAGTTACTCAAAGTGGCCATGAAACACACATGGAATTATCCCCACACGCTCTCTGCAGGGACCTGAGGTAATGCGTAAACATTGCTTGCCCACAGTTAATCAGACATTTGCTATTTCCCAGCACATCTTTCAGACAGAGGACCTCGCTCAAATGTTGCTTGTCCGAGCTCCGAGAGCCAGGTCCCCAAGGGTGGAGAAAAAGTCCTCCATTTCTTTTTCCAGGAGGCGATTGCGGTTCTCCGCGTCCTCCCGAGCCCTCTCCGAGTTCCGCAGTTTGATCTCCAACATTCTTTTTTTCTTTCTCTCTTGTTCCATCTCGTGCTCCAACCTCTCCATCTGGGCACAGAGGGCTACGCTCGACTCCTCAAGCCTGGAGAAAAATGCAAAAATGCCATCAAAGCTTGTCCTTTCCACACCTTTGCATTTTTAATGCTGTTAGAACAATGTCATTAATGAAGTAATGTGGTTAGTAAAATAATGAAACATATGTACAGCTCCAATAAGAGACCGCTGCAAAAATGTTCAGTTTCTCAGGTTTGATCTTTTCTAAGCATTGAACAGTTTTTAGGAACTGCTGTCAATATTTCTCCTATTTTCCAAATACAAATATTGTACTTTAAAGTATAATTTAAAGGAAATGACAAAACATCAAAATAAGAGAATCAATGCAAAGAATACAAACTTAAATAATTAAAAGAAAGACAAATCTCTTGTTCACTCAAACAAAATGGCAATAATGACCTTTGACGAACTTCTAGTAGTGTTTTACCATCCGACTGGTCTCAGTGTGAGAGGAGAGTGCTGATTACAGCAGTGTTTTTATACTTTTCCTCATTAAATATTCAGGTGATCACTAATCAGTCCCTCATAAAGCAGAATGAGGTGCTTGTGTAGGAATTTAACACTGGACATGGAATGGAGTTCTATGTCTGTTTTTATTTCTGAAACAATTTCAGGCATGTTATTCGTCTGTTACTGCTCTTTTTTCCCAGCACTAAGACTTACTTTTTGATTCTGGATTCATATGCCTGCTTCTGCCTCATCAGTTCTTCTCGCAGTGCCGCCACCAAACTGGCCAAAGACGAGGGACTTTCTTCAGTGTCCTCGTCCATAACGGTGATGAGTGGCACCACATTACTGTTGTCGACGCAGCAGGTTCTGCTGGCGTAGTCCTCCGCTGCATCTTCTCGTTCCACAGTCCTGGCTTCAACAGTCTGCGGGTTTTCCTCCAGCTCCGCCCAACACTCCTTTCTGGACTCTGCCTCTGAGGGGTCACTGCCCGACTCTGGGATGGAGATTTCGCAGGACGAGGTGGACCATGGAGCACTGTCTACGCTGGGCGCGCTCCCCATACTCGATGACAACGTGACGTTGTCGTAAGTGGACAGTCTCTGAGAAGACCCCGAATCCCTGACCCGTTCCCCAGCAGAGGTCCGCCGGTGCCCTCTCAGAGACGACAGCCCGTTCATGAGCCAGTTCCCACCAGAGGCGTTGCTAACATCCACTGATGAACCGCTCACTTTGGCAGGCTGTGGACGAGGTGAGGAACTTTTGAAGGTGTACTTCCATGAAGGTAGTGCCTTTGCTTGCTTGCTGGGGCTGACCACCGCCTCGCCCTTTCCCTGAGTGCCTGATTTAGAGCAAGGGCCTCCCGGGCTGCCATCCAGGGATGAGGCACTACTGCTGGTGGGGTTGTCGCTGGCCGTGGAGCTTTTCCCTGCATGTGTGAGGCTTTGGAGGTCCTCCTCAGAGATCCATCCCACCAGGTTGGGCTGTTGTTGCTGCTGGTCCTCAGACTTCACCTCCACGCAGCCTTCAGGAGCCTCAGAGTCTCTCTCAGGATACATTTGGTCGTGCTTGCTGATGAGCACGGTCATGAGATGCTGGACAAGAGAGGTTCCTGTAAAAGAAAAGTGCAGTAGTACCTAAGCCTCTGTCGTGCACATTTCAATTCTTTTCATTAACACCAAATTCATTCCAGAAACATAAACAATGTTCCATGAATAAAACTCGAAGCACTGAACTTCCTAAAACGTACCTTCCATGATGGCCACTGGGTCCTCCATTTTCGGACGGAGAATGTTTGGTCCGAACACAGTGGCCAGGTTCTGGACACTCATTTTATTTTCGCCAGAGTGGGACTGCACCTCGTCCAGGAATCTGAAACAACAGATTTTTGGTCATTTTATTCAGGCTAAGAAGAGATTAGTTCAGTTTTTGGTTTCTTCTGATGCTTTAAGACACTTGGGACGTACTTGCATATATATTTCAGAAGGTTGTAGTTGGCTGGAGGAAGAGTCTTCACCTGCTGCCCTAATTCTTGTAGTCCCTGCGTATTAAAGTGGAGTGGGTTATAATGGCAAATCACTAAAATCAGTTTTCAAACCATTCTTTTGGAAAATTAAATGACAGAATTATGGTAATAAATGGCAGTTTAAAAGAAAATGAAAATGATAGAAATCTGATTAATAAGAAGAAGAAATTATTGTAGAAATCTGATTAATCAGCATGATTTTATCGTTTATCTGTACAGTTATGAGGAATTTTAAAGTAGGTCAGGGGTGTGTGAGCACTGGTACAGGCTCCAGGATAAGCGGCTCAAGTGATGGATGAACGTTTACTAATTTAAATGTGAAGTGTCCATCTGTCACACATAAACACACCACAGCACAGCGAAATTGTTCTCTGCATTTAACACATTCACTGCCTGGAGAGACATGTGTGAACACTACTACAAGGCTACCTCAGTGGTACCACTGGCAGTCCTGGCCTGAGATTCAAACCCATTTTATGATCGGGCCATCAGCTTCCTCAATTTGCCCCCCTAGTTGGGCTGAAGGTCACCCAATCGATGTTCTTACCTCCTGGTCATCTTTTGTTAGGAGCTGAGCGCAGGTGAGGAAGTCCTCGTACTTGCAGAAGGGGATGACGGGCTCTGGAAGCTCCCTGAGGTACAGCTTCAGCAGGGAAGCCACGGTGTGGACGTCAGTGTTACTGTGAACAGTTGTTACAAAATTAGCTCAGAAACAAAGTGGACCATTGGTCTACCTAAATAATTTAACACATGGAATTCTGACACATTTAAGGATTTTGAAAGTGATTAATTTCTCTTCTCTATTCTTAAACGGCTCATATCCTACCAGAGATGTTCACAAGTCATTTTTACCAAGTCCAAGTCAGGTCTCAAGTCTTTGTGCTCGAGTCCAAGTCAGGTCTCAAGTCTTTGTGCTCGAGTCCAAGTCAGGTCTCAAGTCTTTGAGTGAACGTTTAGAAGATATGCTAATTGGCCACGCCCCGTGATTACAATTGGCTGTTGCTTAGCAGGGGTTGGGACTGCGTGCTGTGATCTGCCCTCACCAACATGAAGGATTGCCTTAAATGATCTTAAAAAAATATTAAATATGAAAAATATTATCTCGCTCCCTAAATGTGAAACTCCACAGTTAGATGGGGCTCGGTGACCTCTTTCCAATGACCGTTCGAAAACCGTTATTAGCTGAAATCGTTTTATCTCGGACAAAAGTAATGGGACACCGGGGCGAGGTGAGCAATTTTCTAGTCGTTGGAAAGAGTGCAGGATATAAATAAATAATTCATGAAATGAACATTGTTTGTGAGTTATGACTCACGAGTCACAGCACCCGAGTCTGAGTCAAGTCTCAAGTCATTGAGGGCAAGTCTAAAGTCAAGTCACAAGTCTTTCTTTGTGCAACTAATTGGCTGTTTCTGTTACTGTGCCTTTAAGACTAGTCTATGGAAATGAGCTCTGTTTTGATTGGCAGCTCTTTATTGTAGCGCATTTGTGAAGCAGTACACGATAAAACATTCCTTATTACTCCTGCATGAATCTGTGGGACTGAGCAGCTATAAGCTGAGCAAGTGGGAATATGCAAATATGTTGCTTTAACACATTGTAGTAGTTTTTACATATTAATTTCCATATATTTATTTTAAAACAACATGTTTTGTTCTCATTTAACACTTTGTGTTTATTTGCAACTAAGTTGACAAAAGCAGGTAAAATTCAGTTTTCCATGATATGGGCCCTATAATTAAATAAAATTGATATAAAAATCAGCTGGTGGAACAAGAAATCTGAATAACGCCAGTTTCAGCGCTGTACGTTCTATGCTGATGAACTTGGGTCGTTATTTCTTTAGACATAGCTTGAGAATAGTTTTCTATACTTTGTTTGATGGTACCTGTCAAACTGTGGCTTGTCTCCACAGTCGAAAGCGTCCTGCAGCTCCTTCACTAAGTTGGCCTGGCCTGGCATCCTGAAGAGCCCCTCCTCATCGAGCCCCCACTCCCTGATAAAATCCACACACTGCTCTACCAAGAGAGGAGCAAGACGAGGACCAAACTTCTTCTCATACCGAACCGTGTCCTCCAGGCGCTGCCCAAATATACCTATAAGATTTCAGGAAAGAACACCATGTTAAAATCCCCCCATAATGAAGCGTTTAAGATGCAAACAGTGCGGATCAGAAGGGATCTGATGTGAAATGCTCTGTCCGAGAGAAGTCAGAACTAAAAACGGTGGTGAATGGAACCAGATGTTTGCCTCTAAAAGCTCCCTCACAGAAAGTTATGCCACAAAATGGTTATGAATATGGCACCGGATGCCTGTGACATTGTTCTACCAGAGGTCTGAGAAGTTTTTAGTCCTAAAGCTAAGTACACGCAGGGCATTGTGTAGCAAAAAAGATCCCAAAGGAAACTTTGTTCAGACTTTGTTCATCAACCTAACATATAATCACAAAGAAGACGTGTGGAGGTTCACTCGTGGGTTGTAAGTGGAAATAAAATGGGAGGAGATGCAACACCTGGCTGCACCTGGGCTGGAACAAAAGTCTAGACCATATTTGGGTCTCTGGTTTGTGACTGTTCTATTATAGAAGCAGTTCTTCCAAGAGTGTGCCTAAGTAATACTGTAATGAAAAATAAAAATCTAGTATCAGAGTTGATAGAACTGTCCACAGCTGTCAGTATATCATATAGTGTATCACTCAAGAGGGCTATGCTGCATATATAGGCTGTGCTTAAATTAGATTCGATACATATTTTTCCAAAAGGTTCTACTAACTTTTGCAGTTTCTGACCTGGAAATTTTGAAAACGTAGAGGAATTCCAGGCAGTCCATAAAGAGCTTTCTGTAAACGCTGCACAAAATTCTGCTCTACTGTCACCTGCTGTTTGCCACCCGATGTCCTGACCACAGTCACAGTGTCCATAAACCGCACAGGAGTCGTAGTAATTGAGTGAGGAGCAGGAACTGCAAAGGAGCAGCTTCTTCTCAGCTTTAAAAGCTCCATGCTTTGTCTTCTCTTTGATATCCGGTCGTGGTGGTGGTCCCACTCTGTGACATGCCATGAGGCTCATGGCAGGCGCACCATCAAGCTCAAGAAGCTGTGAACTTGTGAACTGCAGGGTACAAATTTGGACCTTCTACACTGTTTTTAAGACAGATGTGTTCATTTTTTTCTCTCAAAACAGTCCTGCTCCTGAGTGGAGAACTCAGAAACCTGCCCGTCCTGTGAACCTCTCCCTCTGCTTCAAATGTAAACAGTGTTTTTAGTCCTGCAGGCCTCCAGGTTGGAAGTGTGAAGTTCATTTTGCCGCTCTCCTCGCAGAGAGAACAATGCTCCTCCATGTGCTCCATGTGTGGGTGGCTCAGAGGGCCGTATCTTTAACAGGGCTCGCTTTACATTTCATGATCCTGCTATTAATAAGTCCCTGAAACCTTATCTCAGGAGGGGCAGCCGCCACAGCACCCCGCCCTGGAGGGCAAGTGGGATTATTTTTGGCTGAAGTTGGGGATGGGAGGTTTAAAATCAGTCTAAAAAAGTGTTAGTAACTCATTTAAGGCTCAGCTAATGTAGAAACCACACATGTTGCTGCAAAAGAGAGATCAGGTTTTGAGAGCAGGCTGGTAAATGCTGGCTCATTTTTGACATCTAGTGGTGCGATGCAGAAATTGCAGCCTCCTAGTTCATCAAGAAAAAAGTCTCTGGAGGTGCCTTCATGTTTTCTGCTCCGGGAGGAGAGATGTTCTCGAGAACTCTTCAGCCCGTGAGATCTCAATCCACTGAAGTATCTGCTGTCTGTCATGACTGAGAACATAAGAGATGGAAACAAAAGATCTACACTGTGGCGGTTGAACACATAGAACCCTTTTGGTGCCTAAAAATGGGTTGCTTGCCCTTTAAAATGCCCTAAAAGGAGGTTCTCCATCATGGAGGAGAACAACTGAAGCATGTAAAGTAAAGAGGCCTTGTATAGTCATGTGTGAACACACCACCTCACAGCACACAGTGTGAACAGTGTGAAATTCTTTCTCTGCATTTAACCCGTTCACCAAGTGAAGCAGGGGCTGCCACCAATGGGATGGGTCCCGGGACACCCGGGGCGCAGTGTGTGGGAACAGTATCTTGCACAAGGGCACTTTAGTGGTTCCACTGGCAGTCCTGGGATTCAAACCCACAACCTTCTGGTCGCAGGGGCAACTCCTTAACCACTATTCAAATTTGCAAGACATTCAAATGTTCCACGAGACTAACACTTGTAAGGCTTTACGCCTCTTGACATAACATTTTAGAAAGGATGTTTTCCACAGTTGTTTTAATACTGGCTGAAGTGAAAGGACAGCTGACGCTTATTTGATTAAGCCTTCAGAATTGTTAACGTATGCTAATGTCATTTGTCATGAAAGCATTATATGTGTAACCTTATAAGTAAAAAAAATGTAAACCATTTTAAAGTATCTGCAGGGTATACAAAAATGTTAGCATTTCAAATTTCATATTTTTGTTGCTACGAGTAAGTAACACATCCTCTACAGGGAACACACTCGAAATAAAAGCTCCTGTTTTTAACTGAATTGACAGTTCCTCTTCTGTTCAGCGTGTTTTTTATTTGCTTACCTCCTCCGAAAGGAGCCCAGATGACCCGCCTGATGGCCTTGACCCAGTCGTCCATGTCATTCTGGGTGTTGGCCATAAGTACAAAGGTCTCATGGCTGATGGCTGCCCTGTCTTTCTCCCCAGCAGCGCCTGAGTAATGAAACAAGAGAGAAACGAATGTTCTTGAAAAGCTGAAAAACTGCTATAATGGTTCTGGTGCCCATGCTTGTTATTAATGGGGGGAGTCTGCCCCCCCTCCCAACCACCATCCCAGGAGGTGACAGGCACTGTTATTGGAACAGGATATGATTGCATTCAGCCACAAGAGAATTAATAAGGTCAGGTACTAATGTAACTTTGCTGTGAGGGTTTGATTGCAGCCAGGAGAGCATGAGTACGGTCATCCCAAAGGTCCTGGCTGTAACTCCATCACTCTGGCCAACACTGGGGGGCTTTATACCCCTCTAGCCCATGGGCATAGTGACCTGGGGCTCATGTGTATTGGGTGGTAGTGGCCTAGTGGGTAAAACCTGATGACCACTAAGCTGCAGGTTCAAACCCCTCAGTTTTATATATACAGACATAACGATAAGGGCATCTGCCAGATGTTCTATTGGTCTGTGCTTTTCTTAGGGAGATACAAGCTGTGTGAATGTCAAGGCCACCAGGTGGCACTGCTGTCCTGAAAAAAGCTGTCAAATTCAATCGTCTGTCTCTTTAGCGAGAAGAATAACAGTCCCTCAAGTGTGCAGACGACCGTGAGCCGTTCCCAGATAGAAAGACACGGATATTTTAAATTGTATACATATCTTTCAGGATCAGGATCAGAATAAACAGACCAAATCTGAGCATTTTCAAGAGGGCTTTTATTAAACAATTTCATTTCAGGGCTTCAAACAGTTAAACTGGTTTTATTTTTAAGCAAAACTGCAGTTTAGATTAACAAGATGAAATAATCTACTTCTTGTTTCATGTTTTACAGTCTATTTACAATACGATCATGATATTAACATGGACGTTGCATATCTTGGTGGGGAAAGCATCCAGACACCTCAAACTCCACAGCTTGATTGGTCTCTAGGAGACCTTTCCAACGAGTCCTCGTTTGTATTTTTAGCCAGAGTAGATCCGGTTTTATTCTCCGAAAACTGTTCACCTCACTACTTTTGTCCACAATCTGAGTTGCATATCCCGGCAGGGAATTTAAATACGGGTTCGAATATGGGTTTACCTTTACATTTTCTTTAAGGGTAATGCATTAACCTGAGTTTAAATTGAAATTAAAGTGTTCTGGGAGCAGATTTGAAGGCATATTTAGGCATTTTTTACCAAAACGTAACATTTTTTCACTATACGCTGGTGCTCTTGGAACGTAACCCCACCATACACCAATTACTAATAACATTAAAACCACCCCCAAAACAGCTCTGATCTGTCGAGGCATGGACAGTATATTGCTGAAAGAGGAGGCTGCCATTAGAGAACATCACTGCCATGAAGAGGTATCCTTGATTAGCAAGAGTGTTTAGGTAGGTGGTACATGTCAAAGTAACATCCACATGAATGCAGGAGAGCATAGTGGATAGGGGCCATCATGGGCACTCTGACCAGTCTGCAGCTATGCAGCACCATGGACTGTGTGTTCTGACACTTCTATCATAGCTAGCATTCTTTTTTAGCAGCTTGTGCTACAGCAGCTCTTCTATGGGATCGTACCAGAATGGCTAGAGTTTTCAGAATCTTCTGTGAAATCTAATTATACAAAAATGCAATTTCTGGTGAGGAATAAACCAGGGCTGCTCCACATTTATTCCCACTTAAAATGGTTTAGATCACACACAGGTGCTACACGTGAAGTGCACATGCATAGCAATATAAAGGAGGCTTGCCCTATTTAAACCTTAAACATTTCGTTTGGTGTGTTACTGACTCTTGAAGTGAGAGTGAACAGATCAAAAGAGCTGTCTGAGACCTTCAAAGAAAGAATCTAAAGGCCATTCCACTGTCTGGAAAATAATCTAGAAGTGAAGGACTTGCAAAGCAATTGGCAACATGCAGCCCACAAGATGCTAAAAGAGGTTTTCAAAAACCATAAAAAGTCATCACTTGACCTACAGCAGGCTCTTGGTACTGTTGATGTGAAAGTACATGCCTTTACAATCAGAAAGAGAACTGCACAGGGTTAATTTGCATGGGAGATGTGCAAGAAAGAAACATTTGCTCTCTAAGAGAAACATGAAGCCAGATTGAAGTTTGCCATAGAGAACGTAGACAAACTGTGAAACATGGCGGTGGGAGTATCATGGTTTGGGAATGCTGTACTGCAGTAGGACCTGGCCAGCTCACCATCATAGAAGCCACCATGAATTCTACTGTGTATCAGAGTCTGCTTGAGGAACATGTGAGACCATCTGTAAGAAAATCAAAGCAGAAGCGGAACTGGACCCTGCAACGTGACAATATAAAATCCACCAAAGCCTGCCTGAAAACAAAGAAATGGAGAGTTCTAGAATGGCCAAGTCAAAGCCCAGACCTTCATCCGATTGAGTGGGTTGACTTAATTGCAGGTAAACAACAAAAATGAAGAGATAATAATCAAGAGATAATTAAAAAACAAGTTTAGACATTGATATGTGAACATTTCTTGAACTGAACTCTTTTTATAACATGACTGTGTGTGTGTGTATTTATGCTGTATAATAAAGCAGTTCAGTTCAAGAAATGTTCACATATCAATGTCTAAACTTGTTTTTTAATTATCTCTTGATTATTATCTCTTCATTTTTGTTGTTTACCTGCAATTAAGTCTTGTTTTACTCCTTAACCAAAGAAACAAACAGCTAACTGACTGCTGTCTAACCCTTAATACCATCTTTGGCTGAAGTAACTGCAGTAAGATGCTTCTTGTAGCCATCCACCAGTCTGACATCAGTCTGAGGAACGTTTGCCTCACTCTTCAGTGCTTTCAGCTGTGAGATGTTTGAGGGGTTTCTTGCATGTACAGCCCGTTTCAAGTCAACCCACTCAATAAAGCTTTAAATGTCACAGTGGCTGAAGATTCACCACCCCTGCTGCTGGAAGATTGCAGCAGTTAGAGACATCTGATGGTAACACGCTCCCACCGAGCAGATGCAGGGTCTGGCAGCCCATTTCCCACCGTGGTGAGGCATTCTAATGCCCTGTGAGTATAACAGCACACACTGCTGCTGCGGGGAGGAATGTGGGAATTGCTCTCTAGGCCTAGGCGTCTGTTCTGCCAAGCAGAGCCTGCAGAGCCTCCAGTCGAGCATAAAAATCTTACAGACACATCACCATGTGCCCCTGAACACACATACGTGCACATACACACTTCACTAACAGTGTCAATGAGGAGTGTCGGCAATGTGCCACTCAGGATCGGAGTACATTAAGACCATGTAACCTTTTTGAGAACTGAGATGCAATGTTGGAATGAATTGCAGACAGTTTATGAGCCAATTTCCTGCAATTTATTCCGATTTCCTGCATTTAAAGCTACTTTTCTTGTTAGGATTAGCTAAAAATGCATACAGGTGGAACACAAATGGAGACCACTGCTATATATATATTCATACAAACTCTATATACCATTATTATGACCTAGCTGAATGTACCTTTAGGTGGTTTGCGCTGCCTTCTCTTGCAGCAGCCCTGCCCCATGTTCTGCTGGACCTACAGCCAGGCCGAGCTTCTCAGTCCCATGCGCAGCCCTCGAACCCAAACCGAGAACAGGTAGCGGTCAAACCGGTCAAGGAACTCAGTGGCACCATTACTGCCAGTGACTCCAGCCAACTGCACCATCGCTGCTCAAAACCTGAAGAACAAATCTTCATTCCTTCATCATAGAATCAGCTGGCAGTCCATTTATCCTCCAGAAAGAGTCTGAGATGTCTCAATCCTCCAAAACCAAGACCATCGTGGCTTTGTTCACTCCTGGACTGCGTGAGAAGAAGACAGAATCTTCAGGCTATCCCCTTGCCAAACGACCCCCCTGCCTTGGACAAACAAGTAATCAAATAAATAAACAGAAAAGTCGGCACGCTGGACTGGAGCTCTGTCCCGAGGAACTTTCTTCTTGAAACTATCTCCTCTACTTCGCAGAGGTTGCTGAGAGCAAGCTAATGTACAGTATGGGTTAAGCAGATGCACAGGCGGTCAGCTTCAGGGTCACAGTCATGCTCTGTAAGTTTCAAGCCTCTTGTTGTGAGGGCCCGGAAAACACAGATGCATGAAATTCCAGACAGCCAGCAGGCCTCTCACAGCGTCGCCGTCACAGTTTCATGCATATCTAGTAAACAGACCCCATGACTGAGAGGGACACTGTCTTGTGCTTCATGTCCACACCAACATTAGAGGGAACCCAAATGGACATAGTTCCCCAGAAAGAGTTGAGGTAAAGCTAATAGTCACCTAAAACTTATACTGTAAACACATCACCAAAACTTCTGGACTTGCTCAGACTGCATACAGCTCTTCATTAAAGTGGATCAGGCTTGTAGGTGTGGTTTAGGACCCAGTATGACTTACTGTGAGCTGTAAAAATGAACTAAACATCCACTTCAGGAGACACCAGGACTGGTGTTCACAAATGAGGACTGACCTTGACCGTTCCTGCTCCTGAGGATAGTGAAAACAGACCCTGTTGTGTAAAAGGCTGTCAGCAGTGTCCAGCTACACACTGAGGTTAAGCTCACAGTGTTATACTATGTCCTAATGTTACTGACATTAGCCTCGTAGCTCCAGTTCTTAAACAGGCTTTTATTGCCAAGACATTCAATATTTTTATGAATTAGAAGGAAACGTTGTATGATGACTATTTTTAAAGAATTTGGGGGGCTTTTAATATAAACACTGAGTGGGTTTTGGGGGCTGCACGCAGGTTGGTGTGTCCCGGCTGAATGAAATTTTGTGTGCTTACAGAGCCCGACTATAAGCAGAACTTTTGTTCGGCTCTTTGGGTTCTGTTAGAAAAGCCTTTGGTCAAAGCGAGGATCTACTGTGTGTGTGTGTGTGTGTGTGTGTGTGTGTGTGTGGCAGGGGGTATGTGTGGGTTTGTGTGCCAAAAACACACTCATCAGCCTCTGAGAGCTAATGGCTATCACACGACTGTGCCATGTTTGCCTGCCATAAATAAAACACACATAGATGTGCAGTGGTCACGAGTGGAATGGGGAGACCCCCTTCTTCAATAACAGTTCCTGCTGTCTAATCATGGCCTACTTGCACATTAAAGTGATCATACCCTTCATTTTTCTTCTTTTTATCCACCAGATGTCAAAGGATCTCCTGAAATGACAAATTTGATCTCCTGATAATCTCCTGATAATCTCCTGATAATCTCCTGATAATCTCCTGATAAGACTCCTGATATGAAAAATGATTGGTAGTGGGTATATCAGTGGGCTCAACATATACTTAATGATAGTTGAAAATATCCAGCTAAGGTGAATTCTCCTCCCTTAATGGGCAAGTAAGTCTTAAAACAGCTCTGAGATCAGTCAGCCACTTCCAAAACAACCAGACCTCTTGTGTCCTCATAGTCCTCATAAACAACATTATCAAGCTGCTACCCCAATACTTCTCGTAACTGTGTGGAAGACCTATTTGAAAAGTCATGAGTGGCTTCGCACAGTCATGAGTGACCCACATGAGAGCCAGGGGCTTCTGGGACAGAGACCACTACTTCTTACCTGGGACAATCTCGAACAGGTGTCGGCCTGGTTCCTCTGGGTTGCCTGTCAGCTCATTGACTTGGCTGCCTTTGAGTGGGATGCAGCCCTGCGGTGGAGAAGAGGAGAAGCTCAAATCTTGGATTGTGTTTTATTTTCACAGAAACTAAGCACTCTTCTTTCAAGAAGTATCCTGGACTGGAAGCTGAAAGAATCAACCAGATTATTCCCCATGACAACATGGAACACCTTGGACCACTGTACATTACTGGGAAATACTGAGTGCCTCTTTACACACAGTACAGTTACATTTAAAGTCTCCCTGGCTCTGAAACATGGGGCCGAATAATCTCATTTGTTTTTTGCACCTGGGACCTGTCGCCGAGTTTGACTGCTGTCTTATCTACTAAACATCATTATTGAGTGGATCAATTATCCGGGCATCCTTCTTCCCGGCATGATCCGGCCTCCTCCGCATCCTTTCATCCCAGCGTGTGATGTGCTGTGTGATTTGCCGGCCCAGTTCACTGCTTTGAATCTCGATTGATTAAAGGCAGGATGAGCGGGCTGGGCTGACATTTCCGCGGACGTCCTGGCGAGCGAGGCACAGAGACGGATCAATGGTGACGGGTGGAGTATCGACGGCTCCTGACGAATGGAGCTGTCCATCACACTTCAGCCTGAATGAAGAACCTAACATAAGCGATCGACATCGATCGGCCAGCAAAGCATTGTCAGCATCCTGTAGTTTGGCACAATTTCAAAACGATCGTAATAATGATACTAATAAAAAACACCCTTTCAGAGAATGTGTGGAAGCACTGTACCATGAATGGCTTTCACTTCATATGATCTGACAGTGGCTTTAGACAACAGCTTCAGACACAGCTGGGGAAACTCAAACTGTTCATAGTGGCAGTGAAAGGAACCTGATGTCTGCCTCTCAGAAAGTTATTCCATTACATGGTTATGGTGCCTGAGACATTGTTTTGAGAGTTTGGGAAAACTTTTGACATAAAAACTAAACCATTCAGGGTACATGCAGGGTATGGTGAGGCAAAAATAATCCCCAAAGAAAACTGATAAAGTTCAGATTTCCTATTTTCCCATTATCAATATTCCATATGAACACTCAGAGGACGCATGTAGCTTCACTAAGAATGGCTATATGTCTGTTGGAGATGTGATGTCTAGTTCCATTCACCACCACTGTAAAGCATTTGAGTCTCTATAATGACCCATTTTCCTGGATGACTCTGTTTACAGGAAGCAGGAAGTGTGTTTTAGGTGTTTTGTGTTTTCTTTAAAGGCCTAAATGGTACCTGAGGCTTGGTTTCCTCCTCATCCTTGTAGAAGTACAGGTAGTCAGAGCGCAGCACAAACCAGCGCAGCTGCCAGTTCTTCATGATGCTCCTCTGTTTCTTCAGCCAGCCAGCCTTCAGCACCCCCTCCTGGAGGCCTGGAGAGGTAGACGGGCCTGAGCCACGGGATACCTCACCCATCACCATACTCTTGGACCTGGCTGTGGATCAGAACAGCAGAAGTGTCAGTCAGTGAACAGACAGAAAACAAAAGAGGGTGGAATGGCTTGTGATCTTTTTGATGTTTTTACATGTTGTTTTAGCTTTAGTATTTAAATTCTTAAATGTTTTTGCTGATGAAATGTTCTTCTCTGAGTGTGTGAGTAAATGGTGTGTGCGCCCTGGGCTTGATCCCAGGATAAGCTTCAGGTACCCGCGACCTTAATAATGAAAATTAATGAAAGAATTTTCCTCTCTGTGATTAAACCTAAAACTTAAAAAAAAAAAAAAGCTCTATAGCATCAAAAATTATTATGAGCAAAAAAAACCAAAAAACGTTTCGGTGCTATATACAGCAATTTGGGCCCACCCATTGAGTCTACCGCAGTCTAGCCAGACCAGTTAAGCCTATTATCCCTTCCATTTAGCCTTTAGCAGTTTAGCTCCACCCTTTCAGCCTACAGCAGTTACAAGCCATACAATGGGGCTGTAATATTTTATTGGGATTATGTGCTCAGTCATTTAAAACCAATTTAAGTGCTGTTATACATTAATGGGTGTCTTTATGTCTTGGTTTATATTTGTATGGCCAAAAAGCAACTTTACAAAAGACCACATTAAGTCTTGATCAATACCTACAGTAAAGTATTAGTTTTGGTCGGCCAAACGCTCTGCGATTGGTCCTGTAAAGCAACAAAATGGGATTCACTGTGAGGTCCACTGTGAGGGCAACATGTAGTAGTGGAGCACCATCCAATACCTTTGGGTTAAGTTAGAGAGGCATCCAGAACTGATTATTCAACATCAAGACCTGACCTCATTTATGCTCACAGCAATGTTATAACAGCACTAATACTCTCTGGGCTGCAATCAAATCCTCACAGCATCCCGGAAGAGCAGAGCTTTTCCCAGAGGATTAGAGGACCCCCCAGCAACACTGGAGGAGCAGGTTTGGTTCACAATGTTATGAGCTTCTTCTCACTGCTCCTCACACTTTAACACTTTAGACCCTCTAGGACAGGGGCGTCAATCTCCGGTCATGCATCTCACACACCTCCAAACACATATGGAGGACATATTTTTGGTAACTGCTTCATACTGTTTTTTTTTTGTTAGAGGTGGGTACATGGTTAAGAAGCATAGAGAAGCTCCTAGAGCAGGGGTGTGGAACTCCAGTCCTGGAGCGCCGGTGTCTAGCACAGTTTGATGGTTCTCCTACTCAAACACATTCACTGAACGTGGCAACTAACTGGCGAGGTGAAGCAGGTGCTTCTGGGAAATCACCAAAGCGTGCTGGACCCCGGCCCTCCAGGACTGGAGTTCCACACCCCTGCTCTAGGAGCTTCTCTATGCTTCTTAACCATGTGCCCACCTCTAACCCAAAAACAGTATGAAGCAGTTACCAAAAATATGTCCTCCATATGTGTTTGGAGGTGTGTGAGATGCATGACAGTTTTAGCTCTGCTTCACCCAGTTTAGGCCTGCACATTCTGTACACAATGTAACAAAGTTAAACTGCCCTCTAAAATTACCACAGAATCTGCCCACTTTCTATGGTGAACCAATTCAGCACTTTTATGAGCGGTAAACCAGCAACTGGGTGTCGGCCTCAATGTTAGAGGCTAGAGGCGAGCCCCACGTGGCGAACGGTGACGAGCCTCTCAGAGACAGAAACTGCACTGAAAGTCAGTAGTGGAACGTAAACACCACTTGCGTGTTTTCCTTTTGTTTTGTTTTGCTCGCCCCAAACGCTCTGCGATTGGTCCATTTTGTTTTAAAGCAGGTGGTTCTAGACCCAGTCTGGCTCACAGCACCCGGTTAAAGCCTGGTCTTACTCGGCAATGGAGCCGCTTGGCAATGGTCTTGTGTTTAGCAGAATAAAACTGCTCCTCATGGATACAAACTACTGTTTTATCCACTGTTAGTCAGTGGTGATCCTGTGGTGATCTTTTTCCAGTGATGAAAGTGATAGAGAGGGGGCTGATATACACCAGCAGGTGGGCTAGTCTGTACCTGTAAACCTGTATAGTGCAGCTATAAGGGAGAGATTTGTAATAAAGTGGACAGTGAGAGGAAGCACAAGGGTGGTGTTTCTGATAAAGTGGCCAGTGAGATTAAGGCACAAACAACTGGACAGGGCGCACTTTCATTTAATCTGACACACCCTCTTCTTAGTAAATGAGTATTTGAGTACAGCATGCTTCTGGTCCAGCATCCAGAATTCTGCCAGAAGCAGCGTGTTCACGATTCTCCATGACCTGCATAAGTAGGAGTGTAAAATAAAAGAAGGAAGAGAGAAAAACATTGATTTTCTCTCACAAAGCCACACTTGCATTGATTGAATGTCTATAGCCCAGAGGTACGAGGCACAAATGTGTGTGTGTGTGTGTGTGTGTGTGTGTGTGTGTGTGTGTGTGTGTGCATGCAGGGATTGATTTCTATAAATTATACATGATGAGATTGTCCCGAGCGCCCCTGCAGTTCATGCGAATGCATCTTCCATGTTGAGTCTTGGTGAAATTCTATTTGTTTAGTATTTTCATTATGTTCCAGCAGAATGAAAATGAATCTATACAGTGGATATAGACAGAATCGCCCCCTTCAAAATAATCACAATTTGTTGCTTTGCAGCCTAAAACAATAAAGGAAAAAAAAATTCTAGCTGTATTCATTCAGCACAACACCCAAGTGATATGACTGTAAAAAAAAACCAAAAAACAGAATCACTGAGACAGATGACATATCAGTTCTTCTGCTTTAATTAGTGCCATAGTATGGTGGGATACTTCTCTACTAACTTTGCACAAGTAGACTGTGCCGTATTTGCCCCCTTTTCTTTACAGAACTGTTCAAGCTCGGTCAAATTATATGGTGATCTTAGGTGGACTGCGATCTTCAAAGTCATTCCACAGATTTTCAATTGCGTTTAAGACTGGGTTCTGACCAGATCATGTGAGGACATTCACCTTTTTCTCCTTCAGCCACTGTGTGGTCAATTTTGCAATGTGCTTTGGCTCATTGTGATGTTGGAAGGTGAACCTTCATTCCACTTTCAGGCAGGGGGCAGCAGGTTTTGATGGAATTTTGCCCCACTCATTTTTCCTATCTTGATAAGTGCTGCTACATAGAAACTCCCCCAAAACAGGATGCTGCCACCACCACATTTTACTGTTAGTTTGCTATTCTTTGTATTTTTGCTGTATGTATTTATGATAATTATTGAAGATCTAATATATATAATTTTTGGATTATGTAGTTATTTTATTTTTAATATTCATTCTCATTGTAAGTGCTCTCGTCCCTGGGGCAGAGAAACACCCCCAAAAACAGGATGTTGCCACCACCATACTTTACTGTTAGTACGCTATTCTTTGGATGGAGAGCTGTATTGGCTTTCTGCCAGAAATACCATTTGGTGATGAGGCCAGATTTTGGTCTTATCTGACCATAACAACTTTTTCCACTTGGCCTCAGAATCCTCAAGGTGTCTTTTTGGCGAAGCTTAATTGAGACAAAGTCGATTTTTTTTTGCAACTCTCCAGTACAAGGCACATTACTAGAGCACTAGTGATATTGTTGCCACAGGAACAAAATGACCACTATTTGCCATGAATTCCTGTCACTGCTTCAGAGTTTTAATAGACCTCTTGGTAACCTCTCTGACCAGTTTCTTCCTTGCTTCTCATCCAGATTCTAGGGACAGTGTGATCCTTCCAAACCCCTCAGACAGCTCAAGAATCGAGTGGGCTGCGTCTTTGGATTTGGACCCTTAAGTCACCACTGGCTCTGTCTTCTAGCTAGTTCTGGCTGGAGTATTTGTTGAGATTGGGGGGCTTTAGGAGGGTAGGAGTTAGGCCAGTTGCATCAGAAGCTGAATTTGGTATCAGTTCTGAGATGAATCCTGTAGATTTGGCTTGTGAAAAGACCTTTTCCAGTAATTTTAGTCTAATTTACTCTCCCTGGCTGCTCATCTGGAATTTATGGGTCTGTTTGGACGAGTCTGCCACTGTTACTGTTAATCTGCCTGTTTTCAGGTCATTATAATTGCCCTTCCACCTCTTCAGAGTGGAAAACCATGCTAATGCAGGTATTTCTTTCATCCGGGTGGTGAGAAGAATCACCTGCTGCTGACGTGTGTTCCCCCGTTGAAGCAGATGTTAAAGAAACACATTTAAAGGATGCGTTGACATTTGGAGTCTTTCAGTCTTGGCTGTGAACTCACAGCAGAACTCTTTTATAAGCCAGTTGTTGGAACTCGGAAAGCAAAAGCAAATGGTGCGCGGCATGGCGGCTCATTTCTGGACCCGTCTGACGGGATGATTCATACCTTCCCTTCTCTCCTGGGCGTTTCTAGGATGTGGTTGCTAAAAAATCTGTTGTTGTGCACAGCTAGCACAGCTTTCATGCTACTTGCATTCAGATTTAACATCAAAATGCCCTGGAAAAAACTGATAGTTCTTAGATTGATCTGCTTGTTTACCTGGAGCCTATGATTAGACCTGTAAACCCCCTTCCTGACTGTAACAAACTGTACTGTATTAAAGCATTTAGTTACACCCACAGCTAATATTTGATGTTTGAATAATAATAATACTAATAAAAATAATAATTGTTGTATTATTTTTAGTAGTAATGGTAGTCGTATTTGAATAAGTTGAATAAAATAAAAAATATAAAAAATACATTAAAATCTATAACATCACTGTGTAATATTTGTGACTAATTCAATAATTAATTCATTTTTAATGTAATATGTATTTGTAATAATTATTTCAGATCAAATTCATATTTATTTCATTCTTTTTTTTGCTTATTTAGTTATTTTATATTTAATATTTATTATCTCATTATTATTTATGATCTTATAGCAAGTTCCAGTGTTTGGAGGTATATTATAAGTAAACATGATTTTAAACTCTGTGTATGCCCTAGACTACAGAGGACTGAGATTCACAGTACCTTGTCCCTGTTCTGCCCTCATAAACAGTCAGGAGAACCATTCTAATAACAGCTGGGATTACAGGAGGACACAGAAATAAAAAT
Organism: Hemigrammopetersius urotaenia; assembly: GCA_037974485.1. NCBI lineage: Eukaryota > Metazoa > Chordata > Actinopteri > Characiformes > Alestidae > Hemigrammopetersius > Hemigrammopetersius urotaenia. The sequence goes on from JBBPDC010000109.1 coordinate 24,653,552, forward strand.
GCTGGGAGTATAAAATGACTGGACTTTTAGTTAAAGGAATATTCCACCCCGACCTGCATCTGCTGCGTCTGTATTGTGGGGCTGCTGTGGACAGAAGAACAGAGAACCATTGCACTTCTGAACATCCTGCTGCCTTCTACTGTAAGAAAACAAAGGTTCCCTTACACTCACACATGAACACACCACACAGTGTGAACAGTCTGTATTTAACCCATTTACCAAGTGAAACAGTGGCCGGCCAGGTTCCACTGGCAGTCCCAGGATTCGAACCCACAACCTTCTGACTGCAGGGGCAACTCCCCTAACCACCAGGCCACCAGCTGCCCCATGATTTTGTGTGTTTTATGGGGTGACCCCTCTGTGACCTGTAATGCTACAGGTCAATGAGGACGGACCTGTTGTGGACACACACTTTGCCATAAATGATGCAGTAACGAGCCAATGAGTGGAGCCTGATTTACAAGTTCTTGTCCACTACAGGGTGGGAATACAGGGTTCTAGATCAGTTTTACTGCATTATTCACAGGGATTGACGCATGCAAGAATTGGCGTATGTGGTACGACAAATGTGCACCAGTTTTCAGTCTTCACTGTGCAAATAAGTACCTAATTTGAGAAACTTCATACTCGATCTTTAAGTGCCAGCACTCAGGAAAGAAAAACCTTATAAGAATAATAATAATGACGTTTAAAAATATGGTTCCTGCCAGTCAGCCGAGCCTTGCTTGTAAGGTAAAAGATTTTGAATTTGGGTGCGTACCAATTCATTAATGTAGGTTATTCATCATCTCAGCATGGAGAACTCGGATGGGTCAGAAGTCGGATGGGGATGTATCAGATAATGAATTAGTAGATAAATGGAAAAATGTATAATTAATATGGATCATATGTAATTGAGAATTACAACCAGTTGGAAAAAAAAAGGCAGGAGGAAGGGTTCAAACAAGGTGAGTGTGTCGGGGGTGGGAGTGGGTGGGTTGTCACCTTCTCATCGGCGTTGGAAACGAAACCTCGTATCTAAAACATTTCTTTACAGGAAAAGGAAAAGATGTTGTTTGAACGTCAATGTAACAATGGGCTATTTAGAATTTTGAACACTTCAGATTGGGCCATTCATGATTTTGGTCGGTTACTATTGGTCCATTCACAATTTTGGTCATATCCTTTAGGCCTGTTCATTACAAATGCTCCATTCGTGATTTTGGATCATTCCTATTGGTCCTTTCATTACATCGTGATGCCGCACCTTGTGTTTTCAAAGCTGCAAATAAACATAAATTGCGAAAATCTTTTTTAAAGACATATTTAAGCGTGTCAATGCCTATTGGTGCATATACTTGTAAAAAAAAAAAAATCTGGACACAGTGTAAACGGCCATTACACCTTTTTCGGTAGAAAATAAAATTCTACAAAATTACCTACAGCAACGCTTATGTGGATTATAGTGTTACTGATTAATGATTGACTAAATAAATAAATAAATAAATACATGCAAACATACATAAATACCCATCACTGGTATCAGTATCGACCACAGCAACACTATGCATCTCTAATACTGAGAACTGAATTCCTCAGAGCTGCACCCACAGGAGGAGAAGGTGTTGTGTGGTGTGATGTCTCTGATGGATCAGGAGCTCAGCCCCTGCATGATGCTGGAGATGGAGGCGTATGATGAATGGAGGTGAAGGATAAACGGAGCTGCACTGTACCTCTCCTGGTCTGTCTGATCTTCGGGCTCAGCATGGCTGTCATCGCTGCTCTCCTCTCCACATGCTCCTCCAGACCTCCTCTCCTTCTCCTCCTCTCTTTCCAGCTCCTCTTCCTTCAGCCCTTCTCTCTCCTCCCCTCTCTTCTCTCTCTGACCTCACTAGAGGAGGCGGGGGAGGTATCCCCCCACACACGAGCCCCTGTTCAGAGGTCCACACCCACCCGGAGCTGCATTATTCATCGCCCAGCCGACCACTCTTCTTCTCCGGGGCTTGATCACGGCGCCTGAGCGCGAGAGGAGCTCCTTTTAATTGGCTACAGGCAGGCGGGCCCAACCCCTTTCTCTCTAGGGGATCCTCCAACCCCTCTCTCTCTCTCTCCCTCTCTCTCTCTCTCTCTCTCTCTCCTCCTAATCCCTCCATTTTTCTCCTCCAACCTCTCTCTTTCCTCCTTTCCCGTCCTTCCTTCTCTCATTCTCCTTTTCTCTGGCTCCTCTTCATTTTTTCATTTTCTTGATCCCTCCCTTGTCTATTCTCTCTCTCTCTCTCTGAACATGCCCACCTCCAGAAGCCTGGATAATAGCTCCTGCTCTGCTGGCTCAATTGAATCAGCCCCAGCATCACAGGCAGGGTGGGGGAGGGACAGAGGACCCAACGCACCACCAGCAGCAACCAAAGCTAAAAGAGGCAGCAATAAAACGCCTCCTTCAGTGCCTGGGTGTTGTTCAGTACATAAAGCTGCTGGCACTGACACTCTCTGCATTTTTAACCTGTTTCACTCCCCAGTTTAGATGCGCCCAGTTCCCTTTAAACCATTAATGACCCCTCCCCTTCACAAGATCCTACCAACACTGGAAGGGTGAAGGGAAGCATGTTCTTCCTCTAAAACATGTAAAGCTCCACCACAGCTTCTCAAAGGGCCACCAGTCTGATGGACAGCTCAGCACGCTTGGAGGAGAACACAACTGCTAAATTGGTTACATAAGCTAACAGAAACCCATGGCTTGCATCACACTGAATAATAAGTGGGAGGGAGGCCCACCATACCCACCCAGAAAGAGAGGAAAGGACAGTTATACTGAGTGATGGGGAGAGGGAGGACCACCCTACCCACGCAGAGAGACAGAAAGGGTAGTTATACTGAGAGACGCTCCATTCTAGAGAAACTCAGTTTCAGAATTGTCATCAGTGGTGGTGAATGGAATCAGGCATCTGCCTTTAGAGAATGCGCAGAACAACTGGCTGATGTCCTAACAGACATCTTCAACACATCTCTGAGCCAGTTGTCTGTGCCAGCGTGCTGGAAGTCCACCATCACTGTCCCAGTGCCGAAGAAGTCATCAGTCACGTCCCTGAACAACTTCTGACCCGTTGCACTCACACCGATCACCATGAAGTGCTTCGAACGGCTGGTCATGGAGCACATAAAGAAAAATCTCCCCACATCTCTAGACCCATTTCAGTTTGCATACCGGTCCAACAGATCAACTGGGGACGCCATATCCTCTGCTCTCCACCTTTCACTGACACATCTGGACAAAAAGGACACCTATGTTAGGATGTTATTCATAGACTTTAGCTCCGCCTTCAATACAATCATCCTGCAAAAGCTGATTGTGAAACTGAGTAGGCTAGGCCTGAACACCACTCTCTGCAACTGGATTTTGGATTTCCTGACCG
>JBBPDC010000109.1:24660277-24672126 GCA_037974485.1 Hemigrammopetersius urotaenia
AAAGTCCTCCTCTCTACTCTTAACAAATTTTACCTTAGGAGCTGTTTTTAGGGCTAAGATGTTTTGTGAATCATTTTCATCTTTACTGAGATTTAATCCTAAATTTAAGGGAAATTCTAAGTAAATTCCACAATTCTAAGATTTTTCTTAGAATTACATCACTAGGAGACACTTTTAGGCTTAAGAAGCTTTGTGAATACGGGCCCTGGAGTATAGGATGGCTTTTATAGTGTAAATGTGTTTGTTGTCTGTGTTAGGAAATTTAAAGGAGATTCCAGCAAGCGGTCCTCATTTTTTCCTAATTAACTCATTAAAGCCAAGTGCCTGGGAAACTGACCCTAAGCTGTAAACAGAGTGGGTTTGGTGAGACTGTTGACAGTGGTGGTAAATGGAACCAGACGTCTGCCTCTTAGAGCAGAAAGTTACTCCATGAGATGGTCATGGATGTGCCTGATGCCTGAGGCATTGATTTACCAGAGATTTGAGAAGCTTTCTGTCTAAAACTAAACTCATTCATGGTGAAGAGGTACATGCAGGAAAATGTATATGGACTATAAAGTCGAACTTGTGCAGTGGGTAATGGTGTTCTTAATTTTCAGGGTATGAAAAAAAATCTCTCTGACCAATCAGTAGTGTTTCTACCTGACATTTTGGTAACTGCTCAGCTCACTTAGAAACAATATAATACATAGTTGAAAAAATAGTCCCATGTATCAGGTACAAGGTACTAGATATACTTAAAGCAAAAAATTAAAAAAGGGGAACTGAGTCAAATCAATCCAGTATCATGCAGTCAAAAATGATCACTGATGGGATTGTGTCCTAGAAAGTAATACTTCAGCATGAGTTTAATGGTAGGGGAAACACTGGTGTCCATTAAACAACAAAAGAAGCAGAGTCATTTGATTTTCACCGTTTGTCTTTAATTACCCCCCCCCCCCAGTATAAAACAACATAACACAACACAAACGTTACACAGATTTCACACAATACAGTTTAAAAGTCATTTCAGTACCTTTTTGCAATAGTAACTTGTACAATATGGATTTAAATATCATAAACAAATCCCAGAGGGCACGATAAGTTGTGTATGTTTTATTGGCATTGTTATCTAAAGGACATTTTTTGTATGATCAAGAAAATGTGATTCTGGGCTTTTAACCTGGACATGTCCATGTCATCGTGTGAGTTCATATCCGTTTTCCAAATCAATGTTTTCTTGCAGAACCTTCGCTAAGCTACATCAGAGCGTGAAATGTGAGCAGTGTGCGCGCTGAGGATGGTCTTTCTGGGCTGAATTCACAGCTGTTTCTTGTTAGTGGTGTAGGCAGCAGCCTCCGCTTCACGCCTGGTGTGGTTTTGGAGGTTTTTTGTTTTCACAGTTAAAAAACTCTCCTGTATCGGAGAATCCAGAGAACCTTCTCCTGAATGGGGGGGTTAAATTGTCTTGTAGCATTTGTAGAAAAGAATGAATGCCTTTTCTGAAAGAAGTAACAGGCCCTGCTGTTGTTTTCTGCTTAGCTGTTCTGTCTATAAATCCGAGGAGCTATTAAAATCAAAGCAAAACAAAAATGCCACCACTAAGTAAATCCACACTTTCAAATCTGAGGAACGCCAGACATTGTTTTCTGAACTCAGATCTCCAAGCATGCAGATATGGAGGTCGTACGTTAGGTGAGTGTGTAGCAAAATGATGCACAGCGAAGGATGCACAGACTCCACGTCTGTCCACTCTCCGACAAAAACCGGCAATTAAAGTCCACCTTTGCTCACTAATTTAGGGAGTTGATCTTGGCCCGCAGATGATAGGGCAGCCCAGATAACAGGACTGCTTTTCTGGGAGAGGGCGGCTAACGGTGGTGGTTTACGCTACGGGAGCATTTGTAAATGTTATATGAAACATGCCAAACTGAAACCAACACCGTTCATGTCCACGTTTGGGTACAAAACCATAACATGCATTGAAATCAACACTGCGTATTATAAATAGCAAATCCTACACCATTTGGTCCTCGAAGAGTATCTGGGCGTACACGGTTCCCGTCTTTGACGCTTTGGTGTCCGGTAGAGGCTTAACCAGTTCAAGCTCTGCATATGTCAGGTTCTCTTCTGCAATCTTTGGCTGAAGTGTCGAGGAGGACAGAAGAAGACAAATTATTCAAAGGAACCAAGAGAAACTTCGAGCATTGATGGGCATAAATCTGCACAGCTAGTCACCAACCCTGGTTCTGGAGATCTAACTTCCTGAGAAGTTTAGTTTCAGCCACAATCTGCAACACCTGCTCTGGATAATGAGCTTTTTCAGTAGGCCCTGATTGGCTGGAGTGTTAAGTAAGAGGAATGACAGCATGTTAAATACAGCTAGACTCAGCAGGAGAGTAGAGCACCAGGATGAGGGTTGGTAACCATTGACCTAAAACTCACTTTCCTCACATGCTAACATATCTTCTAGATCTGGATATTGCCAGTCAGAACACACAGCACACATGCTAGCTAGCTAGCTAGCTATAAGGCTATCCTAGCACATGCACTGAACTAGCTTGTGAATCTAGTAAGTTGTAATAGAATGGCATGGATATTGTATTGATTTCCACCAATATAATTATCTCTCATTTTTGAGCATATGGGATGTGGTGAAATATGTCAGGTAGGGGCACTTTGTTAGCAAACTCTTCAGATAATGCTTAGTATTTCAGCTCGCTCAAAAGTTATGACCTGAATAAAAATGATGTAAAATTTGCTGCAGTGGATGGTAACTTTCAGCACAGCTGGAAGACTCTTTAATTTCACTGCAGACTTCAGGAAACTTACCAGAGTGATCTTTCTTGGCTGAGGTTTTAAAAGTTTTGGCTTTCGCAGTTTGTCTGCAATGGGAGCTGGGGAGTAACACAAAGGTAACATTATCAGTGAGGGTCTCAGAGCTTTTTCTAGAGAAAGGAATGGGAAAAAGTTCAGTGATGTCTACCAACAAAGATGTAAGAACACACTGACATGTGAGGTTTACCTTTTGCAGGGATCTCTGGTGGCACGTCCACCTGTTCTATGTTTTTCTTTGTCTTGTACTTCCTCTGCTTCTTGGGCAGAGCTGGAGACAGGCTGACCACACTAGTGACCGTCTCCCCAGAACTAGACACCGAGAGATCAATTCAGTTCATTTACATTTGTGTCATTGTCAAAAAGCAGCTTTCCAGTAATGGAATAATGACAGGAAAAAGCCCTCTAAGAGCACGAGAAGAACGAAGACACCGCATTTAAAATGCTTTAAAAGTATATTTATATACCACATATAATACCATGTGATGCTTTACATAAGCTTGTATAAGCAGTACCTCATTAAAAAGGAGTATATGATAAATTCACTATTCACTGAAAAGAACCATTATAGAATGAACTATAGAATTAAATAATGAAGAATTATAAAGCACTATAAGTACATATACATACTGTATATGTAACTCATTATGCCTAGCCATTACTAGCTTTTTTCTTTCTGAATTATTCCAGTCAGTTCACAATTATGTATTATCAGACCCGACATTATAAAGTCATACACTCTTGTTTTATGGATATAACTATTATCTCTTCCAAGCAGTTGTACAGACAGTTTTGCCTGTCAGTATAAGGTGTTATGAGTATTGTATGATTCTTTTTACATGCATTTATAAATCATTTATGAAGTCTTTGTTCACATGATTGGGAATTACTACTAATCCGCTAATTTTCACTTTGGGATTTTGCAGTGTTATGTTGTAAGTATACATTTGATGGTAATTTTGGGTTGAACAGAGACATTTAGAGCTTGTAGGTGGTGTCCAATTAACATGTTCTTTACTTTGTGGGCAGTTTTACAGTAGCGGTTTCATTCCTCTTCCTCCTCCTGGCCTTTAAACTGACCTGGTGCAGTTACAGTGAATATAATGTGTAACCCAGTAAAAGAGAACAGTTACCAGCAGAGTCTGACTGCCTAATTATTCATGTCGGTGTGTATTATGGGACTGAATTTCACCAATAAGCGTAAATTTACTAAAGTGGTAAAAATGATCATATGATCATATTTTAAATCAGTTTTAATTTCAGTTTCTTTGAAAAGACCTAGAAGATCATATTGAGGAATGATAACATAAATTAGTGAAAAAAATGTCTTTATTTTATGCAACATACTGACCTGTTCTGAGGGCTCTTGACCAAATGATAATTTTCTGCAAAGACAGGAGACACCAGAGAAAAACCCTGAACATCAGTTCATAGGAGAGTTCTGTGATGCTTACTTCTGGAATCATAAGGCCTAACAGAGATGCATTCACACGCATTCAATGCTGGTACCTTTTAAACGCCTCTTTCTCTGTAGATACTGGCAGCTCACAGCCACAGTGAACATACACATACACAGCAGCCCCACACTACAGATCAGCACCGCACACAGATACACGTCTGAAACACAAACCAAACACGAGCTCTCCTCACTTTATGTCCTTCACTTAACAAGTTCACATAAGAGCAGTGGTGGCTCATGTACTAAATATTTTCATCTATAACATATGAAATAAAAGATTAGAGCAGAACAGAACATACAAAACAATGAATAAAAGAAGAAATCCTTTATCCGAATAATTTAAAGTAGAACTATTTTGACATTTCAACATTGTTCCATAAACTATAGTTTTCATTGGTCGATGAGGGAGGGTTTGTCAATGGAACTAGAGTTCCAAATATAATTTATATAAATGTTCAAAATGTTAGAAATTGCTCTCTTGAGGCACCTCTCCGAGAGAGTGAATAAAATTGAACATAAAATATCAAAGATATATATTTTGCTTTAATGTTGAAAGTAAAAAATCATATTAAATATTTTTTACAAAGTATCTTTTTTCTTTGAAAAGGAGTGGGATGAAAGAAAAACTGAGGAATGGGAACTGTATTAATAAATATACAGTACTTTAATGAGGTGTACTTTGTTACTGTCCACCACTGCACAACCTGTACAACAGGGTCATCAACTTTAAACCACTGGCAGCACATAAAACAACCGCAGCAGCTCTGCTCTGCTGCCTCACCACTGTCTCCTCATGTGCTGCGGAGAGAATGGGTGGGAAGTAGTCTTTTCTCGGGTTTGCCTTTCTTTATTTATTTACTTTTTTTTTTACCTCAAATCTTCCAAAGGCCCTTCCTTCCGGTGCCATTTTTGTCAGAGACAGTATAGGTCAGTAGAGCTTTGTGGCTTACCTTCAAACAGACTCCACAGTCCCTCCTTGGTGCTGCCTGCTGGGAGGACGTGCACTGCGGGAGGAGAATAAGAAGTGCACACTCATCACTGTGGCTCCGTTGCCTCTGTAATTGCACGGCACGCAGGGTTAAATAAAGTTAATTATAGGGGGGAGACATGTGGGATGATAGCACGGAGGCTATCCCTTTCTCTGGACGCGTCTGTTCTCGGCCAGTGGCTCATGATGGCTGACACCCACCGTGACGCTCCGAAATACCCAGAACCACCAGCAGCAGACGAAAGAAAGGCTGGCCTGAACTGTAGTCTCCGCCAGCTGGACTGCTGTCTATTACTACCTTGCTGGGTGTCCACTAGGCCAAGTGCAGATTATAATAACCTAATCTGTACCACATTTATGTTCATTAGGCAAAGATTTTCCACCTTGACGAAAAGCATACCAAAGATTTCTGTCTTTTTTCATCGAAATACATGAAAACGTCAAAAACAGTGCCGACTGACACTAATACAGAACTCTGACTGCTGCTTGTTATGTTACATAGTAATTATGGCCTTAGAATGTAGCAAAGCTATAATAATAATTCATGAACCCAGTGGCTTATGTACAGTCATGGTAGATGTCATAAGTTTTGACAGATTATTACAACGTCATAACACCATTACTTGTGAAGTGTCTTTTCATACATGCATTATAAATGCCTTTTTCAAGCACCAGTTGTCATAAAAGCAGCTTTTGTTCATTCCTCAGCAACTGCCATTGTTGGATAAATGCCCGTGTAGGTCTAAGATCAGTTGTCATGAAAGGCTTGCGTTTTGGAGCCTCATGAATGGTGTCCTTCAGCGGAGTGTTGCCAGCTCTGCTAATCTACAGCTTGGCTGTAAAATGCCTTGTTCTGCTTCAGAATTCAGCAGCGCATATTTATGAGAACGGTGGTCCGTCTCTAGAAATAACTGTGACCAACCACAAGCTGTGTTTAGTTCTATGTGCTCCTTATCATGGACTTCTTAATCAATCCCTTATTTTCATGCATGACAGAACTTTCGCTTGAATCACAGAAATCATTTTTGGACAAAGAGCCTCAGATAAAAATTGGTGGGCCGCAGCTTCCATACTTTATGAAGGCTGTAAAAAAGGGGGCAGATGGGAGATGCCCCTGGAATTCATTTTTGGAAGATACAGAGCGAGGCTCCCGCAAAACCACGGCGTCAACAGGGCAGCCGCGTGCACTGAGACGTCGCTGCTTCTTCCTCAAAAATGCTTCTCAGATGGAACAAATGTGGTTATGATCTAATGCAGCTACTACAGGGGCCTCTTGGCAGTCAGGATTTTTCACTGGTGATCTTACAGTTATGAGCTCCACGCATCTTCTCTGAACTCACATTTAGATCTCATGCAGGTCATTTAGCTTTTTGACGGATCTAGCTGTACTTCCTGACATGTTTTCCGTGGTGTTGTTATCCTGCCCACAAATGTTGTTGGTATTCTCTCCTCTCCCTGTGCTACTGTATACTTAAATCCCCACCACATCCTCTGTGTGTTCAAAAAATCCCAGTGGCTCCTTTTCAATCTCAGTGGCCTTACGAATACTTTCAGGAAGAACATTACAGAGATTCATGGTTACATTGATGAAGAAGAGAGGCCTCATTCACTAATTTGATCAAAAAAATGGATAAAAATGGATGAAAATGACAGATTTGTTATGACGGCTTATGTTTTTGTGTTAAATCGTGCCAAATACGTTCTATCAGCTGTCACAACACCAGTTAACTGTCCTGAAAATGACCAGTTACTGTTATATGAATGAACATGAACTGTCATGATGACTGGTTACAGTATATGACAATCGGATTGACATGTTTATGCTTTTTTATGTCAATTTAGTGTTGGGGTTTATATTGGGTTTTTATAAATCATTCAAAGGCACAGGCTGAAAATTTAATTATCTCAGAAAGGAGACATCTGGTTCTTTTTTGTGTAGGAAAGAAGTTGAGAGTGTTCAGCCGAAGGTGATTGGCGATTTGGTCAGTTTCCACTTGAAAATAGCAGTGATAAGGCTTTTTAAAATAGCTTTGGGAATTAAAAAGAAGGCCCTGGACATCCTCCCACATTTGAATTGATAGCAAACTGAAAGCAAGGCATTTTCTCTACAATATAAAATGCGTTTTACCAATTTATGACCCTGTTACTCTTGTCTGGAAAGCTAAGATTCTAGACAGTTTTGCCTCAGATGTCGCACTAGTCTCTGCACTGGGTTCCAGATGGCTAATCTATTACTCTCCCACCACTTTTTCCTTTCTCCTCCTCCTTACACGCTCACTCTTTAGCATCCAGGCTGATATATTATCTGAGAGCTATGGTGCCACTGTCTCTTTGGCCTCTGTGTGTTTGTGTTTGTACGTCTGGGCTGTAATTGGACAAAGGGAAACTCTGCGCCGCAGCCAGTGTCAATAGTGTTTAGCTGTAAGGAAGCCAGCGGTCCTTTTGTTGTCCTCTCTAAAAACAGCTACACTGATCTCAGGCTGCCAAGAGACAACTATAATGACTTTTATTTGAGAAATCTAATGTGGAAAAATATGAATAATACTGACCATGCCTTTCGTTTCTGCGGCACTTTCCAGTGGCCCAATGGAAAGCAATGGATTTTTACGCCCACGAAAGCCTTGAACTAGAGTTGCAATAGTCAGCGGATCAAACGTTGAAATACGAGATTGAGAAGGACAAGAATTACTTGTAGCATTATTGTGAAGGTGGATTTTTTCACATGGGCATCAATTGACAGGGTGGTTTCTAAAAGGCAGTGGAGACAGCTGTGTCACTTAAAGGAAGTTAAATGAAATAAGTTTAATAGATTCTGATTCAGAAGCAGACTGGTCAGTGCTTCGTTTGATACATTATTTCAGCCAGTGAGTAATCATTGATCCATGAAATTGTTATATTTGTTGTACCATGTTGAATTTAGGCATCTTCAGCATAACAATGAAAATCCAACTAAGTAAAGAGGAGGAAGTAGACAAGGGGTATCCAGGTCTGGTCCTGGAAGGCCGTGTTCCAGCACAGTTTGGCAGTTCTCTCCTTAAATACAGTCACTAAACCTCGCAATTAACAACTAAGTGTATTTGACCAAACTATGCCAAACACCCTCCAGGACCTGCACCGACATAAGAGTTCCAACCCTTGTGGGTGCCACAAGGTAGATGTTGAGGTAGTGCAGAACAAAAACACATTTCCTTTGTAAGGGCAACTAAACCTGGAATGCTTAGTCAAAACTGTCACTCCAGAGTAAGGCAACTGTTTTAGCTTTGACCCTATCAACAAGGGGATCGCTAGTTCGGTCCCTAGTCGTGCTGCAGACATCCAAGAGGAGACCATGAGATGACAATTGACCTCAGTCTGTCTGGGTGGGTAGAATGCTCCCCTCCACATCACTTAGCATCACGCTAGCCACCACAGGGTGTGTTAGCAGACTCTGTAGTACTGAAATTAGCATTCCCTTCCAAGTCCTTCAATCAACTGGGTGTAGGCTCCTGTTGTGTATACTGAGATTTTTAAGCAATCTTACTGATAAACTAGATGGTTCACCATCTTTTCTTCTTATTCTGAAAACAAAAAGAAATTCAGTTTTCTTTTTCTGATTCTGATCTTCAGTCATTGCTACACAACATGGCTGAAGTCACTCTAAATCACCCCATTTCTACATATGAACACATTCTGCCCCACCTGTTCTAGCTAATGAACTTCTACAGCTGTCCTTCATGAGGTGGATCACCTAGAGGGGGGTGGCTATGTATACAATTTTAGATGTAGGGATGTAGCTCTCAAAGAAGAGGAATGCTGACCATTGTTCAAGGCTATTTAGACACATTTTCCTTGTACTTGCTGTTTGTATAGAAATGATGGCAAAAATAGACATTTTGCCCAAAAATGTCTGGCTTTAGAGACGAACAGAAGTTCAAACCTTTAGGCTCCAACCACACAACTTCTCTATTGAGTAAGGGGTTGGTTCAACAGTAGAATCCTTGTCCTGCTATAGAGACTGAAGAGGTCTTACCTTTGAGTTCCGTTGCTGCTGTGGAGTTGGTGGATGGCTTCCATCGTTCTCGATGTTTCTTAAACTCCTGGACTCTGCAGCTGTACAGGCCTTGGTCACTACTGGCGATGTTGAGGATCAGGAGGTCGTAGATCCTCCCTTGCTTTACCACTGTTAATTTCATCTTCGGCTTGGTGAAGCTCTTGGTGTAGTTTCCGTAGAACTTGGCGCGCCTCATGTTCACTTTAGCAACCAATAGCTCGTCACCTCCCCACGTCGGCTGGAACATCCAGCGCACCACGGGGAGGCTGTCCGACTTGCGTCTCTGGGTCACCTGGCAGGAGAGTGTGACATTTTCGCCCTCTGCAGCCACCATGAACGGTGATGGAGTGACTGTGATGTTGAGGGCTCTGCACACATCTGGAGATGGAAAAAGCATATCTGGATCATATATTGCTCTATCTGATGTTGGCTGGGGATAATTAGACACAGGTTTGTTGTGTGGTGTAATATCTAAGAGGTGACATTTTCCACAGCCCACTGGCTCTGCTCAGCTTAACGAGCTCTTTTTGACAGTCCATCTGGAGAGTGTTATTTGGAAATGTAGGTCCACAAATGGAGGCAGTTGAGCTTTATTAAAAAGTTACTGTGTTGACTAAATTCTAGCTTCAACGTCTGGCTATTCTTGCTTCACAACTGTCCACAAACAGAAGGTACATTTGTAAAGACCAAATATATGAGCTGTCCTGCAGCCTGCCATCCTTTCTGGATGTAGTGACGTCTGCCCATGTATAATGCACCAGTACCACCCTGGCTCCAGTAAGGGAGGAGTCAAAAACCACAACATGCTCCACGGCTCTGCTTTCAGATCTTTTGCTTTGCTTTTCGTGGGAAAAAAGGGCAAACAAGAGAAAATGTTTTTTGTGTTGCAGTATGTCTGTTTTGAATCAAATATCAGCTTAATCTACATTGCAGTGTCATTCTTTGCTGACTTTCATCCCTACTTTTCCCCATTTATGACCACAAAGATGCACATTTAAACACCCTTAAAAGGATGCCCCAAACTGCAAGTTGAGCTTACCTCCAATAAGAACTAGAGTCAGGAAAACTGTCACCACTGCAGAGATCTTCATTCCTGTCCTTCAGGCTCCATAAACCCTCAGTTAAACGTCGCCGCAGAAAGGCGCTCGTTGAATCCTCTTTTTTTTTCACACCCTCTCTCTCTTCTCCTGCTGCGAAACTCGAGACGGGGCATGCCCTGTTTCTCCTAAGCGGACTCCCTCGCTCCTCCTCCTCCTTCCCATACACATATGCTCCTGACCTCCTTGGTTTTGTAACTCATGCACTGTTTGGAAAATCTTACTCCGTGATCCTTTGGTTCCTAGGACCTGAGCGATTTAAGGTGTACCAGTTGTGCTCAAGTTCTGGACATACTGTGTCTTCCAGCAGTCCATGCTCTTGGCTGTCTTAAGAGCATTTTGGGTGAAAATATTGTTTAATATTTTGCCAGTCAAGCAAACCGTCTGCTGCTTGCTCTGTATTTTGGAGAAGATCTTGGAAAATTTGTACTGAAGTATTTTGTTCCTTCATTCCTGGTGGGTTCAGTGATAAATTAGTCATGACAAAGATGCAAAACTGCCTCAATGTTTCCCGCTTATTCCCAACTTATTGTCCACACAGTGGCCTGTTTACTCAATTACTGGGTCATTTGGGGGCTCTTTATGAACTTCACTTTTGAGCTGTTTTGGGAAAGTGTATATATATTTTAAACATCAATATGTATATCATTTAAATCGCTTTATTTTAATGCATACAATAATGTGTATATGAGTGTTAGAAACTCCCTTAGTTTTATTATTAATAATAAAACTAAATATTCCTCTGTTTGTGAGATTTTGTGGATTAGAGACTCTCAAACTACTCCTCACTCAGACTCCACCAAAACTACTTCTACTGACTCTAACTGTTCTCTTCACACTGACTCCAACAAAAACTACTTCTACTGACCCTTAACTGTACCTACTCTGTTTGCCGTAGATGGCATATCTGACCAACAGTGATTGGTCAGTACACTAAGGTCTTCTATTGTTAGTTTTCCCAACAGAGACTCTTTTTCTCTCCCTCTTTCTCCGGGTTGATGAGAGGAGGATGGGTTCCCCTTTTGAGTCTGGGTTCCTCCAGAGGTTTTTCCTCCAGCTTTAGTGAATCTGAGTCTGTCACCATTGGCTCACTAAAGGCTCCGACCTGGATTCTGTAAAGCTGTGAAAAGTGCTAAATAAAAAGGATGCTTAGATCTCTGGGAAGACAAATATTCCCAGATTAGGATTAAGGCAACCCTAGACTAAAAAAGCATCTCCAGTACTGCCACAGCAGTTAAATCCAATACTAAGCCTAAACCATGTCTGGTAAGCCAGTATATTGAAGGAAAGTGAGCTTTAAAGTGCCCATTCCCTACATTTTAGCAACACTTATGGTGTTTTATGTCATTTTAAAAGAGTCAGCATTCGGCATTGTTTAACCTTAGAATTGTGTATTCCTTGGAATTAAACAGGATATTATTTTTCATTGCATGTTTAAAACTGCTGTATATGTAAATATAT
>JBBPDC010000109.1:24672226-24682877 GCA_037974485.1 Hemigrammopetersius urotaenia
TATATACACACACACACACACACACACACACACACACACACACACACACACACACACACACACACACACACATATATTTGTGTGTGTGTGTGTGTGTATATATGTATATACAGAAAATGAAGGAATGTAATATATGTAGTAATATATAATAGGTTTATTAAGTGAGGCATTATTTTAATCTGAACTGCTTTTTAATGTTTTTTTGGGGGGTATTTAACCCTTGCCACCCTGCTGTAGTTCTTAGTTATATGTAAATAAGTAAATGGTGGGAACGCATCCAGATGGCAAGTTGATATGAAATTATGAGCCCTGGAAAAAGTGGTGCCGTCCAAATCATGCAGGCCACCTGCTAGTTTCTGGGTTCATAAATTTCTCTAGGGTTTTGCCTGTGGTCAGCACTGGACTTCTGACAAGTTATATAGCACCCAAAATACCAGCTTCAAACCAGGCCCTTGCATGTTAAACAGATGCACTTTTTCCTATAATCAATGGCACAATGGTCTGATGCTACAGATGATCAAAGTTGGAGGAAAAATATTGGTTAATGAACTTGTACTCTAGTAGGTCAAAATACTCTCAGGCACCTTTTTGAAGTAATTTGTGAAAAGAAAAACCTGTGATTACTTTCTTAATCTGTGTTAGTGTTAAGTTTATCTTCTTATCCTAAACGTATTTAGGAAGAATTTGGTCTGAGGGCAGTTTTACAGAGGGACAAATGTAAAAAATACCAACACATTTTCTAATACTGACATCTAGTGTCAACTCTTTACTGCAGGACTTCACTTCAGCAAAACTCTGAAGGTATTTTGGTTAAGCCAAAAGGCTGAAATTGTTTATCTTCATTCTTGTAGTCATGACTGGTGCACATGGCTTGTGTGTTGGGAAAGGCAGCAAGACATCCTCCCTTCCTCTAAAAATAGCTCATGTTTGGCATGGCATATTTCTCTTCACTGTACAATCCACAAGATAGCTAACCACACACTTTCATGGGAAGTTAGATACTCTGAAAAGAAAGCCTACATAAGTGAACAAATTCAATATATCCTTATGTCTTTTTTTATAGGAAAATCATGATAGTGGTCAAATTTCTATTCATGGCAACCTGAGACATTACTGACCTCAGCCTGAAGAAGGACTACACATTCATCATGAACTGTCTAGAGAAACGACATGTGAGCCTTAAAGCAGGCACACAGCATCTCGGCTACCTGGATAACTTTATGGATGAGACAGATCGGGAAGTTATGAGCCTCACAGACCGTGCCTTCAAGAGCCTATGCATTGGTGATGAGGCAATTTACAATGACTCTGAGTTCTCGCCATCACCAGTAAGTTGCCGCAAGCCACTAGCTGAAGAAGTACCCAGAACGACTCAAGAGAATTGTTTCTTGGCTGTCAAGAAACAAGGGGCTCACCGGCTCAATGGTGTGATTGACACATCATGGCAAATCAACAATGACTCATCACTCTTTGCAGCATTCACAGCCAAGAAGAATGGAGATAATACCAAGATAACAAACGGGGACTCGTGGGACAAATCGGCACTTCTAAGCATCCAAAGGGAACTGTCTGAATTTTCTTCAGATTATCACAACAATCTTACAGATGAACATGCTTCTCAGGTCAAGAATCATCTCAAATCGTGTGAAAAAAGCAAGGATATGTCCACTCATTCAGGGAAACCAAGCAAACACAGTAAATTCAGTAAACTAAAGAAGCTAAATTCCAAAAACTTCTTTCTTCACAGTGAGTTCAGCCCATTCCAGTCATGGAGGGAGTTAAATAAGTTTCCTTTCGGATTGGAGAACTTAGAAATTTTCCAAAGCAGTGGGCCACCTGAATGGTACGAGTCCCCACTTTATAAAAAACTTACCATGTCCCACCGATTGCATGTTCCACGGTCAAATAAGGAATGCCAGCACAGCCCACTCTCAGCACTTCAAGAAAAGCCAGAAGCTGAGGTATCACAACAAGCTGCACAGACTTTGAACACTGTGCCATTAAATACAGAAAGCCAGTCAAATGAGTCAGAAACCCACACTCAGGTTCTGAGTACATGCAACAGCTCAGAGCAGAGGTGTCAGTCTGAAGGGGACCCAGGTGCCCCTTGGAGGAAAAACAAAAGCAGAGCAAAAAGTGCAGTCCCTACCGGTCAGTCCATTATGAGCTCTTTTGCATATGAAAGGACAAAAACTGGAGAAGAGAGTGTGCTACCAAATAAAAAGGAGGTTAGAACAATGGAAGAACAAGCCTCCTCAAGTTCAACTCCTTTTAGCATTTCACAGCTGCTAACTCCAGTCATACCTTCCAGACAGGGAACGGGAAACTCAGAGGTACTTCAGACTGCTCTAACACCTTCTACCCTTGACCTGCCATGGCTCCCTGAAACAGAGATGCGTCCATCACCTGAGATCAAACGGGAAGGCTACAAATCCATGGTACCAAGTCTGCTATTTAATCTTAAAGACAACAGAAAACGGGTCAAGACAATGTACAGTCCACCGAAGTTCAAAGCTTTAGATCCAGACCAAAACAAACTGTCTCCTCTTGTTGCTGCCAAAAATGGTCCAGAGGTTTCAGAGATACCTGAAGTCAAATCACCTGTACACCAAAAACCCCAGGTGTCTCCACTGAGCCCTCTCCCAGAGACTGAAGGCCAACAAAACTCTCCTCCAAGGGGACAAGAAAGTGGGGGTTTGCCAGATGACTTTTTGGCACTAAGTCTGCTGCAGGGTGGAAACAGAGACTCTCCTAGTAAACCTTTGAGAGCTAAAATCACATACCCGTCTTTAAATTTGTACCCAAAGGCTGGTCCAGTAGATTCTGATGCGGAAACCATGAAAATGCTGGCTGCCCCTGGTTCTCATGCTAAAACAGATAAAAGCAATGAAAAAGGACAGAACATTGATCATGCAAATAAAAATGATGGTAAAGAACTGCAAAGAAAACATGCACCAGTGATCCATCTCAACAAGCCTACTGACAGCACAAATACAGGAAGTACCCACATGGGCCACTCTAAGACTAAAAGAACTGATGGAGAAGTACAGAGTGAGAATACCTCAAAGGAAAAACACCCCCTTGCAGTTCTAAAGATGCACAACACAAGATCAGATGCACTGATGTTGTCAGGTGGCAGAAATCAAGACAAACAGAACATGGGAGGAATGCATAAGACAGAGCAAAGCCTTGTCAAAGATAAAGAATGTCTAAAGAAGGAGCCAAAACTTAAGCATTTTTTCTCAGCAAGGCAAAACAACTACATCAAAAGTCAAAGATGTGTTAATGCAGATAATGTGGCACAAGAAGAGACTGTTGTTTCTGCTGGACGAGATGACGATAATGATGATAGTGGACTCTCGAGGATGTCAGGTCATGCAAATGTCAGGGAAGGGAGGAAAAGTAGACAGAATGTTGCTGTGCAAAAAGCAAATGACATAGTTGATAGGATACAGGATGGAGCATCTTTTAGAGAAGGTGTAAAAAATGATGCATTCGGCATTAAAGATGATATGAATGTTTTGGTCATTGGCGATGAGCAAGGTGTACCTAAAAAGGATGCTCCACCCATGAAAGGAAACACATCTGCCAAAAGAGCACTGTTCACATCAAAGGATCAAGTGCTGATGAAGAGAGTTATAGCTCCAAAGAAAGATAACATAGTAATGGATAAGTATGAACTAGCAAAAGTAGCGCTGGAGGAAGTGATTGCTGAGCGAGAGCAAAGAAAAAAGAAAGGCAGAGATGAGGTTAAGGCATTTATGGATAATTATAAGCAGGTAAATATGTTGCCGTCAAGTCAGAAGGACACGTTAGAAAGTGTTACAAAAGAGAAGAGGGGAGGTCAGAAGGGCATCTCTGATTTTAAACCTAGAAGCCAAATCGTTCAAAGTATGTCAGGAGGGGATACCAAATATGGTGAAAGTCATGTGGCTGAGGTAAATTTAGCTGGGCCTTGTAAGCAGGGAGGTACTGCCGAGTACAGCCAGTGTGCAGCTGGACAGATAAAATATACAGAGAGAGACAGGTCTGGCAGACGTCGACAGAGTGGGACTGATAATGTCAAGCCAGTGGATAAAGTAACTGAACTTGAGGAAAAAGTGCCTGTTCTTAGAAATAGAAGCATTATGCAAGAGAATCCACGAGTTACTAATGACGATAGCGAGTTGGCTGTTCAGAAAAAGAACAAACCTGAGGTTCCTCCTAGAAGAGGGAGAGCAAATTCTCAAAGTGAGGCAAGACATGAGACAGACAGAAGGGAAGATGTTGAAGGAAGAGCTGTCAAATCAGGTAGAAATGTAGAATCAGTAAACAGGGAGAACGTGAAACCTAATCAACCAGCTGATAGAGGAGCCATGAGAGGACTCATGTCAGCCTTTAAGGAAAAATTTAAAAGAGAGCTGGAAGCGCAAAGCATAAATGTCCAGGAAATTTTGCCTCAAGGAGAGGGTCCTAAGGTCGACCCTAAAAAGGACAAAATAAAATCCATGGAGATTGTGCCAGTGAGTTCTCCTGCATTTGCGGCAACAAAATGTGACCACATTGTAGCAGGGATCGATTCAGACAATGCATCTGACAAAGATTCAAAACCACCTGTGATCAATCAGGAAAAGAAAGCATGTAATGATGTCCAAAGCACTGAATATGAAATCATGACGGAGAAAGACAGCACGGATAAAAAGGAGAGTGAATGTGTTTCTGGGGTTTTGAGGAAACCAGATGACAATCAAAACAAACCCAAAAATCACTGTAAAGACTCTAAAGTCAGAGAGATTTTGAGTGGCCTTGAAAAGATAAAAAAGGTTAAACCTGACAGTGATTCTGAGAAAGAAACCTCAAGCACACTGGAAACATCAGAATCGTTCAAAGCTGAGAATGTTGTGTTGGATAGTGTTACAATTCATGATATTCTTAAACATTCTAAGCCTTCACCATCAGCAGATGTTGAACAAGAACAAGACAACCTACTTTCAGATTCCTCAAAGGAAAAAGAAGGGTCACTGTCAAAGACTGAAGGTGATCTGACCAGTCAAACAAGAAACCATGATCAAAACTTGGAGCAAGCAAGTGAACACTGTGTTTCTGACAGGGTAGCATACCCCACAAGCGATTTGGAAAAAGGAGGATGGGTGCGTTGTTTAATAGAATCAGCTAGAAATCTAACACCAACATGTCAGTCCAGTGCGTCTTCTCCTACAATGGGAAAACTTCCTTTATTCAAAGTGAAAGACAACACATTTAGCTCATCCCCTGTAACCAAAACTGTAAGGCCTATCTTGCATAAAAGCATCTCTGAATTTAGCCAACCATGGTCTCCCAGGGAGAGCTTAAGTGGATCTGAAAAGGGTGAGCAGGACCTCTTCAAGGACTGTGTGGAGATGCAAAGTCCAATCATACTTTCTCCAACCCCACCTTCCACGCCTGTTCAAAGCCCCCCGCCCAATCCGTCACTGATGAATCCCATATCTCCTTCAGCCATACAATTCACAACAAGCAGGGAGGGAAAAGGGCAGCTGGATAGTCTCTCAGTGCCTGAAGAGGATGAGAGGCGTTCTGCTGTGAGCTCTGCTTCCGAGGGAATAGAGAGCTGTGGAACAAGCATGGGAGATGCTGTGGAAGACACAGCACCTAAGGAGGACACTGAGGGATCTAAGGCACCAAGTGAGAGATCTGGATCTGCCTGCAGTGGCACTGACAATCAGTCTCAGGTCAAGCCTCCAGCTGTCCCTCCAAAAACAGAGAAAGCCCTGCGCCGTGCTATGAGGCTGACCACAAGGAGGATCCAGAAGGCGGAGACCAAGACCAAATCTGAGCGCAAAGGCCGGAGCAGTGAAAAAAGTGCCAATCACAAACCTGAAAGGAGACACCACAGCAGTGACAGCAGGTCAGACCACATAGGGCACAGCGTAGAAGAAAACAATATCGACAAACTTTTGGGAAAGACTCTCCGAAGTGAAAGGCATGCCAGACAGGAGAAACACTGTAAGGAAATAGATGCTAATAAGAAACTACGACATGAAAACCATGGCAATCTAATCAGTAACCAAGCTGATGCGAAGAACCGCCTAAGTGAAAAGCAAGCTTCAGAGAAACTAGAAGGCAAAGGTCTTGATGTCAGAAGCGCAGATGCCCTTAGTGAAAGACTGGGCCGTGCCAGTCTTAAATATCTGCCTGATAAACTGGATCGAAGGGCTCACAGCTTGGACAGATATGTGAGTGATAAAACTGAACTCGGCTGCATCTCTCAAGTGAATGGTGATCCCTCAGAGAAACTCAGCACTTCAAAGAGAGCACCTGTACGTCAGAACAGCGTAGAACATGCTTACGCTTCTACGACAACCAGCATTGTAACGCAGTCTTTCCCAATGACCCAAAGGAAACTCTTGCAGGATCCTGATTCAGGCCAATATTTTGTTGTGGACATGCCAGTGCAGATCAAGACAAAAACCTTTTTTGATCCAGAGACAGGAAGTTATGTCCAACTGCCAGTTCGGTCACCTGAAGCCTCTGTACCACAAGCTCAGTCTATGGAAATTGTGAACGCGCCCCCTCTCGTGCTGTATCATGGCTTTGTTCCCATGCCGATTACAGCACAGAAATCTACCTTCAACGTGGGCTCTGTGATTTCCCCTGACAACTCGGAGGTGTTTGAATCCAGTGAAGAACGCAAGGTAGTCAGACAGCCAAGCACTGAGCCTGCAAATGTATCACATGAGCACTTAGCTAAGGAAGGAGCTGAGAATGTTAGATGAAAGCAGACAAAGGCATTACAAACCAGCAAGATGCTGAACATGTCTGAATCCAGGCATTAAGGCTGTCTGTTCAGTTGTGCTTTCGGGAGAAATGGCATGCTGGTATGACATCGAATAGATGTTTATACGCCATGTCCGTGTCTATAATGCTCAGAAGTAACCTTGTTAATGTTTTGTTCTTATAAAAGGAACGCACCGCTAGTCCCCTCACTGCCTAAAGCACTATTTTGTAATGACAATATGAGGCCGGACTGGGGTATTGTGCTATCACAGAAATGTTTGAAAATAGCGCTTTGCCACCTTATTTTGATACGTTTTATTTTAAGTACTTTTGCAGACAAAAGAGTGCACTGATTGAAGATATGAAGCATAGTTGCTTTATGTGTCTTAAATGGCATATTAATATTGCCTTCAGTGCTATTATATTTGAGTGTATTTTTGGAATGAATGATAGAGTTCAGGACTTGTTGGCTTTGTACAGTGTAAACCATTCCAATAAAACCATCTCAATGAATACAGACTTAGTTGAGTGCTTCTATGGCCATATTAATAACAACTTATGATTTTGAGTTAATGTGCAGAAAGATGTTAATTGATTACTCGCTCTACCCGAGAGGGACATGGATATCAACTGTCAACTGAAAGCAGATTTTTAATAAACTGCTATGTATTTGTAACCGTATTTTTTTACATTAATGACCCGAAATACACATCAGGGCTTGGGTGTATCAGTTTTAAAGAAACTCCTTCAGTAAAGAATGCTGAAACATAGTTTAATAGTTTTGTAATTGGTGACCGTCTAGAACTGACTGCTGTTTACAATACACTGATTCATCTATAAATTGCAGAAGATGTAGAGCAACTACTAAATGATTACTAAATCAAACGCACTTATTCTAAGTCAAACCTTTGTGACTCCTCTATCACCTCCCAGTGTCCCCAGTTGTGGATTCTCTTGGCTGTCTGCCTACAGTTCAGCTGGGCAAGATCTTAACCCTTCTCTGAAGGCATTCAGTGACCTGACAGAATCCACTGCTTTCACATAACCTTTGCAAGGACCACACATTCACACAGCATGCTAATTGCAACACAATGTCCTTTATTCACGATATTCACTCCTAAATTCAGGTTGTTTGATTTACAGTACTCCAATACTCCAAGCATTTCACGCATTCAGTGGCAGCCACAGCCGCCCACCACCATGTCGTCGTACTGTTTTAGCACAACATTTTCTTCATCGTCAAAGTACAGCAAACTTATTGGGTGAAGTATGTCTGGCACGCAGCATGGTCGCTGAACCTTGCTGGAGAGTTTTAGCGCATCCACTATGGACTGGACGATGGCGTGGTTTGTCGCTCGCAAACTCCCTCCGAGTGGAAACGGGCAGGACCCCAAACAGTGGTAGGCATTATAGCCTCTAGGAGATATTATCCATCCAGACCAGCCGATCTCAGCAAAGTCTACGTAGAGAGGTGTTCTCTGACACGTTATGAACTGCTCACGCTCGGCCACTGATCGAGGTGCGCTCCTGCGTATTCGCCTCAGGGACTGGTGGGACATTTTGGACTCTAAGACCAAGTCCAGTGGTGATCTACTGTCCAGACCTTGGTAGGAGCCAAAAGAGTCAAGATTTTCACTGAACAGTACTATAAAGTTAAACATAAAGCAGATCCTATTTAAATAGTGGTTAAATATTCTATTATGTGTTATATAGTTGAAGTAAGTAGACATTAAGAATTATGCTCCATGTGTTTACCTGAACCTCTTCGACCATCATCTGAGTAGATCACAAGATAGGTGTCGCTTTGATCAGAACTGGCTGCTCCTCCTACAGTTGTCTCGAACCACTGTCCCGTTGGCAAAGTCGAAACCACCAGAATGCCATTGTTTGTATCACTGTTGAAAATCCATTTGTTTGCCTGTTTTGCGATTGGGGACACATTTTGTAAACCCTCTGCATACTTTTCCCACCAGTATTACCTCCTGCTCTCCCACAGGACTGACTTGTAGATAATATTCACAAGCAGCCTGCGTCCTCACACCCCAGAACAACCTAATAATTGTTTCCTCTGGTTATCTACCAATAGCCTGGTCTTAGTTTCCATCCTCACAATGTTCGCTGTTGTCAGGGCCTGTTTAGTACTGATGCAGGGGTCAACCCGTAGCCCACAGGTTGGATTAGTTTATTAGAGCATTATGGTGAAGGAACCATTTTGGTTAAGGAACTATTTTGGCTATATGTAAGTTCCAGAAAAACTGCGGTATCGGGAGGATATTGACTCTCATAACTGGGTAGTTGCAGTTCCTAAAAAACTTGACCTGTGCATTACTACTGCTTTTGCTCTGTAAGGGTGCCCTCTAGTGCTCAACTTGTGGTTTGCTTAGATACTTGATGATGATAAGAAAAGACCTGTTTGTCCTTTCATTCTTTTTGTGCCATTGTTTAAGATATATTTACTATTTAGCTATATATTGCTTTTATTTACAGAATTGATATCTAAGCACTTAGAGGATTCTACCTCCTTGTTTGTAGATTTTATACTGTACTGCCACATCTTTTAGGTATGAATTTAGCGGCTTAAGTTTCACCCTTAAATGCCACTACTTTTATTCTGGGCTACCATAATATCTTTGACAGTAAGATAACAGAACAAACTATGTGTTACATCCTGACCACTAGTTATTTGAAGTTCAACGTCTGCAGTATCTTCACCGTACTGTGTTAGTGATGTTGAACACCTCCCATCCTGTGGTGTTCAAAGGCAGCAGCCTCGACGTTATCAGGTTTCCTCGCCATGGCTTCACTCTGCTGTCCAGCACCTCGTACAAATCCACCTGCATGCCAGGAAACATTAGTGTGGGTTGCCAGAGCCTTCAAAAAAGCTGCTGAATTCCAAAAAAGTTAAGAAATTTAGTGAAAACTTGAAACTAAAAGTGTAGACGTTTAAGGAATATTTTTAAGGCAAGTGAAAAAAGTCTGATTATAAATCTGCCTGGTTTAATTTAATATAATTTGGAGATTTTTCTTAGCTGTTCTTAATTTTGTGAAAGAATTTCACTTCCTAAAATTGCTTGAAGTGTGTAATGGTATCTTGAATTAAAGGGCAGCAAGTGATTTAGATACACCAATGCTTCTGGGTCATTTTGATAATAAAAGTGGTGGCACACCCACCTCCCTAATAGATTGTTGCTCATAAAATGATAAACATTAAACACATCAGTAGCAATTTCCCTTGTTTTATGATGAAGTTGAACAAAACCAGCAATTGCCTACTTACTTTATAAAAATGATGTCCCCTCAAAAATGGTTGTGAATGCCGGAACCATCGGAGTTCTGCTCTGATGACCTTTTCTCCACGGCTGAATGATGTCAGGTTGAAAAAGTGAAATGCTCCACTGGACTGAGCTGCAGAAAGAGGCAGGAAATTGTTAGAAGACTATATCGTGCATACATTACATTTATTGTATTTCTACACACCTGCATAGCTCCTCACGACATTTCCATCCAGACCCTTGTTCCTCTTCATGCCTGTTTCAGCCATGGCTGCATACAGCTCCATCATGAACTGAGGCACCTTGCTGTGCACCACGCCATGCTCCGGCTCCTTCAGAAGCTCATTCCAGCCGGACTTCTTAAAAGCTCCTGTAACCAGAAACCAGAAAGTACTGGGTCCAGAACATCTATGCTGGGTTCCCCTAAAGAACTGCAGAGGAACTTCTCAGTCCATCCAGCAGGATTCACAGGAGCTGAATGTGTTCAGCTCTACTTTTCCAACTTTGGATTTTCTGGTGTAAAATAAACCCCTTGGGCTTCACAGTGAGAGATTTACATTTACATTTACGGCATTTATCAGACGCTTTTATCCAAAGCGACTTCCATTCCCTAACTACAGGGGACA
>JBBPDC010000109.1:24682977-24712786 GCA_037974485.1 Hemigrammopetersius urotaenia
AGTTGGCGTACATTTGCTCACATTCTGCCGTCAAGTTTTTTTCTATAGATCGCAACGTTTGCGTATAAAGAGCCGTATGCATCTTTTAGGTCCCGTTTTGTGCGTACGCAACGGTTATAAATGAGATCCCTGATCTTTGGTTGTAGAGACACTTTAACTTCTGTTGTCATTTATAAGATTTGCTAAAATATTAGTGACCCACTCCATGGGAAGCAGTGGCACTTATGTGTAGAATGTCATGCATGGCATTTCTGGAATTTTAGTGTGTGCTGCATCAAAAGATGTTTCAACATATTGCTGTTGAAATGATCATTTTACAAACACTGTAATTGACACTGTTATGAATCTTTCTTCATAGACAAAGACTCCTTCTTGCTGAAAGTTTATAGCAGCAATGGCACAGGGTCTGAAACCAGCATCAAAAACCATAGAGTTACTTACAATGGATCTGACTATTTGGAACCAGTTCTCAGTTTGATCCAGTTTTCGATTCCTATCTCATAGCCTTTTTTCCCACATTTTGAGCTGAAGACCCATCTTTCCAAGGACCTTGATGAGGTCACTGATGTTTCTTCCTCAACTTTGGATCCTATCCCACCTCTCTTACATGTTCAGCATAAATTGGTGTGGTGACAGCGGGCAGCCTCGTCTGACTCTTTTGCCAATGTGGAACTAGTCTGTTCATTTTCTGTCGTTACTCGCTCATTCATCTGTGAAGAGATTCCTCATTAAAGAGTTGAGATACTTTGGGGTACCCATTTCCCTTTACGCTAGGTAGAGAAACATTTTGACTTTTGACCCGCTTGAATTCCATGGCTTTTCCAGTATTCCAGTGTACATATTAATATTTCTTGTCCCTTTGTCTTTCCTGAGTCCTGACAGCTAAAAAACAATTGTTGATGTTCAGAAATAATGAGAAATATCAGATACAGTGCTGTGAAAAGGATGGCCTCGTTTCTGGTTTCTTAGTTTTTTTGCATTATTGTCACACTTACATGTTTCATATTTAACAAAGATAAAATGCAGTTTTTAAAGTATGATTTTATTTATTAAGGGAAAAAAGCTACCCAAACCTACTTGACCCTTTGTGTAAAAGTAATTCCCCTCTAAATCTGTCACGCACACCGGGTCACGTGCACTCAAAGGGCACCGGAAATGACTGCACATCAGGTATAAAAGCAGGTATACATTCCTCGCACAGACACTGAAGTGACATACTTCCATGCTACGTGTCCAACCCTCTACTCAATTCACATTCCGTGAGTACTCAGGCTCTTCGGTGTGCGAGTCTCAACTGCTTTGTTGGAGCGTTCTCAGATTAAACAGCGTGGTTTACCAGCTCTCGCGTGCCAGTCACGCCCGGGCTCTTCCGCCATGCAAAGAGGCTGCGTCTTGGCCGTTCATTCCTGCTCCCTCGTGACAAAATCTAATAACTGGTCGTAGCACCCTTGGCAGCGACAGCTGAATTTGCTATAGCCGGTAATGAGTCTTGTACATTGCTGTGGAGGAATTTTGGCCCACTCTTCTTTGCTGATTTTTTAAAAATTCAGCCCGATTGGAGGGGTTTAGAGCAGGAATGGCCTGTTTAAGGTCAGGCCAAAGCATCGCATTTGGATTCAAACCTGGACTAGACCACTCCAAACCTTAATTTTGTTTTTTTGTGCAAAGGTGGATTTTCTGGTGTGTGATTGTTGTCCTGCTGCATAACCCAAATACACTTTAGCACTTTAGTTTAAGGGCATGAATTGATGGTCAGATGTTTTCCTGCAGGAATTTCTGGTAGAGAGCAGAATTAATGATCAATTACAGCCAGTCGTCCAGGTCCCACCCCAGCAAAGCAACCCCAGACTATCACACAAGCACCACTATGCTTGACTGTTGGGGATCATCAAGATGTTTTTTGGTAAATGTGAGACAAGGCTTCATGTTCTTTTTGCGTGGTTTTCACCTTGGAACTCTCCTATGGATGACCAATCTTTTTCTTACTGTTGAATCATGAACAATGACTGAAGCAAGTGAGGCTTGTAGTTCTTTACTCCTGGATGAGTTGTCATTGCGCTCTTGGAGTAGTTTTGGTAGGCCAGCCACTCCGGGGAAGGTTCACCATTGTTCCAAGTTTTCTCCCTTTGTGGATAATGGCCTCACTCTGGTTCGCTTGAGCCCCAAAGCCTTAGAAATGGCATTGTACCCCTTTCCAGACAGATAGATGTTAATGACTTTGTTTCTCATTTGTTCTCAAGTTTCTTTAGTTCATGGCATGATTTTTGAGATATTTTACTCTTCTTCACTTTGTCAGATTTAAGTGATTTGTTGATTGAACAGGTCTGGCCGTAATCAGTCTGGCAGCTCTCTTTTAATATAAGATTGTAATGTTCAGAATCTCTCATATCCTTCCCACACTTTATTCATCAAGGGAGGGGATCATAAATGTAGTTCATATATCTCTCATTATTTCTGAACTTCAATAAAGAACTGTTTCTTAAAACAGGCCAATGAAATAGGTGGAATTATTATCAAAAAAACTTTTATTGACATTTCTCTTACCAAGACTTTTTTAGCAGTTCATGTGAGAAGAAAGTGTCATATTTGATTATTAGAACTTGCTTCTGCCTTCACTCCTCTACCATCTGTTTAAGTCAAAGGCTGGACGTGCCTCCTGACTCCATGCAGTCCCTTTTCAGCACGTTATTTCTGCCGCTTCCCGGGGGTCTCTCGGAGCTGCCGTCTCCTTGTCTTCTGACAGCCGAAAATGCTCCATAAACTATCCCTGCCATCCGACACCTCCTCCTTCCTCCAGCTGCCCCATAACACACATATACACACACACACACGTGTCACACCATGCGTTGACTGATTGGCACACAGTAAACAAACAGTACTGGGTGGGCTTCAAGCCCACCAAACAGACTTACAGTCACATTAAAAATGATGGGAAATATTTCAGTGAAGTCATTCTTAAAAAATACAAAATTCTTGCACATTTTATATCTTAATTAAAATGATTGCTATATGTATTGTCTTAAATTGTCTTTTATATGGATGTCTGGATGTAGCAGGGCTGAAGCCCAAGCTACAATGTAAAACAATCAACTGAATCCTGAATTTTGAAGCTTGAAATGTAAAGAGCATGTCTAGGAATTTCGATCACTTGTTTTTAAACGAGGCAGATTATCTTTGTTGTTAAATAATGGAGGATATTTCTCTTTTTAGGACAATATCTGAACACTGTGTCTCTGTAGTCAGATGTTAGATGATGGTAGGATGAGTGCTGTGGGTGCAAACTATAAGGCTTATTTTGAAAGAAATGTATTGGGCCCATTAACATTATGCAGCTTTCAGTAAATGGAATTATGTAATGACATGTGGAAGGAAGACCACACCTGTACTCCTCTACTCCAGTAACACACGTATATAACCACACTTTTCATTACCTGGTTTTGTGTCGTGTGCCTGCAGTGCAGGACTTCCCCCACTCCCTGCTTTCTGTTTATTTTTTTGGTGAGCAGGATTTGGCCGCAACCTACAGCAGGACGCCACCCACTGATTCCAGCCAAAAAATTGTTCCACATCCCCTCTCATCCACAGAAGAGGTATATCTGGAACATTTCATTGTTCTGTAAATCTAATTGCCTTCAAATGTGGGCTTGTTTGCTGGTTGCACTGTGAGCTGGATACACTGGATACACTTAATTGGTTGTTAATTCAGCCGCCCTCCTTGCATCCTACAGTCATTTCCTAAAACTTTATTCGTCACCCTTTTTGAGTAGACAGCTGACATCTTGTCCCTCACACACAAAGAAACCTAGAAGCATCTCCATGAAATTACTGTAGTGGTCTTTTAGGACAGGAGATGTACACTGTATGACCAAACGTATGTGGAAACTCCTTATAATTATTGTGTTCTGGTGCTTAAGGTCCATCCATTGCTAAAAGTGAGTACACAGTACAGCAGTCTTCACAGACCAACACTGGTGGTTGTGCTGACTTTAAACATGGCATAGTTGCAGCATGCCTTCCTTGCCACAAGCCAGTTTGGGATATAAAGTGGCCCTTATTCACACAGCACACAGTGTGAACAGTGTAAAAAAAACATTCTGCATTTAACCCATTCACCCGAGTGAAGCAGTGGGTGGCCAGCGATGCAGCACCTTGGTAGCAGTGTGTGGGGATGGTCCTTTGCCCAAGGGTACCTCAGTGGTGCCACTGGTGGTCCTGAGATTTGAATCTGTGACCTTTCAAACCACCAGGCCACCAGCTACCTCAAAGGCCTACAGAGAGATGCAGAGGCCGAATGAATTGTGAAATGGAAGCTGGTAGGACCAACATTGGCCCAGTAATGAGGGTGTAGACTACAGTGGGTATCCTCTTTTTCATCACTCATGATTTCAAATCTCCTCTGGAAGAAAAAATTAGCACAAGAACTGTGTGTGAGGGACTTTATGAAATTGGTGTATGTCTAAGAAGCTACACACAAGCCTAAAATGTGCCAACCATTTGCTGGACAGTGGAGCATTGAAATCATGTTCCTTTGAGTGGTGTATCAATCTCCACACTCTGGCAGTTTGTCTGTTGGGTAGTTCTGGGGTGGTGGTTGCCAAGAACTACCCAACAGACAGACTGCCAGAGTGTGATATACATAGTGCCAGCAAAGTTTGGCGGAGGAGGGATAATGGGCTGGCGTGTTTTTTCCAGAAGATTCCAGAGGTTGAAAAGTCCATATTAATCCCCATAATGTTTGAATGGAATGTGCAATAATCTCATATAGATGTGATGGTCAAGCATCCACATACATTTAGAGTGTAGAGTATTCAGTGTCTTTGCTACAGGGACACTTCTAATGTAATGTTAGAAGCCCAGCATAAGGACTGGCATGATAATTCAAGTAGGTAAGTGAATCCCACTCTGCCACATATAGGACAATGGTGGAACCAACTGCAAATGTAACCAGTGGAGGCGCTGTTGAGTTTGGTGTCTCAGGCAATATGTCCTTTTGCAGCCACCATAGCTTCCTCCTTCTTGGACACACCTCCGATTAGTTTGTAAGTGGCTACCCATGCTTTAGCTCTCGATATAAAACAGGCTCGACAGGTTGGCCAGGGGAGACCCTTGGCTGTCTGGGCTCCTGCAACCCAGACTTGATCTCAGGAAAAAGCTTTATAAAAGGTGTCCTACGGTCTCAGCAGATGTTTCTGGGTGGCATGCTGGTTGCCAATCGAAGGTAAGGGCTGGAAGTGTGTACTGCGGCATCACATTGTTGCTATTCTTGTCATGTAAAACCTGTGGTTTGCGGTGTATGGCACCAGGGGCTCCATGGCTGTGTCCTACTGAGTCAGTAGGGTTTAGAGAGTTGCTGCTGCTGCTTTTCTGTTTTGCCCTTTTCTGTTTGTCTTTGTTTTGTTCCTTTTTGTTGCCCCTTTTGTCAATGTGAATCTGTCTTGCCCTTTCCTTTTGTTCGCACTGCCTTTTTATGAACTTGTTGTAACTCAGCTTTGTCGTTTTGCATGGTTTATAGTAGTAATGAGCACCTCACTATTTGCAGTATTTGTGCTTGTGTGGGTAGGTGTCAGGGTTCCTTAACAGTTGATTTGCTCTGGACGTTTAGCTATTCTTTTAACAGCGATATTTCTGGTGGCAGCCATCACCTCCCTCCCTTTGGCCATATGACCTGACGCATAACAGTGTGTCTATTGGTTTTGGTGTGTTGATAAACTACAACTGTTTAACTGAGCATGAAAATAAATTTTTATATTGAAATACCATGCCTGTGTCATCCTTACAAGCTTATCTGTGCTGCTTGTCTCAATCTAGGTGTTATCGGTACCTTTTAAACCCAGTATATCTTGGTGTAAAAGTCGCCAGGTGGCGTTATTGTGCACTTTAGAGCCAAGGCCTTCTTTATAGAAAGTCCAGCTTGGTCACACAAACATTCTTGTAGTTGCATTGGACACCCTGTTCAAACCTTGGTGGCTTGGAGCATTTCATTACTGAACCACCATGAAGCCTGACCTCATACTTGGGTCTAATCCATTTGACCCATTTTATCCTGCATCATATTGCTGAAAACTATGCATTTGCCTATGTGTGGTCTTTATGGAGGTTTCTTTTGGATTTCACTGGTCCATTTCCATGCAGAAACCGAAAGCTTGAAGGCCTAAATGCTAAAACAAGCAAGCTGCCTTGAGGAGGCACTCGCCATATTTTTCAGCATTAAACTAAAATAACAATGGGGGGATGGTTAGTGTAGGTGCTAAATGAAACAAGATTTTGCTCCAGGTTTCTATTGAGTTGGAAGGCACTGTATAAAAACATACACATGCATTTCATATAGTATTTATTTCTAACTGAAAATAAAGCACTCTAGTCTCTCTGTAAAACAGGTGACATTAAAGGCCTGTGCATATTATATTTGGCCATTTTCATATGGATCGGTTCACCCAGTAATTGGTCGATGGAAGCTTCACAGAGCCTTCCCACGCAAGAGTCTGGAACTGGAACGTGTTTCCAGCACCTCCACCTCCACCTGAAGATTACAAAACCATTGCTAGACATGGGGAACAAATGTTCTGTTTTATGGTTTTGTACTATATGCCAAGAACTTTTAAATCCTCATCTTGAGACAAAAGGAAATGATCCTCTAATGTCGGGCTTTTGAAAAAATGAGAAAATGGCAGGTCTTTACTTAAAAACCGAAAAAATGAGCTACCAGGACAAAACCATGAATCAAAAGAACAAGTAGAGTCAAAATCAGAACCAAAATGCGAGCAAACAAGATGGAGAATTATCAAAGTGACTAAGCAAAGTTCTCAACCAAGGCAGGAACAAGGGATTAAAATACGGCGAGACTAGATTATCTTTAATAATTTACAGTTACAGTGCTTTTTAGTCTAAGATCTTTTGTCTGACTTTATCTTCATGTGATGGAGGAAATGGCTCAGAGATCCTTATTTTGCAAACAGCCAATCTGAAACGAGATGTCCTGGAGATGGATTATATGAGTAATAAAGTGTTCTGAGGACATCTAACTCTACCTCATAGCCATCAAGACCACCATCGGTATCTCAAGCACCATATTTTACATATCACTAAGGTATCTGCAGTGTTGGCACAGGTCCTGAGCGTAGAGTGTGATGCGTTCACTATCTTCTCACATCATCAGCAACCAACTGAGTATTTAAACTCTGGTTTGTGTTATTGCTTTTCCAGATTTGAATCAGTTTAAAGTAAACGTAGTAAAAAAAAAAGTGGGAAGGAGAGAGAGAAATTCCCTGGCCCTGTAAGTCACCTCACCTTTTTACCCTTTTAGAGACTAGACACTACATCATTGTCTCGACTCATGTCATTTCCTATCGCCAGAATTTTTTGTCCTTGGTGTGACTGTTCAGAGTCAGTGCATGTTCATGTGCCTAATAACTAAGGCAGGCGGGTGGTGGCACTTGCCATAGCTTGTCAGGGTGGCACCCTGTCAGGTCTCGCAGAACAGCCACATTGAAGTGGTCCAGGCAGGGGCTTAGGCGGTCCTGTGCTACCACACAACTGGACGGGGGTGTGGCGGGTGCTGTCTGTCATCTTGTACGGCCCTTGCCAACATCCACAGCCCAGCAGACACGCTGACACAGATTAAAGAGGACTATGCAAACACGCTGAGTGCGGCATTATTCATTGTGTCCACTCTCAAACACACTGTGTAAATCTCGTCCTAGGCTGAAGCACTGTTTGATTGTCTTGAAAATTGAAGCAAAGGTGTCCAAACTGCTCTGTCAGTGCCTGAAGAATCTGTTTTCACTTTCAAAGAGGCTTGGAGACACCACCATGGTGCTTCTGAAGGCATGCCCTATCTCACATGGTTTATTAGCAAGATTTTTTGTGCTGCAAAAGTTGTTGATACCATGCATTCCTCACAGCGTTTCTGGGCAGGCAAGTTTACAGAAAGCTATTGTACCAAACAAAAAAACTCAAACTCAAATATGTACATTATGCTATGGTAACTTATTTTAATTAAGCATTTATAAGGCTACATAACATGTACTGAAGTTTTTCATGTAATTATGAGCATTTCTGTTGTTTTAAAGGCTGGATACTGAGAACCTATGCAATTCAGTTCCAAGCTGGTTTTCATGGTTCTGAGAGCCTACCTAATACTTTGTAACCTGCTATAATAGAGGACACAGAGCCCCAGAAAAGTCTACATATTTAAAAAAGAATCTGTTTTAGGCTTTTGAGATCTTCCACACTCCCCACACAGACACGCGGTACAGGCTCTGATTGCTGGTATTAGTGGAGGACAGACAGTAGAGTACCAGTGTTCACTTTCTCCTCACACTTACCACCCCCGCCCCTCCCTCCCCTAATGACATCAGCAGCTGTTGGCCAATGACAGCGCAACCTTGGTGTCCCACCGCGGCCCACAGCTGTGAGAGGCTGCCGTGCTTGAGGGCGGAGGGCGCGCGGCCTCCATATGGAAGACATAGACTATAAAACTTCATTTTTCATCTCTTCTTGGCGGTAACGGCCCTGATGTAGTGCTGATTTCCTAATGGGGCCCTTGTTGGTCGGCCTGTAGTTTATACGCCATGTGCTGCACTCTCTTGGATCCTCATCAAGCTCCCACCCCTCGCGAGTGAATGATGTCTGAGCACGTCTGAGCACACGTTGGCGAGGGTTTTTCAAAAGAGATTAAGCAACTGTAGCCTATGAACACAGCAAATAGTGTGGAATACTAATAGGGGTGTAACAACACCAAATACTTGTGACATGGAATGTAGTTTGTGTCACAACATCATATATTTTCACTAAGGAAAGCCAACATTCCGTTAGCTTTTTATTGTTTGGTTAATGTCCAGTTGCAAAAACGAAGCTGCAGTGGTCATTTGCTTGGTTTCAGTTGCTACATGAGACTTTTGTCACTTTTAGGAAAATCAAAAACAAAAAAAACATTTCAGTACCTCTGATATCAATCATTAGTTGGCAACTCTTTATTTGGAGGACTTCATAAAATACACAAACAATTAATGGCATTTTTAAGGCAATAAATATTGTTGATACATAAAGGCTACCTATGTAAGTACTTTGAAACACATACATACACCTTTTTAAAGCAATAAGTGAATATTTTATGCTGTATGACTTACAATGAAAAACAATAATAATGAGACCATATAATTATAATTACTGACTCAGTCTTTACATAGATTTTTTTTTATGTGGTTGTTACATGACCATAATATAATTGGCACAAATGTCATTTAACTTAGTTTTATGCCCAGTATTATATTCTTTAGTTGGTCCTCTCATTACTGGCATAAACTGTTAATAAACAAAAGTATAGGTTTTGAAACATGTAATTCATTTCTTATGCGTGCACTATAAAATCCCTAGGCAATCAGCCTTAGTGTTAAAAATGTTCAGTTCACAGCACATTGTCCCTTGTTTTGGAAAAAAAGAGTATTTGTTGTATCATATATCTTTTATTATAACACCACTAGGTCCTGAGTAAAAGTGTGCATGTACAAGCAGCAGCTCCTGGTACTCATTTAAAAGCTGTAATGAATGGTATTGCGTATAGAAATGAAAGAGCGAATACAAGTGAATGAATAACTGAGTTTTGCATAGAGAGGGTTTTTGGCTAGTGTTTAATATGACCAACTGGCTGCTAGTTTCAGAATGCAAGCAGTGATGTACAGTTAGGACGCTATTGTCTGAAGTATGGATTAGCGATATCCTGCCAAACAGCCCTGAATTTCTGTGTGGCTGGCAGCATTGCCTTCAGTCCTTCTCAGACCCGCAGCACCCCCCTGAAATGAAACATGTATATTTTTCTTAGTGCAGACAAAGGCAATAACTCACATAAATAAAAAAAAAAAGACTCCAATGATCCAAGCGGCCCTCTTTTTGTCAGTGGATTGTGGTTTCTTAATAAACCTCACGAAACATCTGAGATGGCCTTATTTTAAAATAAGCATGGAGAGAGTGCCGGGCAGCGTGCTCGCCTGCAGGCCTTCCCAACTTCATATGAAGGATTTATAAAGTGTTTATACAAACGCTGCGCCGACCATCATGGCCCAAACGAGCAGCGACTCTCGGGTTTCATACCGCGTGGCTTGTTGAGGGAGAAGCCGATAACAGCTCGAGTAGCTGCAATTACATTTTATTAATGATCCAAGAACCCTCGGAGGAGCGCTTTCCTGAGCGCACCTATGCAGCGCTGCCAAAAGGGATGCTGACCGGCTTGTGACCATCTCGCTCCCGACTGCGGAAAGGAAGGAAAGGAACACATCAGTTTATTTGCTGCCATGGTAACCTCGCTGAGAAAGCACGAGTGTTTTATGAGACTCAATATAAAGTCAGTTCTCCGTGAAGTGCATAACCTCACCCTCGGGTGGGTTTGTGTAGGGCCCCTGTTACCTGTGATTGCTTGGCTCCATAACAAGCGGTAGTTGTAATCCTTCATCCAAGGGAGGAGCTGGAGGCTTTAAAAAGCATGTAAATATCAGCTTCTTCATCGGCCAAAACTAGCACAATGCCGGCCTACACATCCCCGCGCTAGGGAAGGAGATCAGTGGTCTTAAATAACGGAAAAGAGGGCAATGACGTCAGTATGGAGCACAGGGACTCTCACTGTTTTAGTCTTGAGAGCCTTTCAAAAAAGCTGGTTTAGTCTCCATTAGTTGCAATGACTGAGAAAAGCAGAATGTAAGAGTCTGGGGTTATCAGGGCTTTTTCAGGGTTTGTGGACACAGTTGTCACAGCTGTCTGAGAATTTTTAACTGCTACTGGGCCTTGAGGTTCCCATTGCTTCCAATGGGAATCCACTCCTTAACAGAAAGTATTTGCTATGCAACCAATCGGAGTGTGCTTCCGTCAAAAATGCCACCCCATATCTAACAACATTAACTTTCACTAGGGCGTGGACTCGAAGTTTGCGAAGTTTCTCAGATGTACAATGGATATTAAAGAGTGAGAATTTGAAGTTTCAGCAGTATAACAGACTGTGTTAGTTGTTTTTTTTGACTGATTTGTCTGAGATAAAAGAGAGCAATTCAACAATAAGGCCATTTCAGCAGTATCAGCAGCAACTGAGGGCCCTAGGGTTAATAGATTAGCTCATGTAGGTAGTTATCTTAAACCCATTCATGAAAAATGTAACCTAAATATCAAGCATGGCCTAAGGCTCATCCATGTCATAGCTTTCATGACCCTCTCTGTGTCCCCTTTGGTTGAAAAGTGGAATGTAATTTGCAATGTGAAGTCAGAAAGGTTCATTAACGATCCTAGATGCTATATAAGAAGTTATATTAAATACAGTGATCCATTAATGAAAAAAATCATTAGTGAAAAACTGAAATGTTTATTTTGTGGCTTACAGCACTGATAAGAGTTGTTTTGAAGAATAATTGCTTCACAGACCATTCAATCATGACTTTTTCCCCAAATAATCTTGTAGAACTTTGGATAGAAGAAACATTTCCATGTTATTTGTGCTTGATTGAATAATGTCTGAGTACTTGCCCAGAAGACAACATGGGGAAACATAGAATAGCGAAATAAGAAAACTGGGAACACATGGACAGGAATGAACTAGGACAGGCACAGAAGATACCAGACAGGTACAGGTTGAAGACTCCATGACACACAAGCTACTAACTTTGCGACCATTTCTTATTAACTTTAGCATGAATGGCTTCCTTCACACGGATGACAGAGCAGTGTTTGTCAGCTCCACTTCCGAAGCAGCTATCATAACTCATTCCTCAGTGGGCTATGTTTTTTCTCCATGCCATTTTCTTTAGGTGTTGCCTACATAAGGTCATCTGCCCTAACAAGCAGAGCCTGAGATGGTGGACAAAGTGGCAAACTAGAGGGTCGAGATTGAAGGTGCTGAAGGATTTGGGATTCTGCTCATGCCCATGTACATGCCTACCTGTCATCACTCTTGCAAGGTATCCTCTACCAACAAACACAAGTTCCTCCTTGGTGGTTGGTTGCAGTGTTGATACAGATTGATACTTGACTGCTGACAACTGATGATTCTTATTGATAGATCTATCAAAACCTTTTATATCACAAATGCATTTAAGAAACTGCCCCAAAAAAGGTCAGCATCTCATTCGTTCTCAGTGCTATTTGTTTTCTGTGCCTGGCTCTTAAATGATATTACATCCTGATGGCTTTACCAAAGCTTGAACCCCCCTTGCTTGCCTGTGGAGTGCTGGGTACAAGGATAACCAGACAGTGAGGAATCGCCTCCCAACTGCCAGTGAGATGTTTAACACACTCCAGGGCAGGACATTGCCTTTTATTACCCATCACTCATCAGTAGATAGGACCTAGGGGCATTTCGGGGTGCAGGACCATCCTGAGGCTGCCAAAATGGGAATGAGGAGGCACACTCTCCTGCCCCATCATACACTCGAGACAACCCTGAGAGAGGACATGTTGGGAGACATAACTCTCTCTTCTCGAGGAGAGCAGGAGGGAGACAGGCTGAGAGATGGATGGTGGTAAAACAGAAAGCTGGAAATGTCTGCGCAATGTCATCAGAGTGAAATGCATCTGGCGGCCAAGATAAATTCAACACAAAACCCGCAGGACGGACAGTGGCGCTTTCCTTCGTGGACTCGTCGATTGCTCCAAGCCAAAAAGACCCACTGAAGGCATGAAATATCAAACAGATCCTTTTCCTTATGATGTTGTAAGCCAATTATGTAATAAGAGAAAGCCTTATGAAGTGCTTGCTGACAGTAAGTCATCCATCAACCCTCAAAGACTCGTCTAAGATGAAGTGTTATACTATCAGAGGGGGAAATCGTACACGATGACTAATGCAGTTTATATTGCAAGGTCATTTCTCTCACTTGAAAGATAGTGAAACCAAAATGCACCCTCGGTCCTGTAGTGTGCACGTTTCTCTTTTTCTGTCTTTTCACTTCCACATGTTCCTCAACATAACTGTTCACGTAAAGATTTTTATTTTACCTTCTCCATTTTACTGCGATAGATATAGTCCACAGGTGGGCCATGTTATGGCCCTCTCAACACTTTTCAAACGGAGTCTTCACACTGAGAGTGTCAGACTTTGTGTGTGTGTGCGCTGAAAGCAGTTCAGTCACCACGGAAAGTTTGGGGGGGGAGCAGGAATTGGCCACCATGTTTCTCAAAGTGACTCATAATTAATCAATTACACTTATTATGCAAGTGACTAGTGAGTCTAATGGCACCATGCCAATGGACTAGAGGGGTATAAAGCCAGCCAGCACTGGGCTGTAGACTTCTCAATACGTTTGGGATGTATTTGAGTGATTCAGAACTGATCATCTAACATCAGTACCTGATCCTTACTAATGATCTTGTGGCTGAATGCAATTCCTACGGGAATGTTCCAACATCAGTTCCGGACCTCATTAATGTTCTCATCACTGAATGCAATCAAAAGTTCAAAAGAGTGTTGCAACATCAGTACTTGAGCTCACTAATTCTCGCGCACCTGAATGCCCCTCACAGTAAGTGGTTTTCCCAAAGAATGAAGTCTGTTACTGCACAGGACAAAATATGAGTTCATGCAAGTATCCCACAAGGAGCCCTACATGAGATTAAAAGACTTCCAAATGAAATGTTAGAAGCTTGACTAACTGCTTTGCTTTCATAGTAGTTTTACTTATTGTGACTGAATTTATGTACTGTATATCATTTAACCAGGTCGGTGGGTTTGGGCTGGTGGTGTATACTGTAAGTTGAAGTAGCCAAGTGGCATTATATCTTGCCTCATGCCTGACTTAAGTTCAAAATTAACTTTTGGCCAACCAATTTGAAACCAACATTTGATCTTTGTTTCCACAAAAAATTTGTTAAATGTTTTTCTTGTCTTATAGGTCATACATGTATGTGGCTTGACCATTGTCATGACCACAGAGTTGAAGATCATCATCAATCTGTGCATTTCCAGTGTTGTTCCAATGTGAAGCAAAATGTTCAGTGGCCAAAGACAGATTCCTCCCAGTGTGCCACTGAGCAAATGCCACTGAACAGAAGAGGCAGTAATGCTAATGTCTCTCTTCATGTTCCACACAAACTCCAAATATTCTCACACTTTTGTCTTGACTTTACGTCTTGAAATATTACCAAGAGATCAATGACAAGGATTTATGATGATTCAGAATAACAGTAAACTCTTGCAACCCCCCCACCCTTTATTCAACCTCCTCCCGTTTGTTCTAAAAAAGAGTGGACTTTATAAACACAGAGCAACAGAGATAGAGAAGGTAAAGCTTAAATCACGAAGAAAAATAAATCTGACATAATCTACCGCTCTATATCAAGATGAGCTGTTTTTGTAATTTCACTGCTACACTGCAAAAACATCCCACCAGAGCACCTTGCCAAATCAGAACCCCAAGGGTGGCCAGTCGATGGTGCGTGACTTCAGAACCAATCGCTGCTGAGGCCGGGCATTTTAACTGTCTCCCCACACCCACAGCTTCCTTACCTTGCCTTCTGTAAATTCACTGTAGCCTTTCCCTTCATCCACAGCATTACTCAGAGTGATAGATTGTCCCATGACAAACGACTCATACGTGGGGAGGGCACTGTTAAAGCGATGTTCCCGAGGACATACAAAGACCATAACCCCACCGCAAGGAGCAGCAAAAGGGATCATATTTGCAACCAACTGCAAAAAAGAACAGTAAATTTGGACTTGATGGATGTTATTTACCCTTGCTTTCTTTCCAGACCCTTTCTAGGTAGTAAAGCTTTGGGGTAACTGGGAACCATTGGGAGGGAAGCTTGTAAACGCTCTCCGCTACAGGTGGTAATGAGTCACCAGGCGAAGGTTTGGGATGTGGGCTAAGGGGACGTACCTTTGCATGGTCCTACCGTCTCCCATGTGGATGATTTCATGCTTGTCCAGTGGCGCCCCTGCACTTGGATTCATCTTCACCAGCTCAATATTTAGCCTGAGGGATGTCTAGGATACCTGTTCAGATGCCTTACCATATGTGCCCCACTTGGCACCCCAATAAACCAAGCTATTAAAGTTAGTTGGGCATGACAGTGGCCACCTCAGTGCATGGAGAGGTTTTCTCCTGCATTTTCTCGAGCTCCATTGCACCAAAGTAAGTGACATTACTGTATAGATTAGATATAGGTGGAATAATACAGGACACAACAGGTAGGAACTTAGTAAGGAGTGGTCATAAGCAGGGTATGACAATATTTTTCAAGAAAAAAAAGGAAATAACATTTATAATAATTATGAATGTAAGAGTGTGTGTGTGTGTGTGTATACATATGTATGTATATATA
The DNA here is from genome assembly GCA_037974485.1 of Hemigrammopetersius urotaenia. Taxonomy (NCBI): domain Eukaryota; kingdom Metazoa; phylum Chordata; class Actinopteri; order Characiformes; family Alestidae; genus Hemigrammopetersius; species Hemigrammopetersius urotaenia. Next base: position 24,698,275 of record JBBPDC010000109.1, read on the forward strand.
TATATATATATATATAATGTGTGTATGTATGTATATATGAGAAAGAGAGCGAGAGAGACATAAACATTGGCCTAATGCAGATGAATGCTTAGTTCTAAGTCTTTTTTGGACGTACATGGATATGAATGGTGCATGTCTCTAATTTACTTGTATTTGGAAACTGGGTAACTGAAACGGTCCTGCCTCAAGTCAGTGCTGCAGCACAACGTATTACAATTTTTTTTTGTTCTATTTGACTGCATTGAGAAAGGATGAAAACAGCAGTAGATCAGACTGTCATGGGCAATGTGTGAGAGCGATCTTCTAAGAGAATAAGAACAGCACCATAAAATCCATTTCATATCTTAAATATTTTTCTTCATAGTGCAAAGGCAATTGACCATTTCTAGACATCAGCAGGAGAGCTAGAGCTTGCACCAGTTTCCCAAGGGTCACTTAAAGCTTTTCAGTAGAGAGGGAGAGAAGGAGAGACTGGAGCCAGGCAGGACTGGCCTTTAAGTAATGGAAGGATAACATTGGTGTAGCGACGCCAAGGCACTATTTAGAAGTTGTGGCCTCATCCCCTGACCTTTTATTCTGCCTCACTAGGGATGACCCAATGTTTGGAGTAACAGTATGAGACCTGTTAGCTAAGGCATGTGTGGTTTAGCTCCTCCTACTATTCCCAGCGCAGATTTGTGAGGGGTTTGCATGGGCATGAAGGGCATAATTTCTTCTTGTATTTCATTGCATGTACCTAAATACTCCCACTCCCCCAAAATTCTTGTACATTTTGTGAATGTAGTTAGATAAATTAAAGGTGCATAAAAAGGTTCCTCTCAGAAACTTAATACATATTACCAAAAAGACTTGCCAATAATGGAAAAGGCCTTTCAAAAATATTTTATTATTATACAGCATGTTCTGGACCAGTTGACCATACTAAGAACTTTCTCTAATCCTTTAAGATCCACTTAAAAACCTTTCAACAGTTGCTTCATTTACGCAAATGAGATGAGTGAGTTGGAACTGAAACTGTTGAAACTGTTTTAGGAAGAACCTTGAAATTAGTATAGAATTTAAATCACGTGAAGCTTCTTTTAAACCCTAAAAGGTAAGTGGTGGTGGTGTTTGGTTTAGTTTCTGTGTTTTTTAATAATGTTACTTTAATGATTTCTGTCACATTACATCCACAATCAAACATCTACAATTTGAAACGGTTTGAGAACACCTTTAGAGGAACCCAAAGAACCATTTGGCCTTTTGCACACCTGGCTTTAAGGTGCGTTTCTGGTCTTTCAATCAGAAGTGGTCTGCTCTGAGTACATCAGGTCTGAGTGCATCTGGTATTAGCATGTGTCTCCACACGGTTCGTCAGTAACCTCATTACCGCACTCTATATGCACATGACATCATTTCCAATTGGAAAGACTCAGCAAATTGTTTTTAACCAGCAGGGGGAAGTGATGCACATGGCAGGTAGAGTCTGGCTGAGGGCATGGGCATGGGCACGTACTTTTGAATTCGCAGGTCAGTATAGTGGCTAGTCCTTCAGCATGGCCTGGGACACGTTCCTGTATACGTTACTAAAAGAATGTGGCCACATGCGACCTAGACCACCTCCAAATGCATCTGAACAATCAGTGCATCTCGGGTGCGTTCACACCTGTACTTGGGACAGATTGAAATACCCATTAATTCCAGGTGTGAACAAGGGTTCTTTGCACAATGCCATAGAAGAAACCCTTTTGGTTCCTCTAAATCGGGTGTTTGCAGACTTTTTCAAATTCAATAATGTGGATGTAAGGTAACGCAGAGGCTACAGCGTCACAAAAACATTTTTAGAAATGCAAAACTCTTCTGCATTTTGTTTTGACCAGGGACTGTTAAGTCTGGTCATTTGCCTTTTTCTCCAGACTTGCAGAGTGTCTTTGTGGTTTGCTCACGTCTTGTTGCCGTCCAACCGCACTCCTGCACTTTCACTTAAGCTACCTACAACTCTCAGAGAACAGCAGCTTTAAAGATGCTCTCAGCCCAATGGCATTGCCCAAGAGGGCTGGTCAGATTCAGACAAAAGCTTTCACCACATGGTCCGGGTCTCTACTGAACCCCCCCCCCCCCCGCTCCTCACGACTCCTTCACTTGGTGAAATTCCCGAGAGGCTTCTCAAGAATAAGTGAGATTCCTCCTCAGACATCTGCTGCAGTTTTACTTGGCGCTCGGCTCTGACTGGACATTCCATCATTGTTATTTCTTTGTTCAACTCTTCAGAGAGAAAATAAAGATATTACAGACACTGTCTGCCCAGTCAGTGGGCTAACAACAGCCTGCTGGTTCCTGTCTGAGTAGAACACACTGGACTGAAAATCCTTCACTGCAGCACAAACACAATCAATCTGTAAATGGCAAATGTTTCCTTTATTCAGGCAACATCTCCTGTGGAGCTACCAAACCAGGCTAAACAGGAGCTTTGCCATTGTTAAACATCGCAATAGACTCCACCTCCTGGTACCAAAACACAATGTTCCCTCATTTAATGTCCTACGTCTCAGGCCCTATAAAGAGTGTTGCTGCATTGGAACATTGATGGTGGAACCTTGCTGTGAGGATTTGATTGCATTCAGCCATGAGAGCATAAGTGAGGTCAGGTACTGATGTTGGAACAATTCTGTAAGGATTTGATTGCGGCCATGAAAGCTTCAGCGGGGTTGGAGACTGATGATCAGTTCTGGATCACAAACACCCCTCCAGCTCATCCTTAACATTCTGGATGGAGTTCCCCCACTCCAGAGAACTCCTGTGGAGCTTTATACCGCTGCTGACCTCAGGTTGCCACTGCTCCAGAGGCCATTCTGTTGGTCTATGCTTGCACACCTGGGGGTACCTTAATGTATCTATGGATACCTGGCTGGCTGCCATGCTGTACTTAGTTCATATTTCTTATGTCCATTTTTCTAACTGCCTACAGATATAATGAGCTCAGGACTTAATCCCTTGCAATAATTCACAGAAATCCATAGGTGGATTCGACACAAAAGAGCTAGAAATCCCATCATGGAAAACAACAGAAGTAAAGTGGTATTTAAGCTTATGGTTTTCCTCTCTGTGGCAATAATTTTTCATGTCAATTACTGCAGAATCCAGCTACCGCAGGGCTCATTACTTTGGCACGGGGAGTCCATGGGCCGCCCACTGAAGTACACAGGACGGCAACCTGTAGGTACTCACTCCTAATGAGGCATAACGTTATTGCATGCCCGGCTTGCGGTAAGCCAGCAATATTCGCTGTTTTTACTATGTGTAACTTAATATATTAAGGTTTATTTTACATTGTGCCAGATCTTGCAGCAGAGTCTCAGCTTCCACGTTCTCTTTTTGCCACGTACCGCTATGCAACTGTTGCTCCCACCAAACCTAACAGGACATAAATGTTCATGCACATTCTATTGCTATCATCAGTCACTCCCAAATGACTGCCAAAGGACATGGTCGGTTGAGATGAGAGCTTGAGTATGAGCTGCGTCAAAGGGTGCCTACTATCTGTTTTCGCATCCACATCCATCACTGGAAAACCTCAGTCTACAAACAGCAAGACTTCGGCTGCCAAGAGCAGACACGATTATTACCCCTCTTGGATCTGTATACTTTATGCTGGAGAACCCACAGAGCCAGATCACCGCAGCATTGGATTAGTATATATGTTAGGTTATGGCTCCCATCTTGGACCCTCAGCTTCTAGCCATTAACAGAGGCCTGCCGACTCCCTCTCTTTATGCAATCCTTCGGGTCATTTAAAAAAAACAGGTGTACATGACTCCTGCTCCTGCTCAGCTTTTATAAGGCGAAGGTAAATGAGACCAGATCACAGAAAATCCAGATCAGACCTTCCTCAACTCTCCCCACAGGCTCTGTCATTATCTTACACACCAGCCTGTGGCAAAGAGAGCAAAGGTAAAGGCTCATGGCAAGGCCTAGACGAATAATGGGAGTGAATTGAGCTTTAATAGAGACACCAAGGTAGTTATAGGTTGAGAGAGGGTCACATGAATGAACTCTGGAGGTCAAAATGAGACATCCATAAAAGTCATCTGTTTGCAATATTAGAGCTCATGGCACTCACACAGATCTTGCTGCTTCTTGGCATAACACTATATTCTTCTTTCTCTTTGTCCTCCAGCACAATTATGGAGAATGAAGAAAATAAATCAGCAACATGCTGCATCAAAAACGCAGAGAGGGATATGTTCTTTGATACATTCAGATGCATAAAATGTTCTAGTTTTAAACATTTAACACATACCTTTTGTGGAAAAGCAACTTTTAGAGAAGGGGCAAATGAGTATTGCTGAGACAGAGATAAGAGAACTGCTGGTGGAATCAAGACTCAAAAGAAGAACCTCCCTAAGAGCATGAGGAAGAACTGATGAAGGAACCAAGACTCAAAAGGAAAAACATCCAAAGAGCATGAGGAAGAACCACAGAGAGGAATCAATCCTCAACAGGAGAACCTTCTTGAGAAGAACTGCTTAGAAGAACCGCGACTCCAAAAGTCTTTTCTCTAAGGGGCACCAGTAATTTTTCTATAGTATAAGCAAGAAAATCAGGTGGAGTACTGTTTCTGCTAAACGTAAACATCACGTTAGATTTGAGAACAAGAAATTTAAAATGAAGGATCATGATGTCCAGCTCCTTAAAGCTGCCCCGATTGCTGATGCCAGCTTTCACACACAGCTTATATTTCTAGAGAAAAGCACTGACTGGCAAAGAACGGCTAAAGGAGTATAATGTATTGGGCTGTATGGTTTTCTGCAGCATCTGGAGCTTCATCTGGTACCTTTTGGAACAAGTTGGAGAGGCATTTGTGACCCATCTAACATGATCTGCTATGCTGTCATGCCAGAAAGCAATCAAATCCTCACAGCAATGTTACAGCATCAGTACCTGACCACATTGATGCTCTCGTGACTGCATTTTAATCCTGATGTAAGAGTAGAGGTCATTCCTGCAGCAAATGGGACTCACAAACAGAAAGAACCAGAGGAGAAAGTACCTATAAACTTTGTCATATAGTCTATCAAGTCATGTATATCATTTTGTATTACAAAAAATGCCTGAATGTAACATTTCAGTCGATCAAGAAACTCCAGGGGTACATTATTTCTGTCTGTTTTTTAACCGGGGTCTAGGCTGCCATGGTGATTGAGCATTTAGGTGAAAAGGTTTTCATGCGATGACTAAATAGCGCATTACTCTGTAAACCGCAGCGTTCTCTGGTTATCATCACCCAACTGGCCTTTACACATGCGGTCAGTAGAGGGTACTGTGGCTCCACTGGAGAGGCAGGGCTGGCGGCCGGCAGGCCGATGATAAATCTCTGAGGGGAAGTGTGTCTTAGCACGTCCAGCACAGGAAAGAGGGAATTAGAGAGAGTAATTAAAACGTATTGACACCATATGTGCTCCGCCTCTCCCTGCCTTCGGCCCTTGTGAAGGTGTTTAACCCGTAATTACAGACAGGCTGCCTCCAGGCTGATTATATAACTGCACACACTAATACACACACAGGGCCACAACACACACACACACGCACGCAGCATGTATGCACAAACACACCATAGAGACACTGTTTAGCTTCCCAGGATAGATCTCGATGTAAAACACTGCATCCGTTTTGGTTCTCGGCCCTTTTGGAGCTCAGTGCCTGCACATCCTCTCACACGCACGTTTCTCGCACGTAGCCATGGATGTGCAACATTAAATCCAGTGTGTATTTATTTCCCACAGACTGTTCCAAACAGTTATCAGTCACTATCTTAATTTAAGACAAGGAACATAATTTATTCACAGAAAAGATCAGAGACTTAAAATTAGGTAAAAAGAGGTCAAGGGACTGCTGGAGGACCCCAGACTTAAAAGGAGATCCTCTCTAAGAGCATAAGGAGAAGCAGTGAGAGGAACCAAGACTTCCTAAGAGCACGAGGAAAGAGCCAAGAAGAAAAAGAAAATAACAAAATAAACCTAAAACCACTTTTTAAAAGAGAATAGAAAATAACAGCAAATAACTCAAAAGAAAATGACTGCAATAACGCAGGACATGACAGCAAATGACCTAAACTGATCCACGAGGTCCTTCAGAGAGTGACCCTAACCCCACCCCCTAACCCAAAGAGAAAACACCACACCATACATAACTTATTAACCTCACTTTACTCATCATGATGTATTGCTCATTTATCACCATGCTATAAATAACATGGCCATATCAATGTAATTTATTATTGTAATTTACTTTTTACATTTAAAATGGGCATTTCATTTATAAAACATTAAAGTTTGATTTTATAATTTGTTTTATTCATAGGGAGGATGAATAATATTATTCAACTGAGGAAACATTGACTCACCATATTTGCAAAAGACAGTGGTAGTTTAAAGTAGTTAAAAGTTATGTTTTGGTCCTTTTCTTTTCTACTTCAGGACCTTTGGAGTTGGTGGGAGAAACGCTGTGACTTCACTAGCAGGCCCTGCTTTGGCCAGAATGTGGAAGTGGCCGAGACTCTGCTGGTGATGTCATCCGGCGTCCACCGGGACGGTGAGATCAGTAAGTGTATTGGCGACGGCAGATAAAGTAACTTTAAATAAGCACCGTAATCGTCCAGTGTGGCCCAAATCTACAGCAAAACATGATGGAGCTGTTTTCAGGGAAGCCAAAGCTTGACCTGCACGGTCACCAGAGTTTTTAAAAGGGCCTGTCGGAGCAGCGACTTTGGTGAGGGGGGGGTATTAGTGCTTGTCCAAATACTGAAAACAGCCAGCGTGAGTCGCAGACAGATATATGGGGAGATTATTTGACCCCGGGACTTGTTTATGAAAGTCAGACAAAATAAGCGGAGGAGGCTCGCGTAATCTCTGAGGCTGCAGCCCCGGTGGGACCGGCTGTGTGGGTGGACTCTCGGCGCTGCAGGCCTGGAGGAACCCCAGATGGCTCAGATGCACAGCATCCCATAAGCCTTCAGGAGCCAGGGAGAAATGCGAAGACCAGAAAATCCTGTTGACCAGCATGCTCTGTAAAAATCCAACTGGGAATGTGGACGTTTGCCTTCTGGTACATACTGCTGTGAATAAAGAATTGAATATAAGAACATGTTTAAAAAATCTTCACAAAGGTCATGCATGGTGCCTTTTTACACGCTGTTACAGTGAATAAAATATTGACAATAAAGACAAAAGAAAACAACAAAAGTAAAAAAAAATGTCAACTTCAAACTAAAAAAAAAAGGTCCATTTGTCATGAGAAATGTGCACTTTACTGACATGCTCATATGAATACAGTTCAAGTGAAATCCCCCATAAAACCCCTATAATTCAGTGTTTGTAAACATATATACAGTAATCGCCCAGTTTTATGTGGATCAGGAGTCGCAGATTCAGTCACACACTGTTTTTTTAAAGAACCAAACTCATCGTCTTACTCAGAAATCCCCACAATAACACAGAAACTGCAAATAGCCTCACTTTTTTTTAAGGACCAAAAATACACTGACAAGTTGTCAACCACCATAAAAAGAAGAAGAAGAAGCCTGCTGCCTGCTCTGTGTCTTGTCCTCCTATTTTAGTGTTTTAAACTTTTCACCACCAAATTGAGAAGTTATCTCAGTTTATTTAGTATTAGTAATCTGTGCCCTGTCTAAACATGTGGGTAGAGAGAGTAGTTTCTTTTGTGTACGAGTCTTTGCACGCCATTAATGCTAACTGCTAATGCTAACGGATTTTCTCTCTCTCCCTCTCACACACACACACACACACACAAATTAACCATTATTTCCTACCTTGTCCCTGATTTAACTGAGCATCAGCACAGAGAGCTGTCTTGTTCTTTTGTGTACGAGTCTTATTAATGCTAACAGCTAATGCTAACATTTTTTTAAGCAATCAAGTTTTCTGATTATAATTATTTACCTTTACATTTTCTTCATGGGTAATGCATTAAACTGAGTTTAAAATGAAAGTTTACAGGTTTACACCATAAAATATATATTTAGGGTTTACACTAAACAATAGGCATTTTTAGGCATTTTTTTTTAACTGAAACACAACAACGCCTGCACTATATGCAGGTGCTCTTGGAACGCAACCCTCTCGAAAAGTAGGGGATTACTGTATACTTATTGTTGAGAGTGGGTTTGGTGTGAAATGGTTCATAATAGAGACTTCTTTACACTGGTGGTGAATGGAACCAGATGTCTTTGATCTAAATAACTGTGCCCTGTATGTACCCCTCCACCATGCATGGGTTTAGTTTTGGGAAAGAGTCTCTCAAAACTCAAAACAGGCGTAAGGCAGCACATTTATAACCATTTAATGTAATAACTTTCTGTGAGAGAGCTTTTGGAGGTTCCACTCACCACCACTTTGAACTGATCTGACTATAGTCACCAGAATGGAGAGTTTCACATCAAGCCCATTCTGAAGTACACCCTCACCACTTAATTATGGGGTGTGCAGAATCAATTGGTATAAAGATTTTGATATGACAGTGATAATGAGCCTCTTGCTCTTACAACCCCTCTCATGAAATACAAAGCATATAAACATCCCTGTTGGGCTCTTTGGCGAGTGAGTACTGTCAATGTCTCAGAACAGATCACCCCTGTTAGCCCTGTCAGCGCGTACTGACATCCTCACACCTCCTGAGGCTTCCAGGTGTGCTGGCAGCTGTGAATGGTGGGGGGAGGTGAGGTGAGGCAAGGTAAAACTTGCCTTTAAAACTCCGGCGGTCCGGCCTGCTCCATCGCTAGAGTCATCCTTTCTGACATCAGCATGGATCCCTTTCAATTAGCTCTCTCCATGGATGCGTGCCTTGTCATCACAGTATCCTCTGATCCTCCTTCCCTCACCCCCACAGCATGCAGGTGGAAGCTCTGGCGCAGGTGAGAAACAAGCCTAGAAACAGCTGAGACAACATAAAGAGACCACAAGAGCTGACACTATCGTCCCTTGACTGCTAGCTGAACCTGGAGCGAAACCATGTGCCTTTCATCCAGGGGTTTTGATCTGGTTCTGCTTGCTGTGTTTTTTATCCACAGGTTTAGCTTAATGTATTTTTCAGGATAACAGTGGTTAAGCACAGTGCATAGGAACTGTATGTACTTGTATTTGACTTATTTGTTCTCTTGTTTTCCTGTATTAATGCTAAGTTACTAAGACCGGTATGTATTTATATTTTACATACACTCAAGCTGTATATGATTGACTTTGGATGTTGATTTTTAAGTAAATATTTCAAATCAAAGTCAGTTTCTGAATATTACTGGGGCCTGTTAAGTGTAAAGTGAACACAGCACAGCATACGATGTGAACAGCATGAAATGTTTATCTGCATTTAATCCATTCACCAAGTGAAGCAGTCGGCACCCAGGGAGCAGTGTATGGGGACGATACTTTACTTAAGGGTACCTCAGTGGTGTCACTAGCCATCCTGGGATTCAAACACATGAACACATCACTGTTTTATTGAGCAAGGGGGCACTGTTATTCTGGGAGGCTGGGTGAGTGGACAGGGTTAGTCAGTGAAAGTACGAAGACTGGACGAGTGATTTAGATTTTCAGTAAAGGTATTAAACCTGTGTGAGTGGGAGTGGACACAGCCAGTGACTCGCATCATGTGTGTTTATTTAAGTAAACAGGTCATTTGCGCAATAGAGCAATTATACATTTTTAAGTAATGCATTTGTCATCTTAGCCTGAGGAGGGGTGGGGATTGCTACACATCAGCTTGCTAATGAACTCCTCCCCCTCCCAGCCGTACAGTGTCCAGTGTCCATTGTTGACAGCTGATGGAATGACTTTTCACCCAACTAAGGCTCTGGCCCGGTTCCATGTAAGCCACGGCACAGCCAAGCTCTCCCGGAGCCTCCTCGAAGAAGAGGAGACTAGAGACAGCCAATTAGTATCTCTGGAAAAGAGCAGAGGCAGCTGGGATGTGAAATTCCCTCCTGGAACGCTACTTACCATCATGCTATAGAGCAGGGCTTTACGTTCATGACTTTAAACCAAAGGCATGTGGATAATTTGCTGTTGGGAGTCATGCTCTTGCATGCAGAGTGGGTATCTGGAAGATACAGGAAAGGCAGTTTATTACAGAACCTTCTTCTGATGGCAGGACAGAAGGGCTCCTGAGAAGATTCATGGATGGTTGTTTTTCTTCGATGTCCTGTTTGTCTGTGAAATATCATGTTTTTCAGGGGAAAAAAACATAAAACAAATGCCTGAGCATGTTTGAATTTGGATTACAATTTGTTTTATTATGCATGGATCCCGCCATATTCTTGGTGGTCCTGCCAAAGGATGAAGCTCTTATTGATGGCAACTGGAAAAGCTGAGAACAATGAAGGAACGCGATAAGATTTACCAGTTCCTTGTTTCCCAGAGCGCTAATAAATCACAAAGGAACTGCAGTGTGATTTTGGTGGGGAAATAAAAGGCAGGAGGTGTGTTGCCAGGTCAGATGAGTAGCTGAGATGAGGGTAGATAAACTGCAGTTGGAAAACCCGGACAGTGACAGCTGGAAGTGATTGGGAAACACAGGCCTGTAGGAGAAAGATAAACCGCACTGCAATGTGTTCTTAACTGTTTTGCTCCGGCAGCTTGCCAGGTGAAAGTTAATGCTGCAGTTTGGGATCAAGGTCCAGCTGCGCCCTGTGTCTCACCAAGCTAGGGCTACTTAAGAAACTGACTCATTGGAGGAGGTGTATGCCATGATCTTCCTCCCCCGACATTAAGAGGAAGGTTTTAACTAGCCCTGAGAAGTATATAAAAAAACTGCTGGGAATTTTTATAATAATATTTTAGAAGATATACATATTGACCAATCAAATGAATTACCCATTCCTGATTGTGCTACTCCAACCCAGCCCCCATCTAACACACTGCTTAGCAACCATAATACGGTTATTGATCAAGTTCTCAGCTCTTTAGCAGCGTTAGTGTTTCAAGTACCTATGCTTTCTGTTTGATTAGTCTTGACATGGATAAACAATGTAAAACACTGATAAATAATGACAAGCAGGAGTGCTGAAGTTGATGACGAGATGAGAGGCAGGAGTGCTGAAGAAGATGGGGAGCAGAAGTGCTGAGGAAAATGAAGAGCAGGAGTGCTGAAGAAGATGAGAAGATGAGGAGCAGGAGTACTGAAGATGAGAAGATGAGGAGCAGGAGTACTGAAGATGAGAAGACGGGGAGCGGAAGTGCTGAAGATAAGGAACAGAAATGCGGAGGAAGATGAGTAGAATTGGAGCAGGGGTGCTGAAGATGAGAAGATGGGGAGCAGAAGTGCTGAAGAAGATGAAGAGTAGAAATGCTGAGGAAGATGAGTAGAATTGGAGCAGGAGTGCTGAAGATGAGAAGATGGAGAGCAGATGTGTTGAGATAGATGAGGAGATCACGAAGCAAAGGTGCTGAAGAAGATAAAAACATAAGACCATGAGGAGAAGGAGTGCTAAGGAAGATGAGGAGCAAGAATTCTAAAAAATATGAGAAAACGAGGAGTATGTTAGGTACATTAAGTGATGAAACTTTCTTGCAATACGTATAAACTGTCGTTTCCAAAAAGCTTGCTTGTTCTCTTGCCTGTTACATAAAAGCAATTATTATAATGGCTAACGACTTTGTAAATTTACCTCAATTTGTTTGTCTAAATGGGCTGCATTAGGGACTGACGTGGGATGGTGGAGAGGCTGGTCAGCTCTGCAGATGATGGCTATCTCGCACATGTTCTGCTGAACTCACGTCCAGCTCCTTCGAGTCAGATTCTGTGGCCACGGCGTAATTTTCAGTGGTTTCGGCCATCGGCGGAGTTAGCCGTCACACTGATATAGAGATATAATTTTGTTGGGACCTGGCTCCTGTTGCCATTGTAAATAATTTGTGGAACGATAAACCGCTGCAATCTGATTTTGCTCTAATAGTATCGCACGCACCACCTCTTCCAACCAAAACATGGAAAAAAATACAACCTGGAATTGGAAGAGTGGGTATGGCGCCAAGAACACAGATTACCAGTAGCTGGAAGGGTTCTGCAAGCCTCGCCTCCTCATAGCCCACTACAGAGCGGCAGAGAGTCCGAAGGGAGCTTAGATGAATCAGGACAAGGCGGGTGTTCATAGTATTTTTATAATGGGAATGTTAAAGGGCCCATATCCTATATTTTTCAAGCATTTTATCCCATAACCCCCCTGGGGTTCAGTTGTGTACCATAAAAAACAGGCTTCTAAATAACCCTTTCCCAATTACTCTTTACTGAATTAAGCAGCCAATTTACAGCCAATTTACTGTTACTGTGCATTTTAGGCTGAAATATGTAAATTAGCGACATTCTAATTGGAAACACCCTTTATGATCTTGGTGTGAGTGGGCATGGCTGACCTGCTGTAGGCTAAATGGGTGGTAGATGGAAATACGTTGCTTCACAAATTTGTGTGGCTTAAACTTTCTGGACTGGGGAGTAAATGGCACATCTCAAAACATGAACCGTGTTTAAGTACCACATCAACATACACATGTGTTTTACATGTTTTGAGACCATTAATACATATACTATATGGACATAAGTATTGGGACGACTGGCCATTACACGAACAGGAACTTTCATGCCATAGCATTCGAATACATAGACTTTAATATGGAGTACCACCACCTTCTACTAGTACTACTACTCAGGTCAACATTACACCTTAGGTCAATATTGCCTTTTCATTACCTAATATTACTACTGATTGTGCAATAACTTACTCAATCAGCTGTGTTACCTATATTTAGTATTTATACCAAGCATTTCTGTATGTAGCCTAGTGTATTTATGTTTTTTGTTTCTACAGATTCTTTATTTAGATTTTATTTAGACTTTATATTATATTGTTACTGTCTCTGTGTGCCATGGCAGTCAAGAAATTTCCTCCGGAATCAGCAAAGTTTTCTGATTCTGATTTTGATTCATTCCACTGATGAAAAGAACTGAAAAGCAAGATAAGTGGAGGTCGAAAATTCTGAAAATGTCATTGCCTCCTTGGATCACATGGTGGTCCCAGAATGATGCTTTCTTGTTTTCCCACTAGGTCACTGAGCTGTGAGAGAGGAAGGAGTGAGAACATGGCACGGCAACATGGCAGGGTGGAATTATATATGCGTACACTGAGCAGTCGAGGAGCCAATTTGCCTTGAACACATGGGCTGCAATGGAGCACAGAGGATGTTTCCAGGAAGATCTAAGTGGGAAGTGCGAGTCACTTTCAGCCAACACCAACATTAACAAAACCGTAAGAAGGAGACTCGTCTCCTGGCAGAACATTCTGAAGACATCGTAGGCGGAGAGCTTAAAGGAGGGAGAGGGAGGCAGAGAGAGGAAACAGAGGGATGAAATCGTGGACTGACTGTTACTGTCTCTGCAGTGTTTGGAAATCTCACCCAACACATAAAAGGAAACCTGGCACTGAGAAAAATATTCATCACTTTTAATGTAGTTTAAGGTAACAAGGTTGTATTCTAAGTCATTTTGGACCATACTGTAAAAGTCCACCTGCTATCAAGCCCCCGGCGTCGTGAGAATGGGAAACCCCTGGGGTTTGGCAGAAAGTGGTTTGGGAATTTCGATTTGTCGACTGGAGGCGGAGTACTGGGGGTGTAATGAGGGCGGGGTTTGCTTGCCTTGGCTTTATTACCCACATCTCCAAGATAGCTCAGATATAGAGATTCAAATTACTATTATTATTATTATTATTATTATTATTATTATTATTATTATTATTATTGCTCTCTAAGGCATTTTTTAAATGTTTGCAGCATTTACATTTATGGCATTTAGTAGACGTTCTTATATAGAGCGACGTACATCCGTGCTCAGGTACGTCTGTCTTCGTCTTCATACCTGTAAAGCTATACTTAAATCAACACCTGCATTTTACCAAGTTACTGCCAGCTACGTTACAACCCCTAACAAACCCTGTCAAAAGAAAAAAGTCAGAGGCTAATGTAGTAAGGACAAACAGTTAAGAGGGTAAGGGCCTAGTTTATTTTGTAAAAGATATAGGAAATTATGTATAAGAGATAAAAGAGTGGACTGGTTAATCATCAAGGTGCTTCTTGAAGAGGCGGGTCTTCACATGACGCTTGAAGACAGCGAGGGAATTTGTGAAACATTTGGGGCTGTAGCCCAGCACAAATTACATTAATCAGAAAATGTCTTTCTTTTTAATATGCACAAAATACACACGAACAAGCCACAGATATTTCAGACTGAGAGCGGTTTATCTCTGATTGTGTAATTCCTTTCTTCCATGGTGGAACAGAGTTTGAAGCTTAGTACTTCTATATTAGTGTTTAGCATTAGCAGCATGTAAACTCTCTCTACTCTCTCCACTCTCTCTATGTTTAAACAGGGCAAAGATTACTAATACTACTTACTGTCATGGTTGGACTCGTGTTGCCGTGCCATGTTTTGTTTTTCTGTTTCTTTTCTTGTTTTCTGTTTTGCCCTGTTT
>JBBPDC010000109.1:24716630-24727029 GCA_037974485.1 Hemigrammopetersius urotaenia
GATAGAGGCGGAGATTTCACTTGAGATTAGACGGAGAATGTGAATTTAATTGGGAGAAAATACAGACGACATATGGACTCGGACACGGACAAGGTTCTGTGTTTGGCATTGATCATCACTGCTGGATTTCAGCTTTGACTAATTTGAAATTTGGGGAAAAAATACCGGGGACATGACCTCGGTGTCCTCAATGGTAGATACGGCACTGACTGTACCACGCCTTGGACAAACTCTCTAATGGTCTTCAGAAACCACATATTCAACTAGGCAAAAAGTCATTTATGCATTCAAATCAGAGTTCATGATTCTATATCCTGTTTAGAACCCTTAAAGAAGCTGTTTTAATGAGTGGAGATCAGGTTTGTAGGTCATAAAAATATGAATCTTTTTGAGACTACCTACACAGAGGCACATTCATAACATGTTAATAAAGTGATGTGTCACAAACAGCTAATGCCATCAAAAGATTCTTATAAACTCTCTATGTCTGCTTTGCTCAAGGCATGTTACAAACAGCTAATTCTGTAAATTACATACGTTTCAGCTTCACAGTCGCAGTCAACTTTGGTTTAGGTTCCAGATTAAGACACTCCAGGCTGGGATTAACCCTCATGCACATGAAAGTGTGACACTATTGAAGTAATCAATGCTTTTTATTCTTCATATCTATGTAGCGTTTTTGTTTTCCCGAATTTAAAACATTTTCTCCGATTTCATGAACCTCAGCACATCTTCCCACTGCAGGTGAGATCTGGCCGTTATCTTGACCATTGTAAAACTGTCACCATTTTTCTGTGATGCTATTTCCAAAAACAACACATTGTCCTTTCTTAAAATGACACAGCAGTGGTGGTTAGCCTTTAGCTTAGCATTTCTACACAACTCCATTTATGGAAACTGAATCAATTCCACAGTGTATCTTTAGATACAGAATGTTCTTTGCTGGCTTTCCGAAACACTAAGAACTTCCTGTGCTCTCCTCCTTGGAGTGTTTAGTGATTATTACCATATAATGGACAAATAAGTAATAATCCACAAGATGTACAGAAGCACACACACTAAATCATGCATGTGTCCCTTTATCAAATATGAGGCTGTTCTGCCTGGAGGGTTTCTCTGGAGGGTTCATGCAGATGGGGTCCAAACTGGACATACAGCCTTTTTCAAACAGCAGTAATATACAGGCTGTACCGCAGTGGTCAGTGAAGAACAGTCCACACCTCACTCTTCGTCCATCTCACTCCATTCCTGAGCAGTTGGACTCAAATCCATTTGACATTCTTTCATCCCCTTGCAGGGCTCTTTGCTCCCAAGAACAGTTCACCTGCGGTTGGTCTGCATAGAAGACGAATTGATAAAGCAGAACGCCTCCTCCCCTCTTCGGCACGCTGCTCCTCCTCTGCCCAGCTAATCGAACTCTGTAAGATGTATTTTACAGGTCTGTGCAGAGATACACGTGGCTTTTGTACTTGCGAACTCAGCAATGACTTTCGTTCCCCCTCAAACTTCCAAATTATTTCTAATGACAGGTTTGGTGTAGATGGCCATCTCAGCAGCTGCAAGAGGCTCTTAGCCAAACTGGTTCTGTACAGAACCCAAAACTTGAGAGTCCTTTTTGGAGCCATATAGAGATGAATAAATGTATAGATTATTTAAAGACTACTTACCTACCGATTTTATAACACATTGATAACATGATGCATCACTTTACCTTAGAGTGGAGGCCAAGACCACCTTAAAATGTGTTCATAAATCATGAAAATCTGTGAATAAGGAGTAAAAGGGTACAGAAATGGTGAAAAATGTGACCCAGAGAAAAGCTGTGGTCAGTAAAATGGAGAAGAGATCTTCCAGATTTGTCAGTTGCTGTGACACTGACCTTGTTGAGGCCCCTATACAGAAAGGTCAGCGTGTGTGTGTGTGTGTGTGTGTGTGAAAGAGAGAGAGAGAGAGAGAGAGAGTTGTGTGTGTGTTCAGATGACAGTGGATCTGATCTGTTCATCAGAGTTTTCTCCACAAACCTGTGGACTTTGAGTCTGGCAGTCATTAAAGGAGAAGGGCTGCATCAAGAAACTCTGAAATTCCTAGAAATATTTCACACACTCCACTATTTACTGACCCTGTCGGATTAAGTGTCTGCTCACATCACCTGGGATGAAAAATAATCTGTTAAATTAGAAAAGGACTTTCGCTGGTGCTTTCAGGTCTGTAGACCCCCACTGTATCTCTCTCCACACAATGCTATTTCCAGGTACACATAACAGCGCTCCCCAGGGTCCCACTTGGCTCTATTATCTCTCGTCTAGACAGATGAATGAACTGAGGAGAAGCAGAGCCGCCAAGACGCAGAGAACACTGAGGCTTCATTCGACCATTATATGTCATAACATGTGTCTCGATAACGCCTAATTGACTTTGACTTTTCGCTTTCTCGGCTTGCAGCTACAGGTGGTTTTATCGCTCTGCCAAAAACAAAAATAGTGTGCGTAAATTCTCCCTGGTTCCATTTTAATAGGCTTTGGAAGGGAGCGTTTTTGTGGTAGCCACGTTAACACTGACGCAGTGCTTTTTAGAAAATAGATCCACAGAAGGCTGAAGGGAAAGTTGCATGTTGACTTAAATGCTGAAATTACACAAATGGGGGAAACCGCAGGGAAATAGCTTGTGCAAATGCTGAACGCTGATGCGTATCCTTCTCAAAAAAAGAAAATACTCACTTTGACATCAATCTTGAATGGATGAGAGTTCTGTAATTAGGCCTGCTGCCTGTGGGAACTGAAGGGGATCATTCCCGTTATACTGGTAACAACAAACAGGTGCATTTTCATCAGACTGAAGTGAGTAAACCACCTGTATATAACATTTTTGTTGGATATTTCCTCACCCTGAGAAACAATCATGTGTGTGCGTTGACTTCATTAATAAGAAACAAAACACAAGGGAATTAAACTAGGAAATAAGTCACTGGAACTAGAAAACTAACTAGGGAATACAACTAAGATATACTTGGAACAATGGGGAAAGGACAAGGAAGGACAAGGAAAGCATGGACAGAAAAGAGGGAAAGGCCACGGTGGACCAACAAAGATACACAAAGGTAAACAGGGAACAGCTATGACAAGGTGTGGTTATAAATAGACAGGTGCAGACACTAACCAGGAGGGCAGGACAGAGGTGGAGCTTGAGATAAAAAGTGTAGGACAGGAGGTGTGACCAGGAATCAAGGCATAAACAAAGACAGGGCAAGAAAGACATGAAACAGAATGGGGTGAGACTGTTATGATTGCACTGTAGGACAGTATATATCATATATAAGATATGATCAAGTCATATATGTACATACATACCTTATAAAAGTATGTCATCATTGGCACTAAATCTTTTTTTATGTTCAAAATTGAGCCGATGATTATGATTCATTGTTTCAGGTCATTTGACAGCCATAACAATACTGCTTGTGATATTTTCATATATGTGGAGAAGTTTACTCAGCAGAACCTCAACGTTCTCCAAAGCATCTCTTATTTGAGACATATACTTAAAGTTCTTTATGAACAAAGTCATTTAAAAGTTCTGCTGAGTCTGCAGAAGTGTCTACTGTCCGCGGTCCTTAGTGGTCTTCAAGTTTATGACGATGCAACCGGGTTGGAACTCTCCATGCACAGCCTGCCGGGCTGGGGCTGGAATCTTGGGCGTGCGACTCCGGCAGCCTTTTGAGGCTGATTCAGCTTCTGCCAGTTTGTCCCCCAATTCCAGCCTCGGGGCAGATTACTCTCAATCAGCTGTGCTCCTAATGCAAACATACGCTCCCTAACTCAGCCTCCCTGGCTCTCTGACTTCAGCTGGTCCTGGAAGCAGGACGTGATTAATTACAAGAGAAGGGGCCTCCTGAATCGATCCAGATTTTAATTTCTGCATCTATAAAGCCAGGCTCATCGTTGCGTTGGTTTGTTGGGGCAATTCAAATAAACACTGAAAACTCTGTGGTAATTGCATTGTCGGCAGCTGGTGTTTCCAGGGCTTAGAGGACATGCCCAATTAATCAAGTTTCTTTCTGTGCAGGTCTTTATGGGTAATGACCAGAGCACTAACATTCACACATGTGGGAGCTATTTCGCCACCCCTACAGCCCCCCTAACCACCACTGCCATCCCCCCCAACTCTGAAATGGATGTAAATGTCTTTTTTTTTCTCAAAAAACGTGGCTACCTCTGTTTGTTACGCCTGCTCTCTGTTATTAATAGCGATAATAAGAGCTGCTGCTCCAGGGTCTGCCTCAGAGGTTTATTTTCACTCATTTTAGCCTAATGATGGCTCTGACTCTGGCCTCTGTCCATGAAACACCCCTGTGTGTGTGTGTGTGTGTGTGTGTATGTGTGTGTGTGTGTGTGTGTGTGTATTTATGTATATGTGTGTGTGTGTGTATGAATAGAAAATATCAGGCAAACAAGGACGGTGCTAATCCAGTTACCAGAAGTTCTGTTCCACCGAAGCACCAGCAGTTTTTACCACATACAGTAAATAATCATACTTTGTCCTAAACCACGTCCACAAGTCCACTTTGAGCAGATTCAGAGAAGTTTAGGGAATGTGTTTATGGTAACAGATCTGGGTGACTGCAACATTAGCCTTGTAGCTTCAGTTCTAAATTAAGGAGGCTGGATTTGTTCTCTGAACATGTCTCAGCGATTGACCACACCTGGGGTCAGTGGGAAATTGTGCAAATTTTTCATCAATTTTTTTGAGAGTAGCTGATACATCAAAACAGGCTTGGATCATGTCCCTTTGATATAGTTTCACTTAAATTCTTCCTATGATTTTAAATTTGTGATGCTACCAAAAAAAATCATGTATATTCATACATAAGGCATATATAATGGTGTATCAGAGCAGTATATTATTATTATTTTAATTATTTTTAAATTATTATTATTATTATTATTATTATTATTATTATTATTACTACTACTAATAATAATAATCTTGTAGGATTGCTCAGAATTAGTTATTGTTACATGTAAAAAACACAAGTGTATGTAACTGTAGTGTATAACACCAGCATCTACAGTGTGCTTACAACTTTACAAAGTCACATACTCCTGCTTTACAAGCTATTATAAAATTATAACCATTTAAAAGCAATATAACTCCTTCTCAACTATGTATACCATACCATACATTATATATTATAAAGCATTAAAACCTTATTAAAGACGTGAAACATTTCTCAGGTGTGAAAGCTCTGCTTTCTTTCGCATTCGAATCTGATGTCATGCTTAACGAATTCATTAGCATGCTAACGCGATACATGACCCGTTACGTGGTCAGCCATATTTTGCTTAGCCATTGCCCTCCTACATAAATAATGGTGAGGTCAACACAAACCGAGGACCCCAGCGTGAACAGTTCAACCCCGTGACTGTGTAGAGTATTGAGAAGAGTTGCTTCAGTTGCTCCGTTGAATATGCATGCTCATGGTGCTTTCACAGCGGCATGGAAGCAATCTGTGCGTGCCTGCTGTGTTTATTAATGAACCCGGCCACCCAGATCCACCTCGCCTCACCTCCAGAGCCGTGCGTAGAAGGTGGGTTTGGTGCATGGCGATGATTTTAAGCTAGTCCAAATTAGCGCTGAGGGATGTTAATTGGATTTGCTGGCAATTCATTACAGGCCTCCAAAAAAAGGGAAAAGCACTTAAATATGAGCATGCGGTTTGGAGAACCTGCAGATGTAATGATCCATGAATTCACTCTAAGCACTGAATCTATGGGATTGTAAGATGGGTATCTAAGCCTGGGTCAAGAATTCACCATTTCTGGGCATTTATAACTGCTGGATCGTCTCAGGACAGACTTAAGACTGACATATTCCCCTAAATGAGCTCGTTGAGTGTGCACAGCACTCCAGCTTAAGCAACCTGCCAGCAAAGTCTTGCTACTGGGAGAAATTCAGGAGTCAAAGGTTTAAACGTCTACCTGCGTATGATGGCCTGGAAAAAAAGTCAAGGAGAAAAAAAAACAGTAATTGCTTTCTATTGCTTTGTAATTGGTTCCACATACAGGCCCAAACATCAGCACCATGAAGCCCTCCACCCACCGTTTCTTATTTCCCTTTGCATTGTCAAAGAATGTAATCACAAATTAACCGCTTCCCTTCTTAATTTCCAAAAATCACTTGTCGATGCGGGCATATGGACCGGAACATCGGGGAGGTAATGCTTCAGATTGGCCATCGGTAATATTTACATTTATGCCGGATGAATCTAACTTTGGCTCGCTCGGGACAAAAGAAGGGTCAAGGGTAACCTTAGCCGCAGGGCTAATCTTGGGCAGAAATCCCTCATAATTAACAATAACACCACCTCCTCTGTCCTCACGTCTAACTCTCAGACAGCAGGCCACGCTGATTTAGATCTGGCCCGCTGACTTTGAAATATTGTTATGATTCATAAAAGGGTTTTATATGGCAGATATACAATGTGCTACAGATCAGGTAACTCACATTCGGCCCCCATAATCTGCTAACCGAGGCCGTTTCTCAGTGACAATGGGGCGATGTTATAAATGTCTCCTGGCCACATTGGCCAGGTCTGAGTGATCCAAACCACCTGCAATAAAAGGGAAGCATCCTTTGGAAGCAACAGCGTCTATGAGTCCAGTGGCAGACTGAAAATGATCCGGGTATACTGGGCAGCGTGTCAGTTACTTTTCGAGCTGTGGTTCTTCTCAGAAGCTACACTACTATGATTCATAGAGTAAAATGGAGTACAATAAACTACAGTACACTACAGTACAGTATAAAACAATACAGTGCAAAGCAATACAATAAAATGCAGTATAATACAGTACAGGACAGCACAGTGCAATGCAAACAATATAGTACAATTCAGTACTGTACAGTATAACACAATACAGTAAAATACAGTATAATACAATGCAGGGCAGCCCAGTACAATGCAATATAATACAGTAAGCTGGAATACAATACTGGACAGTACAATATAATATAGTACACTGCAACACAATCCAGTACACTGCAATACAAAAGAGTACAGCACAGTGCAGTGCAATGCAGTACAATACAATACAGTGGCTGACTGTAAATTACTGCAGATGTGTTTATGTGCACAGGAGAGCATCTCAGTTTTGGAACAGTGGTTCATCTCATATGGTCTCATTAAATGAATCACCCTGTTGCTTGCTGGGAATCCAGTTTTCTTCTTAAGGTGAGAAGTTACAGGTGAATGGATTAGTTTTTTTTTTTAAGCAATAAGCTAATGGTTAATTTTGCCAGTTAATTACATAAGCACCGGCATTGTCCTTAGATAAGTACATCGTTTCATTTATTTCATTGCGAAGACAAACGTCTGAACAGATTATTGAAATTTCTCTGGTTCATTGTGTAATCTGCTCTGTTATTATTAAAAACATGTTCATGCCAAAATCTAGCAAAACATAGCGAGTGGAGCCAGGCCTTCATTAAAGACAAGTATAGTCAGATGTGACTGCTAACTAAACACATGAAATCAACACATTTTGACAAGTTACTGTTTGTTTTTATCTAAAAACCTGAAAATAATGATTGACGTAGTGTTTCCTTTTAGAGGAACATATAGTATATACAGATGTTCTCACTTGATCATCTGAAAGCCAGGTTTCTCATGTGACCTGATGTAAGGAGTGGTCTCAGGGATGGTCATATGCTCTGATTCGAACTCGGACAAAATACATTAAAACAGAGCTCATTTCTCCAGTTGTTGGTGGTGTTAAACCAGAAGAAACCAGAAGAAGTGCTCAGATTTGGGCCATTTTCAGTAGATAGAGCATGACATCACTGCTCCTTGTGAGATGTGGTCAGCAAATGGCTGTAGTGAATCAGCATTGCACTTGCCTCCAACCCCCCCACCCCATTGTGATTCCCAGTTGGCAGTGAAGTTCAGCTTCAAGCTGAAACAGGACCCGCATGATGCAAGAGAGTGCAATAGCCGTGCTGTGCCGGTGCCGAAACTGGATATGGCTGGTCTCTCTGTCTGTCTGTCTGTCAGAGTGTTGCTTTGGGCAATGTGAGAAGGCGAGAGTCTTGTTTTATATGAGTGACACACAGCTCAGAGGAACATTAGAAAGCCACATTGCAGCAGATTAGGTCAAAGTTGGGTCTGTTCTCGCACAGTTTGCGATGTGCCGGCCTTGGAAGGGGGTGCTCGAATGGCCTGTTTATAGCTCAGACGAACCTCCAGCAAGTTCGGTCCGGGCTCCAGGTTGCCTTCGGATAAAAGTGTTGGCCATTATGGAGGATTTACAGAGTGGTTTCTGGAGTTTTTCAGCTTCAGATCCCCCAGATTATTTCCTCATCATGAATTACGCAGATGAGCATTTTAGGCCAGGGAAAGTGTGCAGGCCCATGAAGAGATTTACATTTATTGTTTCTTCTTGCTTTTCCCCCACAGCCCCCTGAGCGGTAACGCAGACCTCAGTGTAACTGACTGGACGCGTACACAAGTAGTCAGCAGCACAGGTACCGAGGAGGGAAAGCTCCCCTGACTCGCCTGTCGATGTTATTCTTACCAATAAAATGAGATCTACTTCTGACCTTCTTTAATCGTTTATTTTGCGGCATCTCCGGCTGGAGAGCGTGGAGAAATGATCATAAACTCCACTCACTGCAGCCACTGCAACAGTGATGACAAAAGCAGCAGATACATTAAAAAAAAGCTGGTGCAGCAGAAGTCGCTCGGCCCTGGCCCGCAGCTGCCTCTGGGGTCTGGCAGGTCGGACATGCTGGTGAGGGTGCCAAGGCTCCAGATGAGACACAGTCCCCATCTGTCCCGCAGAGAGCAGCTGCTCTGAGCTCACATTGCTGGCCTGCTGCAGGACGGGCGCTCCCCAGTTAGGTGGGCACAATTAAGTGTGCTTTGTCATGTGGAGTTGGTCATATGTCTGACTTTTTACTGGGCTTGTGTTGTACATGTAAGCAAAAATGACACCTCTTAAGCCCATTTATTAGGATTATTAATATGCAGATTCGATTTGTTCATTTTCGTCTACCCCCCTTTTCTTTACGTCAGGATTGCGTCCTGTTCAGGAAACTACAGGTGGTCCAGTCACTATTTTGTGCTTCAGATGTCAATTTTCCAATCATAAAGCTGCAGTAATGTAAACATGAAACAGAGCCACAGAAGCCATGTAGAGGGGATAGGGAGGTTACAACCCACACAATAATTAATTTTGATGCAAATTATCTGGAGCAGTCACACAAGGTCACCATGGTCGTCAACTGGAGGGGTTTAAAGCCCCCCCTGTACCATGCTGTGGAGTGATCGCATGTCTCCAGTTCATTCCCTACACTATCCAAGCCAGTGTTGAGCATGTCTGCTAAATAAAACAGATGTTCTCACAATGCAAATACAATAGATCCGCCTGCTCTGGCACCAAGCTCCAGCGTGAGTGAGAGTGTGTGACAGACACTCGGCGTGAGTCCGCTGCCTCACACAGTCAACACGGCAAAGCCTACTGATTCTTACTCACTCAGTAATTCTGGCAACCCTATCGTCCCCACGCCCAAAGGCAAGGATTGTGTGCTGGCAGCTGTGTGGAGCTCCCCAGCTGAGTTTAGATTGGATAAGGGAAGGCTGACACAGAGGCAGAGTGACAGTCTCGGCCCGAGTCATAATAATGATTAATTTCACAGCTCAACAAGTGCACACAGACTAACCCATTTACTGTAAGAGCACAGAGAGGCAGACAATGAAATAAGCTTACTTTAGATTAGCCAAGTTCTGACTGTTGGTGCGAAATAAAACTTCTACTGAATGGTGTAAAAAGCTCAAAGAAACTGTGCTTAAATCACTGTGCACTCTTAAAAACGAGGGTCCCATAGGACAGGGGTACCCAATTCTAGTCCAGCAGAGTGTGGGGGTCTCCTTCCTCAAACACACTCACAAAATCTGGTTGATGAACTGATCCAGGGGTGTTTGAGGAGGGAAATTATGAAACTGTGCTCTACATTGGCCCTTCAGGACTGAATTTGGGCAGCCTTGCCATAGAAGAACCATTTTTGGTAATTCCTGTGCCATTCTGGCGATAAGAATGACATCAGAGGCAGGAGCGAGAGTTGAGAGCATACTTCCTTTTAGTTCTCTCAGTGAGTAAACAGAACAAAGCCAACTCTGTATGAAAGCCCCATGAGACACTTGTCATTCGTTCTATTTTAAATAGATCCTAATGAGCATCTTAAAAGAACCATGTCTGTAAATGAGATCACATGATATACTTGCTCTAAATAAAACCTGGATCTGGCAACCCCAGGCATTCTTATTTCCACTGGGGGCAGCTGGTAGCCTAGTGGTTAGGGCATTCGCCCTGCGATCAGAAAGTCCAGGTTTGATTCCCAAGACCGCTAG
>JBBPDC010000109.1:24733548-24746731 GCA_037974485.1 Hemigrammopetersius urotaenia
AATTTCTTTGACTTACATTGTTCCTCTCTAGGGCTTATGTATTGTTGGGTTAGGTGTTGGCTAGTTATTATTTGGACCGTTGTTGTATAGATGCTCTGACTGCAGTATCTCAGTTAAATAGCTGACTCAGATTTAAGCTGTTTTCAGGTCAGAAACAGTTGTGGAATTCTTAAGTACTGATGTACGTCGCTCTGGATAAGAGCATCAGCTAAATGCCGTAAATGTTTAGAGTTTATATATTATCAGAAAGCAGTGTGTGTTAGCAGCGTGTGTGTGTGTTTAGAGTGGACCAGTTTGAATATCACTGCTTTAGGGAACCAAAAGGGCAACCCTAACCCATTCATAAGCACAGAGCACACACAAAACACAAGCATCCAAAGCAAAAATCTTGTTTAGTCCATTGTAAAGTGTCACATTTTTCACATGTGAACAGAGATTTTTTTCTCTGTATTTAACCCATTCACCAAGATAAGCAGCAGGCAGCCAACACTTTGCTCAAGGGTACCGCAGTGGTGCCACTGGCAGTCTTGGGGTTCGAACCTATGGCCTTCCAGTTGTAGGGGCAAATCTGCAACCACCAGGTTCGGTTGTATTTGGTTTGCATTTTTAGGGCAGTAGCAATTTTTCAGTTGGGGATGGTGTATCTTTTCATCTCCTCCATGCCGATGCCACTCTAGACAACCATCCAGAAATCCACATCATTTCAAAAACAAGTGGGAACATTATCTACAGCGCAACTGAAGCCTATGAAAACTCCTACATAACTCCCCCGAAAAATGTTTACATACTGTCATGGTATTTAGTGCACTGTTTCTGTTTACTTTTGCACAAACCACAAATTTATAGTCCAGTATATTAAACTCAGCAAATAAACAGTGAGTGTAAAGAGGGCATTCTTATCCAGAGCGACTTACAATCATTAGTTTCAGGGACAGTCCCCCCAGAGACACTGAGGGTTAAGTGTCTTGCTCAAGGATACAGTGGTAAAAAGTGTGATTTGAACCTGTGACTTTATGGTTATCGTGTTCACAGGCAAGTGTTTTACTCATTAGGCTACTACCTGTATAATAACGTGCAGAAGTTTGTCACTGTAAAGGGCCCATGTACACTCTGAAAAACAACAAATGCTTCTTGACTGGGGAGGGTTCCCAAGACTATTGCACACTTTTGCCTTCTATTTAAAAAAAAAAAATGTTTTAGAGATGGAGCATGAAAAACTAAGCTGCTAATGCGCTGGGTATCAGGATGGATGATTTACTCTCACTAGTTTTAAGATGGAGGGATCCACATTGACAAATGTTCCAATACAGAAAAAGGAAAACGATGAGGCTCTGAGGATAACCTGGTTAATTCAGACCTCGGTTCCTGCTGGGCAGTCGAAGCTCAGTGACGAGGAACCGCACGGAAACACATACATTCACTTCCGCTCGAAAAATGTGTCCAGCTATAATGAGCCTAACGTGTACAAATTTAGATGAAATATGCCTCCGCACACAGGCCGCGTGTTTATCCCACCCTGGCTTGGCCCGACAGCGTTTTCTTTTTTCTCTTTTTTTCTCGGAAAGTCAAACACTCGCCTGAAAGACCTTGTTGTTCGGCTCCCAAAACGCCAGCAGCAGATAAGGTTCAGCCAGTTGCTATGGCGACCTAACGTAGTGGAGCCAAAAGCACAATTTGGGAAACCACAAGATCAACATCCATATGATTGACAGCAAAAGGGATCGCATGTGGTGGTGGTGGTGGTGGTGGTAGGTGGGAGGTGTGAGAGCCCAAGGTGTGTGTGTGTGGAGGGGGGGCAGCTAGAATGGATCGTTGTCTGACTATTAACACCAGGACTCTGGTCATCTGGTGGGCTTTATTACTCTGTTTAAGTGTCCTCTTTCTGAATGACTGACATTGTGAAGGTTAGATACTTTTGGAATAATACACTGTATCCAAAAGTATCTAAATGGCATTTCTACTGAGATAGTTCAGCTCCTTTGAAGGTGGTTTCCATTGCTGAACCAGCTTGTATCTTGTTAGAAAAGCACTGACCAATAGAACAGGCTGTACATAAGCTTAAGGTCATCATGCCCTGGGTTAGAGGGGGTTTAAAGCCCCCGAGTGGGCCGGGTGATAGGACTCCGCCAGTACCTTTTGAGATGAGTTGGAATTCAAAACCAATTTAATATCAGTCAGATCTTCACAACAATGTTACCTGACCTCACTAGTACTCTTATGGGTTCACCAAAACCTTATGGTGATGTTCTTCCCAGCAGTGTGGAGATGGACACACTGCAAATGGACACACTACCAATGCACTTGAAGATCAAATATATCAAATACAAATATAATTTTTGTCCTGAGGAATCAAAAGGCTAATGATGAATTGCCACATGTGATGACACAATGGATACACTTAGCCTCTCAGATGTTACATGCAGAGTTACATACAGTTTAACAGCCTATCAACACCTTTGCAACCACCTGGGATCCCACAGCAAAGGCCTAGCACCTCCTTAGCCACCACCTGGAATAACAGAATCCATTTAGTAACACCCTAGCTACCACCTTGGATATCTTAGCAACCACTTAGCATCTGAAAAACCAAGGCAACCACATGTTGTGCTACTGCTATGACCTAGCAACCACCTAACAACTTTGTAGGAATATCCTAGCAACCAGCAGAAATATGATAGCATCTGCCTTTCAAGACCAAATCAAATAGGAAAAGCACTAAAAGTCTAGCAACACTCTAGAAATATCCTATCATGGCAAGCAACTAGCAACACCCTTGGAACAACCTACCAACCAGCTCACATTTTCATAGCAACAGCCAAGTACCAGCCTGGAATACCACTGCAAATGCTTAGTAATGCAATAGCAACCACCTGACATTAGCCTAGCAACCAACTTTGACAAGCTAACATACAGTTTTTCATGAATGTTCCACTTCCAGTTATGTCTGAGAGCTTCGTCAAATTCTGAATCAAGCAGAGCACATCTGTGATGGTCCGAGCAATGTTTTGATAAATTATTTTTTGTTTACACTAGGATTAACGTACCCAGTGGTTTTCAGCTAGAGGATTAGTGAGTGTATACGTTAGCGCACAATTACTGTAATGTGCCTATCATGTTCCTCTCAACACTGCAGTTCAGTGTAGCTTTGCTTTGCTATAAGGTAAACATATTTTTCGTCATGTTCATTTAATTTTATTACTCGTACAAGTTGTTGCGGCGTCCAATGTACCTATAGACTGGCTTTCAATATTAATTAACGGTATATAAAATTACATTTTCTGGCCCAGAGGAAGTACATATACATTACATTAAGTAGTCATGATCCAATTATGGCTAGAGTGGAAAAAAAACGGTGTAGGGGGGTTAAAAATTGGCCGCAAGATTTATAGACAGAAAACAGACCCGCTGTAACAAAACCCCGAAGCATTGAGCGAACGAAAATTCTGAAATCTTTAAGAGCGGGTCAGGGAGTTATAAATTCAGTGCTTTTTAATAGGTGGTTCACTCTGCGGGCCTCACCCATGCATGATGCCACCCCAGTAAAGGCAGCCGGGGTCGTGTCCATGTGCTGTTTCATATCCCCCGATGGCTCTGAAAGGAGGCCTCACGCTTTCTCCTCCACTGCCTTTTACTGAGGCCGCTACCTGAGAGCCAGATCTCTCTGCTGAACCAAAATGAGCCTTGTTACCCCCAGACAGCGCCTTTTATTTAAGTTAGCATCAGCAGACGTGGCCTCCGTTTTGGAGGTCAATACAATCACTCACTGGCCACTTTATCAGAAACACCTCTGCCTGATGATGCACAGTGTGTGGTAACTCCTGTGACCACACACACTACCACGTTAGTGTCACTGCCGTGCTGAGAGCGTTACAACACCCAAATAATATCTTGACACCAGTGGACCTCTGTAATGAATGAGGTAGAGGGGAATATTTCTATCAAAATTGTCTATTAAGGTGAATCTAATCATGTCCAGTAAGTGGAAGCACAAAGTGTGTGTTTTTAATACATTGATCGATGAGGGGAAGCTGAGGGTAGATGTTTCTAATAAAGTGACCAGTTAGTGAAAGCTTAGGGTGTTGCTAATAAAGTGGCCTGTGAGGGGAAGCACAAGGAATGTGTTTCCAATAAAGTGGCTAGTCAGTAGAAATGCCCAGTACATGTTTCTAATAAAATGGGGAGTGAGGAGTAGGTTAATGCCTTTTAACACTGTTCATAGAGTAAACCGACTGATCAAAATGTAGTTCATAAGCTGAGGTAATAAACCTAAAAAGTACTGATGTTAGCCAAAGCCAGCACTGGAATTCTCAGATGTAACTTTGTAGTGTATTAGGCCCTAAATATATAGTGATAGTGATTAGGCACTAAAGCCCTTCAGTCAACTGTATATCTGATCTAGAAGTTTAAACAGTATCAGTATCAGTGCTTTGTCCTTTATTCTTTCAGTTAGATCCACTGAGCCAAAACTCACTTGTTTACAATTTTCCTTTCTTGATTTGGAGAGACAAAATCAATTAAAATGTGATACTGTTCAGCTCTCTCCAGGCTGCTGGCTCCTAATGAGCATACCTAGCTGGCAATTAGGGGTCTCGTTTACATGGAGCATGGGCACTCTGCCTCCTCTCGGACACAAGACCCTCTACTGTGTGTGTGTGTCTGTGAGAGAGAGAGAGAGGCTTGAAGGGAGAGGCTTTAAACAAGCATAGAGTGTGTCAGACCGATTACATGCCGCATTTCCACAAACACACGTCTCCTTGTGAACTTTGACACAGGCCTAACCTACGCAGGTCAGATATTTCCAGCTATCTGAGTGCAGTTACTGGAAAGTAGGACCAAGGGATGGAAACCAGTAGCCACCAGTCAGAGTGTCATGAAGCTAATTACTGGCTATATGGTTTCTTTCACTTTAGCAATGTAAGCATTTTGTCTGCAAAGCTTTGGGCAGCCCTAGTCCTAGTCAGTACTACGTGTGTGGATCAAACTTCGGTATTACTACATAGTGTACTGATTTGCACGTATATATTCCATGTCATCATTGAACTGGTAAATGTAGCCAACTGTCCAAAGGGGACAAAATGGCAACAAAGCCAAAATAAATGAAACAGTACATCACACCAGCTGGTAGGGCCATCTAATGCATAACTCAAGCAATTCACCATTCAGTATCTTGGGACATATAGACTCACACTTACAATATTTGACACACTGCATAACTTCCACAACTGTAAAAACACCAAATGTAGCTTCTCAGATACTGAAATGTGTCAGTTGTCTATTGACAACACTTCAGGAAATTTGGTGTGCAACCAAAGAATGTGTAAGTGACGCAGTGTGTGAAATATTGGGAAGTATGAATCTATATGTTATGCATTAGATGGCACTACCGACTCGTGCGATGTCCTGTTTCATTCGTTTTAGCAACGTTGCCATTTTGTCCCCTTTGGACATCCCCCCAAACTTATATACTTTCAGCCGCTCTGCTCCCCGGCTTAGTTATAAAAAGTTATTTTTATTTATTTGTTTATTTATTTATTTATTTATTCACAGTTTGTAGCACTTGTTTTATTGTACGGTGTCCTTGCGTGCCAGAAAGATGCCTTTAAATAAAATTTATTATTATTATTATTATTATTATACAATATGTATTTTACAGCATGATCATCATTTATTTGTCAGTGGCAAAGTCACTCCATAAATAATTCATTATAATCTAGGGTCATGCACTTCAACTTGTTCAACTTGCCATACAAATTTGGTCATTTTTGGTGAAAGAGTTTTGCTGGTCATTACCAAAAAGTAATTTGTTTCTACCTCC
Source organism: Hemigrammopetersius urotaenia (assembly GCA_037974485.1). NCBI lineage: Eukaryota > Metazoa > Chordata > Actinopteri > Characiformes > Alestidae > Hemigrammopetersius > Hemigrammopetersius urotaenia. Next base: position 24,739,364 of record JBBPDC010000109.1, read on the forward strand.
TCCCTAGGGGACGCAAGCATGACCGGACATGCCCATCTCCAGACACAAACCTCTTATTCCATATAAACGTGGAGCTACAAGCACACCAAGCTTCGTGTGGACCGTGAAGTCTATGTTTATGATTATTTTTTTAAAGAGAGCATGCCCTGTACGAGCCGTGTGAATGAATTCTCACTGAAAACCTCTTTATGTTTATAAGATAAAGCCGTAGAGGCCAAGGCTGGTACTCAGACATTCATTCATAAACTTCTTCTTAGAGTTTAAATCATGATGATGCCAATGTGCAGTGCTTGCATTTCCTGAAATAATTTCAGATCATCCATTTTCTGGTCACGGCTACCAATAAGTAATCAAATAAGATCCTTGAATCCAGGAGAGGAATGTTCTGGATGGAGCCGTGTTTTAAATATGACCGAGGATTTATGAGCTCTGGAAAGGAAGCTCTTGGTTTGGAAAGTACGCAAACTCTAACACGTGTGTGTGTGTGTGTGTGTGTGTGTGTGTGTGTGTGTGTGTGTGTGTGTGTGTGAGAGAGAGAGAGAGAGAGAGAGAGAGAGAGAGAGAGAGACCTAGAATTGACATGACAGTGGTTTTAAACATCTTTCTGAATTAATGCTTACAACAGCACAATCAGCGTCAGGAACATGGGTGCCAACATGGTGCCAAGCTCAGAATAATATAATAATGTTTGGAACTGGACACTGGAACAATATTTGGAATTTTATTTGGCATACTTTTACAGAAAATCTGGTGATTTTCCTGATGGTAGTCCAATATTAAAGAAATCTACGGGGGTCCGTGTTATATAGAGCTGCAGCACATTTGACAAGACACTCCTTTTATCTTTTTATCATCAAAGTTTTACTCACTTTAGGTCAAGCTGGAATTAGCTTCCCAGTGTTACAGTTCCACCTTAAATCGAGCAACGGTCACACAGCCACACATCAAGTGACTGTTGCCCAATTTAAGGTGTAATCACAAATTGACTGAAGGGACTGAAGTTCAGCACCGCAAGAAGTCGACTGATGAAAAAAACTTCTTATTGAGTCTTTACTGCTCTGAAGGAACTGACAGCCTGGCGGATGTTCCCACCTAAAACAGAAGGTCTGGATGTTTCTCGGTGTCCAGCTCAGGATGTTTGTAGGTCAGGTTTGTATGTGTTTGTCATCGCATATCATTGGCTATTCGTAGTTATTATTGTTTTTGAGATCTGGGGCTATTCATGAAACATTATGGCTGTAGACCACCCTGGGCACCCAAGTTTGAAGATGCCCCCACACAGTGGACATGGCTGAAGATCAGCAATCCTCCATGGGGTACAGAAAACTCTCCTCAGAGCTGTAATTTGCAGAACGCATGTTGTTTTTAATGGCTAACGCTGACAAAATGTAGACTAATGTTGAAGTGTTTGACCCAGATCAGTGATCAGGTGTGGGTTTGGGTGTTTGTAGCTCGTGGTCTTGTGTTGCCTGGTTACTGAACTGGCCAAGCTTGGCCCATGATTCAGCACATTGACTGCAGGGATTATAAAAACAATCCCACCTTCGTCAGGCCACATGTTCTGCTGTTTGTTTAGATAAGTCCACTAAGACCGTCCATCACTGACTTCTTGGGAAGACTAGAAAAAACGTGAGTTATTGGTAAAAGCAAGAAAGGAGGTGCACCGTGTTGAGCTTTGGGGAATGTTTTTGGTGGCAGATGTGTAAAACATGGACTTTTGGTGGAAATTAGCCTTGAAGCTCAACAGCCAAACAAACGCAGCCCCTCCCTTCAGTGTTTTGTCAACAGTGCCTCCCCCCCTGAGAAACCATGTCTAGGCTGGGATGAATGCTGGCACTAAATTCGATCATGAATGATTCCAGAAGTGGACGTCAGCTAGCCAATGTCGGCAAACACAAGAACAAGCAAGCTACATAATGTTAACCTTGCTGGAGTCCATTACAGGCTGGAGTCCATTACAGCCATTTTAAAGCCAGTCCCTGTCTTCCTAACTGTAGCTTGGTGGCAGTAATACAGTTTGGTGGCTCTCAGAAAAAATCCACATTAGACTGAATCCACAAATGCTGATCCGCGTAAAACTGAGGGGTTACTGTATTTTCACTTTTGTCACTCTTCCGATTTTGTCCAAGGCGCTTTACATTGTATGATAATTCCATACTGAGCAGAACGAAAGATAAATGTCTTTGTTCCATTTACGGCATTTAGCTGAAGCTCTTATCCAGAGTGACGTACATCAGTTCAGACAGCGATGATATAGAAATTATTTATTTGTCATTGAAATCTCTTGAACAAGACCCAAGCTTCTGTAAAGCCCCTCATAGCTTTTCTGTAGAGCCTCTGTATTAAACAGAACCACATGTAGCCTGGACGTTTGAGTTCTGTTACAAAAGTGGCCGAATGAAACATGACCTGATGCGATTTCTTCACAGGATTAATGTGCCATTTAACGAGATGTCGGGTGAACTCAACTCTGCAGTGTTAAGTCAAGAACGGGTCTCCTGCCCTGGACCCTGGACACGGATTTGGGATGTGACCGTGGTCAGTGGAGGGGGGGGGGTAACACTCAGCAGCAATACATAGGCCCTCTGGGATACATAGAGGTCCAGCCCTGCCCAGTCTTTATTCCACAAAGGTCTAAACTGGGCTTAAAGACTGAGTCACGAATACAGACGATTATTTGTGACAAAGTAAGTCACAAAAGATTTTATAGCTGTCAAGGCCAAGCTGGAGAAAGAGTTTGAAATATTTGTCTAAACCCGACAGGACCTGACTATTCATATAGACTTTGGTGGGGGTCGGATATCATTTCTCAAATGTTTCTTGGGCTCAGGTTCAGATTTCACGTTTCACGTAGCCTATCTCCCACCTTTTAATGGATTTAGGCCAGCATTTAGCCCAGCTTAAGTACTTTCTCCTTGTTTTTATTGCCTTAATTTTTTTTCTCCTCTATGCTGTTTTTTTTTTTGCATTTTCCATGACGACCAATTGGAGACAATTACCCTGTTTGTCTAAACATAAAACTACTTGAGTGTTGGTCAAATGTACTGATTAATGAAGAAGTACTAGAGAACGTAAACATTTAGCTTTACAGTCGGCTCAGAAAGAATTTTGTGGCGCTACAGTCAGTTTTGACGAAATGTTGTGGGACTACAGTTGCTTTGGACAAAGATTTGTCACAGACTGTAGGTTTGGTGTTCTGGTTTAGGTCAAATTGGTCTACATAAGCCATAATTTTAATTCTCTTTAAGGCTGAAATTTTAAATCTTGAACAATTTCATTTTCTTACAGGATTATATGTATAGGATTCAAGATCCTTTATTTGTCACATAGATATCCAAGTACAACATGCAGTGAAATGTATCCTGAGCTCCTATTATGGCTATGCAACATTATAAAAATCAGTAAAAATTTTATATTTAAAAACATTACAACAATTTTGTAAACAGAAATAAGAAGACACAAAAACCTAAAATCTAAAATCAGTAAAACGGGAGTTTTAAGGTTCTTATAAAACTCAATTGACTTAATTTGCAGCAGTAGTGGGGCATGGAATCGGGTAATATTTTCTTTGGACTTCCAAGGGCTACCAGATATACTCGGCAGGCTGTATACCAGGGTCATATTTGCGAGACCTTTTGCATAGTTATATCAAGGGGATTCCTTGAGCAATTCATCATAACTCGTACAGTAGGTGAAGAGAGGTGGATATCTGATAGCGGGTTTTATGGACTTCCAGTCCTCATAAGTGGCCTAAAGACGTGCGTTTATATGCAGCCTATATTTCCTGAACCCTAAACCACACTCCACATGGTAACACTGCTTCTAAAGTAACCATAAAGGAAATCCTAGCTTGAGTTTTATACTGTCCTTTCAACACTTTGGTTGCTTTTGTTGAAATAAAAGTCATATTATGGATACAAATGAGTCGTATGGACTGCTGATGAGTTTTAGATGCCCACTAACTCTATAAATGATAAAATAGCTCTACAAAAACAGAGTTGGAGCGTAAATGGATAGAATTAGCATTTTCATGCACAATATTGTGCCTGCCAACCACTGCATAACAACTCAGAAGTATTTCAGCCAATTGCGCTGAGAAAATTTACATTTTAAGCAATGTATGGCAATATCAGAAATATATTGCATTATACATTTTTATAAGCCTAGCTACAGTTGGATGTTAAGATTGCCTTCCTCCTCACTGCTTTTGCTAGGACCCTCCAAATTTTACCCCTTAAAATTTCTTATTTTCCCAGCTAGGAAATTAAGGAAAATGAAAGGAAAAAGTGCACAGCATAAGGCTGATTAAGGGGTAAAACTACTGAATTTTCCCCTTACTTTTTCAAATTTGCCCCTTAAATAGTAGAACCTCCTGATTAACGCCTTAAATGTAAGATTAAGGGGTTTCACACTCATGCCTTAAATCAAATGAAGGGGTTTGGTGTATTTTCAGGAGTAAATTAAGGTAGGATTAAGCACATTTTACGTACATTGTGTTTTGTAGTGTTATGAAACCATACCAGGACTCCCATTACTGGCCACTTGCATATCTAATCTACTGCACTGCGCTGCTCTAAACAATATTCGACTGGCTGGAATATTCGCTGCAGTCCAATACACCCTCATTGTTGGTGGTAAACTGTGGGGTGCTCTGTTACCTGTGGAACTGCAAGGGCGGGCAGTGTTTTTATTTCACTGCACGTGACCACGTGGCCATGCGTGAGTTGTCGCAATATGGTCAAGGCAGCTCACTGCGAACATACTAAGCCATATTAGACACCCTATAAATCCAGCTGCATGGAGGCAAACAGCAGCAGTGATGTATGACCATCTGATGGACAAGAGGAACGTGAGGAGGGCAGGGGAATGAAGGAGTGGGACTAGAAGAGAGTGGGCTGCACTGGCCTTTGAAGGGCCAATATCCCTCATTTTTGTTTTGTTTTTTTTTGTACCCCAACACCCCACCCCACATACACTTTCCGATGGGTTCAGGTACACTCAACATTAATTTCAAACGTTTTTCTTAAATCAATCAATATTTTTGCTGCTTTCGGATAGGCCCTTGGGATATTGATATGTAGGATATGCGATCAACTGTTCTTTGTACATTTTGTTTTTATCATTATTCTGCTATTCATAGTTGGAATTTGGCACTTCTTCTCCTCCTACAGACACAAACGTGTAGCAAAACACAGCAGACTTATAAACAGACCTCAATACACTAAAGCTCAGATCAGTTCTAAAAAAAGACGTGTCACTGTTTGTTGTAGTTTAATTAATAATCAGCCTGGGAATGTGGTTGTGTGTGCATTCAGCCATCCTTAACTATAAGGAGGCACCACCACCCCTTTGGTGGAGCAGCAGTAGAACACCTGCCACTGAATCAGAAGATTCAGGTTCAAGTCCACTGGGCAAAACAAACTTATTTGCCCAGCAGTCCCCTAACAGCAACCATGCAATCACACTTCGCATTCTCTCTTATCATCATCCGCTTTGGTCCACTTATGACATTTGCATGGATTTATTAATCAATATACCCTAATTCATTTCTATGCCACTTTTCAGCCTCTCTCAGCCTTGCCTTAAGCTTTATGAGCTTTGTTCTGATTGGTTGTTGTGCTTTATTCAGAATGCAGTCCAGGTTCAGCCAAACTAATGTAGGCTGAATAGGTGAGCATAAATAAATGCTATTTTGTGACATTATAAAAACTGAATGAATTAAAAACAGTCCCTCTCAGGTCCTATATGGACATCTAAGTTTTTGAACACACTTTCCCCTGATATGTGCCCTTAAAAAAAAAAGCAGCTGTGGGTGGAAAGAATGCGGTGCCTACCTGCTTCATAACGAGCACAAATTATTCTCCCTGCTTTTTTTTCGTCGGGCTGCCTGTGGAATATGGAGATGCTTCCGTGCCGGCTAGCAAGACTGTTTTCACTCAAAATAAAATAACACAGTTTTAACCTCCCAATTAATTCCACTTTACACATCCCTGACTGCACTTTCCGTCGGGGGCAACAGCCACAGGACGACACACACACACACACACACACACACAAAACAGGCGGCTCCTCTGGCCTTACGGACGGTTAATTAATAATTCCCTTGGCACTATCATTAATTAGAAATTAGTGAAGCAATCAGCACAGACTTTCGAAGGCATTCCATCTTCCAAAAAAACAGGTAACAGGAGCACAGTGGGCAGATTGATTCTGGAGAGGTGTGCCCGGTGCCAACACAGTAAATACCGTCAGAGATCAGTGTGTTTATGTTTCATTAACACTGTCGTCATTTGCCTGACGTAGCTCCATGTTAGGTATAAACGGACGACTGTGGCTATAGTGACAGAGCTCGCTGCCGCTAGGCACGCAGAAAGGGACGTCGCCTACAAACCGGGAGCTATAGACCCAATTGTTTCAAAAATCTTACAAAATTAATAACTAACATGCACACCTTAATCCGGGCAGTTAGTGATGTCCAGACCTCTTGTTTTATGTCTCGAAGCTTAGGCTACATTAAGAGTGGGCGCAGGCTTAGTCAGACGACCAATTCTTTCAGTGCATTAAAGAAATGATGAGTAAAGCACATAGCGTGAACTTCTCTGCATTTAGCCCATTCACCCGAGTGAAGCCGTGGGCAGCCAGCGACGCAGTGCTCAGTGGTGCCACTGGCAGTCCTGGGAGTAAAACCCACTACCTTCCCATCAAAAGGCAACTCCCTGACCACTAGTACACCAGCTGCCCCAGTAGAAGGACAGCACCAGAATGTCACAGCTGCTCAAATTTAAGGTGGAACTGGAGAATTAGAATGCTAAACCTGGCCTAAAATGAATTAAAGTGGGACATCACAAAGAGATCCCAGATATACAGTAATCCACCGCTTTTCGTGCCTGTTTTTATAGTGTAAACCCTAAATATGCTCCCCAAACACTTTAATGTCATTTTAAACTCAGTTTAATACATTACCCTTAAGGAAAATGTAAAGGTAAATAAATAATCAGAATCAGAAAACATTAGCATTAGCGGTTAGCATTATTTAATTTTTTTTGCACAGTAGGCTACTGTCCAAAAATCTTGTACCACCCCTCATTTCTTGATTCCAAAGAGCCAGACTTGTTGCAATGTTAATGTAGTCTTGAAAAGTTATCCAGGCTTACCGAAGGTCTTTCAAAGACTCTCATTTTCAGTCCAGTTCCTGAGCCTCACCAGTTTCAGAGGAATGTGTTGTTTGTTATGCCTTGCAGTGACCTACAAATGAATCATTCAAGCACAACAAAGTCAATTAAGTCCTGAACCAGTGAAGAATCAGGTGCAGATGATTCCAGACAGTGCTGGATTGGCCATCGAGAATTGTGTTGGGGGGGGAAGGGG
>JBBPDC010000109.1:24746741-24762856 GCA_037974485.1 Hemigrammopetersius urotaenia
CCTGAGCCATGGGAGAACCAGGTGTAGGTGAGTCCAGAAAGTGCTGGATTGGCCATCGAAAATCCTGTCAGCACACCCCCCCCACCCCCACCCCCCCCCCCCCCACACCCCCATTACGACAGCGAGAGGGGATGGGCCGGACAGCTTTTCAGTCCCAATCCAGCACTGATTCCACATGATCGGGCAGTGATCAATATACTGGTGGTGCTGAATGGGACACCTTTATCTAGGCTCCTTGTATCTTTACACACTGGATTTACTCAAGAAACGCACCGATATACTGCATATTTAGTAATACTGTATATATTTAGTAATATAATATGAAAAAACTCTTTGCTCATCTAAACAGTTTTAGTATTATTTTTGTAAAAATAAACTGAACTGGGCTTTTTTTTTTTTTTTAACACCAGGACTACTGTTCTAAAAGCAGGACTGATCTGGGGTCAGATTCCTCCATATTTATGATGTCACAGAAACTCCTGCTCCTGGTGAGGCCTGCAGTGGTCTGTTACACGCTATACTGCATCCTAAACCATGTTCACAAGTCTGATCCAGCAGGTCCAGAAGAGTTTAGCGATGCATTTACAGTAAAATATTTGGGTGACTGTTGACTTCTAGTGTTTGTAATGTTAGCCATGTAGCTCTAAAGGAGCTAAATTTGTCTTGAGTGATGGAGGTTTGACTATTTGCCAAAATATTTTCTTTAATTTTCCTTCTGTTCAGTCAGCTAACAACTCACCTGTAGTGGATTTTTTTTACTCTTTTACTCATGAATGTCCGATTCACAGACATTTTTAACGTCAATTTGCCATTTTAACCATTTAAGTGCACCTGTGAATCTGATACTCATGAGTAAAAAAATCCCATATCCATTTAAAACCTTTAGCCGCTCTCAAGAGGTCATGGGCCTCCTTGGCCACCTCTGTTCTATAACTGATAACAGATCAAGTCGACGCTAGAAAGCTGTCAGCTTTTTCTCATTATATTTTTAAAAAATGTATCTGCAGTCAGAAACCTGATCTCAGATTAGAATTCAGCCCCCCCCACCCTTTCTGTGTGTACTTATGTCCCTGTGGAACAGACCACCAAAGCTGTGGAGGGGAGCCTCAGCAGACCCACCAAGCTCCTCAATAACACAAACACTTCTTCTACCCTGTGACAGGGCCGAAATGGCCGAGCTTGCCAATTAAGTGCTTTTACGTCGTGGCAGTGAGTGATGGCACTCCAAAACGGCTGCAATTACCACAGCCCACTTAGCGCCTGGCGCAATTAGAGTAGCTGCGCAATTACTCCAGCGCAGGTTCCAGTGAGTCACTAAGACTGGATGAGCAATGGAGAGGCAGCTGGTGGATGAGGGTTCGTTTTTATCCAGAGAAGATCGGCGCATCAGGGGCCTCTGCAAGGCTATTCCCTTCTTCTGAATGGTATACAGAGTGTAATTGGACCACGAGAGATGGCCTTAGCCAGAGCGCCCCCCCCAACCATGGGCCTTCGTTCCTCAGGGTCTAGCTTCTTCCAGGCCCCTGCGCTAAGCCGGCTGGCTGAGCCGGGCGCTAGCTAGCTGTTTGAATAAAGCCAAGGGTAAATATTGTCTGAGACCAAGTCAACACTTGTGTCATACATTTTCAATTTGGACTTCAATTAAGTCCATTTATTTTTTCCCCTTGCTGAGGAGGAAAGAAAAACAGGGCCTTGGTAAGGCCTGAGAGATTTGGCGAGCTTAACGAAGGTGCCAGAGGTAGTCAATCACCTCAGTTACCCTTTTGCTCCACCAAAACGGCCTCAACATCAGCGAATCCAGATGGACCTACTGTATGGAGGAACGAGGTTCATACTGACTGTAGCCTTTAGAAAAAGACACTGGTCGTGATCACAGCAGCATTTTGGCATCCAGGTGTACACAGACCCTACCTAAAGCATCTGGGTGAGCAGCCACAAATTGACAGTTCAGTCTTAGTGCCACTAGAGGGGGCAAAGCCCTACTGGGACTGGGACCAGGCGAAGCAGTCAAAAGTCAAAGTCAACTTTATTGTCAAATCTGCCATACGTACCAGACATACAGAGAATTGAAATTATGTTCCTCTCAAACCCCAGGTGCATACATGTAACATTAAATACAAAAGGTGCAATTTTAAGAATACAAACATGTAACATTAAATACAAAAGGTGCAATTTTAAAAATATACAATGGTCATATAATCTATAAAAATATGGCGCAAAAAGAGCAAGATTGTGACAGAGTTATAACAGACAAGATCTTTAGAGGTAGACTGAGGGTAGTAATAATTGGGTAGTAATAAGAGGTAGTTAGCAGAGCACTATGGTGTCTGCAGTAAGGATGACTTCTCGGCCTATCAGTGTGTTGGCCTCTCCTTCTCCTTGCTGTTCTTTCTTCAAACCCTGGTCTGTTACTTCATTCCTGGAAATGATGATTTTTCACCATCACGCCAACAGGCCAAGATCATCACAGACTCGATCCTTTACCTCAGGCCACCAATGTTCCTTTCTGACCGCGTTTGACGTCCATGTAAGCAACCATGACATTGCATTTATACATCACATACTATCAAGTCAAAACTCACGGCCTTGCCAGTCACAACAAGGCCCTGTGATTGATTTGTCCTGGTCGGCCCGGGGCAAATGAAGATTTATGACATATTTTGGTATGGGTGCCAGCCTCATTTTGAGAGCCGCTGCTGCCCTGAGGCTGCTTCCATGGCCTGCCAGTGGGATCTCTGACAGTTAATCTATCAGACAGATTTCCCCTGGCATTTTATTCAAATCAGGCACCTGCAAGTGCAGACAACATGCCAGAGAGGGGAGAGCTGCTACATGAGGTAGTAAAAGCAAATCAGTAGAAAAAGCTGCATTTGTGGTAATCCCGAGACGCGATTCAAGCCAACAGGATCCCACTCGTTAGTAGGCCTCAATGGAAAATGCTATATTAAAGAAATGCTTTTTAAGGCTGCCAACATAGGGACTTCTTAACGCATGCATAAAAAGTAAATAACAGATTTAAATGACTGTACACAAATAAAATGGGATGTCGTTGTATCAACATGCTCTGCCCTGGAATGACATGACAGACATTTTATCACACTTATATTAAGCCTCATTCTTTAGCAGTGGAGCTTTATTACTCAGAGGTCTAGTTTACCAGATGGCCAGGAAAGTGCACAAGTGGACATTTTGTTTGGAATATTATCACTCACAGAACTGAATCATTCATAGAACTCACATATGGCGCATGCACATTTATTTAGAAATGATGCTTTGCAACCATGTTATAATGGGAGAAAATGTCTGTCATTGATCTCTTAAAGCATCTTTTATGTCATTATATGTGACTACCAGCATAAGCTGTTTATAAATACACAAATACTCTAAATAAATACACATTATTCAGCACTCATGACTGTTTAAATGTTATTTAAATACATTTTATTTAAAATTTTATTTAAATTTTATAAATGGATATTTTCTTTGATTTAGGATATTCCAATCTTAGAGGCATTGAAACACACAGAAAAAATCACTACAGGGACCTTTAAGACCCCTAGAACCCCTCCTTCCCTGGCACCACCCCCAGCCCCCGCACACCGTCACACTCTTCTCTGTTTCATCTAATTCGGTATAATAGGCCCCATTTGATTGTCATTGGCCTAATGAGGATAATTAATTGGCCCTCCTGGGCTATTGTAATAAGCCAACCGCCGAGCTGAGCGAAAGAAAACACGCCGTTCCGAGCTGTGAAAATAAATAGAGTTCGAACGTGAGATTATTACACTCAAATGAATGTTTAAACTACGCTCTGCTTAGCGTGTGTCTGTGAAAACAGAGCAGACTCCCACACTCCTTCCCCATTCTGCAGGTTCCAGCCCCAGAATAATGTCGACTCGTTACCGAGACCCCGTGCTGCAGCACAGCACACGGACCTGGAACAGCAGTATTTAAGCTGGCCTCACCGTAGTATTTAAGGTGGAACATCAGATTTTAAGATGGCTTCAATGCAGTATTTAAGGTGGAAAATCACCAGAGGAATGTCTATCCAAATTGGACCTCAAAGGTTCTTCACTCATAAATCTTTATGAAACTTTATACTTACACTCTAAAAAAAAAAAATATATATATATATATATATATACATATATGCAAATGAAGGAGGAAAATTACCTTTTTTCTAAATGATCTTTGAACGTGATGTCTGTGTTTAAATTTCCACTGGTCTGTTCATCATGAACAGAGATGTATAGTAAAGTGGAACCACTTAAGTACTGTACTTAAGTACTAAAATGCAGTATCTGTACTTTATTGGAGTATTATTTTTTTCTCCTACTCCCACTTTTACTGCACTACATATTTTTGATGAATTTAATACTTTTACTCCAATACATTTTTCATGTGATGAATCGTTATTCGTTACTAAAATGTTACGAATCATACCAAACCCATATCAGTGCCAGAGCGATAGATGGCTCTGTCAACAGGTTTGATGAAGCTTGGAATGATCGCGGTGAGGACGATGAAAGCGACCATCCCTCGCCCTGCTTAGAGTCAATGATTTCCTTTATCGGACCAAAAGACAATTCGTATAGAATGAAATGCCTACTTTGCCTCCCGAAAGATTGCGAAATAAAGACCTTCAAAAATTCACCGTCGAATTTGAAGAAACATATCAAGGTAAGTTACAAACCTAGCTAATACACAAAATGACACCTCAGCTTGAGCCGTCAGTAAGCGCTAGTGTTTTTACATAAATGCTACTGGGGGGGTATTCTAAGTAGCTGGTTAAGAGAGAAACCTGAGTAAGTTAACCTGGAGGCAGTGGGTAACCTATAGATGGAAGAGCCCTTTGGCTTTGTGAGAAGGATGTTTCTGGGCTGTTCAGTTATAAGGTTTACCATTAGGCTTAACTTACCCAGGTTTGTCACTTAGCCATATTCTTGGAATACCCCTCTGGCCTTTTGAGGTGTTAATTTGCACCCTTAATATTAAATATTTGAAATAATATAAACATGATATTGAAACTTTTGACTGCTTTCTTTAATATACACATTACTTGTACTTTTACTTTTACTCTCAGTACTTGAGTAGAATTTTTTAAAATACTTCTACTTGGAATACTTAAGTACAAAACATTTAGAATACTTTAGTACTTTGTATGGTGTTTAAAGAACACTTCAACTTCTACTCAAGTCAGTTTTTTGATATAGCACTTGCACTTCTACTCCACTCCTCTACTCCAGTACTTTATACATCTCTGATCATGAACTGTACATAAACTACACTGAAACGCAAGAAACATCAAGAACCTCTAGGTATGACAATGTCTCAGCACTCTGTAGTCAGGCCTGACTGAATGTTTAACCAGTATTTTAGTTGCTGGTTAACTATATGAACCAGAAATGTTTCCTTTTCCCATGAGTCAGAGGGTACTGCGTGCTATTTTTAGGCGGCATGACTGAGTCAACATGTAAATAAAAGTGAGCTGCTCATCCCTATAACTTCATATTTACCCTCAAAGACCAGACTGGGTGTCTGTCAGGACCTCAGCCCTCTGGGGAGTGGTTCCTCTTTGTGTATTCTGACTTCACTGGTCCTCATGGATCAAAGGAAAGCTGAAGGTCAGGTTGTGCAAATGTGTGTGTGTGTTGCGGATGAGATCATTGCTTCCCAAGTCAATGCTCCGTCACTGATGGAGCTGGCTCCGAATCCATGACCGAGTAGTTTTGCTTCTCCAAAAATATTTGCTCATTAAGTCACTTCATTGCAGCTACAGGCACATGAAGCACAATGACGTCAAGACTTCCTTCTGTGCCCGTCGGTCTGCCAATCTGTCTATACCTTCCTTGTCTATTTCCGGCCCCTGTCGTGCCCGTAACAGGTTCGGGCAGGGGGTGTGGGAATGGTTGAGGACTGTGTTTTGATTGGCGCCTCTCCGAATCCAAACTCCACAAACGTTTTCCAGACGTTCAGCACTGGGTACCATGGACATTGACATAATCTGGTCATTGCTGGAACTGGCAAATCTCGGTCTCATTTAAGAGTAATCTGAGCAAAGTGTTTAGATATTCAGTAAATAAAACCTTGTTGCTTTGGTAACCACTGTCTGTATTTACTACAACATTCCTGAAGGACAGAAGAATGTGCCATGCTAGCCTGTACCCAACCAATACTGGCGTGGTATCCCTCAAAGAATAAGAAGAACTCAGAGTTTTGCACGGGTCCGCACAGTACAGCACCACATTCACTCATTCAGCCGCGATTATATCAAAATTAAATCCGCACCCGCTGGGCCTGTTAACAACCCGCCCGTCATCCGCCCATTCAAGATTCTTTGAACCTTGTGTTATCTAACGAACTTATCTAATGAATTTCCACCAGTTTTGAATGGAACCATTGTAATCAATGATGCATCGTGAATCGCTGGTGCTGCACAATACAAGTAGTAGCAAGCAGACAGCAAATGGTGAATAGCAAGATGACGAGTCACCAATTCATCCGATTTGTGATTCACACCAATCATTAATTTCCTGGAAGCTTTTGTTCTGTTGACTATTGTAATGCTCTCCTCACTGGGATTTCCATTATATGGCTCCAGCTGCTGAGTTCTAATCAAAACCAAGAAAAGAGCACATTACTCCTATCCTCAGGTTCTTGCACTGGCTCCCATTTCAGCGCAGAATTGACTTCAACACATTACGTATTGTGTACAAGTCACTCAATGGTTTGGGCCCTACGTACGTCTCTGATATGCTTGAAGTTTATATTCCTGGTAGGTCTCCGAAATCTGCAGGAGCTGGACAGCTAGGGCTAAGTAGATCTGAAACTAGACACAGTGAAATGACTCGCTGCTGGAACAAGCTGCCCTGACTGTAGCCAGCTTTAAAAAGCTGTTAAAAACAGCACTATTCTCCTCTGCTTTCTTTTAAATATTTGCACTTTATTGCACTTGTAATGCTCTGGATTCTTATCCTTCTTTCATCCCTCTCATTATATTTATCTTTATTTAATTTTCCATTCTGTAAAGTACATTGAAAGACCTTCTGTGCATGATAATGTGCTATATAAATAAACTTGAACTTGAACTCGAACTTGAACTTACTCCAATTATTTATTTTCATCCAAAAACAAGCACCAACTTTTCAGGTTACAAATAAATTCATTTTTGGTTGAAATGCTCAGAACAGAGTGACAAAATGATATAGATTTGTTGGGCCCTGACTGAATCTGATATTTAACGTTCTTGATTGTTAGGTTTAAGGGTGTTGAAAACTCTGAGCCAAAACTACAGACCTTGTGGGGTTTGCCAATATTATGAACAGGCTTTCCTGCATTACATTAAGTGTAACAGGTGTTACAGATTGGTTCAGGAATGTTGGGAGCAAAAATATGGACTGTCATGAAAGCCAGTTTATAAAACTGCAGTGGTTTCAGTTGCCTCATCCCAAAGGTCTGTATTGGAGGACCGTACTGTTTTGGATGACCCCCCCAAAAGCCCACCCCAGCAAGAATATCTATCCTAGGTATTCATAACCGCTTGCGTCAGGCATGCTGAGAACTGGGAGCAAAATTATGCACTAAGGGGTCTTAGCGGACAAGACTGAGAAACACTGCAAGAACCCCATCAAAGAGGCTTCATTGCTCACAGGTGAGGGCCTCAAAAATATCCAATGGCTTTGGAGCAAACAGGCCTATGTGAGCACTTTCTTGCGCGTCAGATGCGCCACAGCGAAACCGCAGACAGAAGTTACCTTTCAGCGCGGCCTTCGGGATGGCGTTCAACTACATTAGTCCTGACCTCAGCCATTATTAGAGGAAAAATAAAACGGTGTGACTGGCCCCAGATCAGTGCAAAAGTACCGGTTTCTTCCAACACCCACATGGGCAGCGGTGAACGCATGCAGGTTGCATGAAGGCCAGCGTGACTCTGACGCCAGCACGCAACGTGCTGCACGGATGTAGAGGCGTAATGCGCTTGCTGTAGCCAACAACTGCGAAAACAAACAAACCCACATAAAAACAAACAAGTGAGGACTGATTTATGTCATGCATTAAGGCGCCTCGTTTGAGCTCGATTTGATGCAGAGCGGCTAGAACGTGGCAGCAGCGCAGCAAAACACAACATGTGATGTTATGCAAGGGAGGAAAAGGGGGCAGGGGTGGACTGCATTCTGGAAATGTCCCTCGCAGCTGATCTTTAGGTGGCGCCATGTCAACCGTTTTGTTTAAGTGCATTGACAACTTTGACTGACTTGTATTTTGCTTTTGTATCGTTGCCTCAGATGTGAAAGAGAGTGGCTTATGATGTTGTTCCACTCCTTTCTGGGTCTTGTACTGTGTGAACAATGGCTCCAATTTGGAACTGCAGATGGAACTTCTGTTTAATGATCACGGTTGCTGGATGGAGAAAGGGGCAGCTAACAGCACCTTAAAGGCTCAGGCCACCGAGATGGGCTCCATCCATCCATCCATCCCTCCCTCCCTCCCTGTCTGTCTATCTATAACTTCAGACAAAAAAATTCTGTTACCCTCCTCAACTCAATTTTTGTCTAACCCTCAATCAAAAACATTGCATGAAACCTTGACAAAGGACTTACAAATATTCTTTCTGTAAAAACCATTTTAGCCTGAAACCTACCCTCAGCTAAACTTCTGTCCATAACTCCCCCAATTCTGTGTCCACTCCCACCCCTGGCAACAAAAATGTGCTCATCGTCTGCAAAACTTTTCTGCAATTTTGCGCTTCCAAAACTCATCTGACCTATATTTATTTGAGCATCTGCCACTCTAAATGTCTTTCCATCGCCCTATTTGATGCCACAGAAGAACCATACATTAAATTTGAACTCTTTTTCCTGATGAGATGTGGGCTTATGAAGAACAATCTGAAGAGTTTAAGAAGAACCATCAAATTGGAAACTAACTATCAAAAAGAATTCACAAATCCATTTTATGGAAGCATTCATCTAAAGTTCAATAAAACAAAAAGTCCATTGGGGAAGGTAAAATAGCAATTGAGCTGTTTTTCCCAAACATTTTACATTATGTACCATTTCTTTCAGGTTCAACAAGGCTCCTTACACTCACATCACAAAGAACTACCTACTGAAATGTTTTCAAGACTCAAAAGTGGTTCCATGGTAGCATGGAAAAAACATTTGGCTGGTAAAATGGAGCTGGTGATGGTGATGAGCAGCTAAAGTTGAACACATGCCCTGTTCAACCGACTAAGCTGCTTGGCCTGTTAGTCAGTTTAACTAGCCAGTTGGCCTGGCGCTTTTTTTTTTTTTCTTTTCAGTAGGGAACGGTCTGCCTGACGATGGAGGTGGTTCACTCTGCCACACTCGTCTCCAAATGGAAACGTTCATGTTTTCTGGTTGGGCTCCCTTTCATGCTGTGGTAATTTTGCTCCTTGAGAAAACAGTCCACACGAATTGCTGATAATCGGGAGAGCTGCTGGGCTTGCTGGACGGGGTGAGAGGTCAGCGGCTGGCCAGCTGGGACTGGTTGGGTGTTCATTAAAAACCTCCCATGTGCAGTCGCACCTGAGCTGTCACAGGCATTATAACCACCTAAAACATGTTTATTACCCACTGTAACTGCCCTCCTCTGCCTAGTTACAGCCATTTCGGGTGAGACCCACAATCAGGGGTCATTTTAAAGAAATTAGAAATGGCATAGAATCTGTACCAGATGATGTGTGAGTTTCTTAGGATTATTCTTAGAATGATTAAAGAAATACATGTAGATGTTACCTAAATATGTAAACATGCTTAGTTCCTTAAATATGCATACATTTGCATGTATATTCAAGCCTTTGGATGACCTATAGACAGACAAATGGAATGGCAGGCAGACAGACAGAGAGACAGACAAATAGACAGACAGACAGACAGACAGACAGACAGACAGATAGACAGGATTTTACAGTAAAATCTCCCTGTCTGTTTTACTGTTTAATGAAGAAACACTGCACTATTACTAAATGAAAATGCTAATTTTCAGTATTTAATCAATTCCAAGCACAGGTGTGAGCAATACAAGAGGATCTTAAGAATGGGGTCCGGAATGAAGGAGCGAGTTGTGATGAATGTGGGTTTGCAAACTGAGAATTTTGGTTCTGATTGCGGAGAAAAGCCGATTTAGAGAAGAACAGTTTGAATAATGGGCCTCTGAGCTCCATCACCCAGTGAGGTCTCAGAAAACATGCCCCATCTGTGTGGATGGGCTCATCAGTACAAAGGAGACCAACATGTTTGAATGTTCTAGAGAGGTTCCACAGGAAAGGAGCTATTTTGGATGTGAAATGACTAAGTGTGATGAAATAACTAGTATAAAATCTCTTCTTCCCTTCATTTCCACTCAGTCGCGACTTCTGTGAAGTTCCCATATAACCTAAGGTCCTTTCATCGGTGTAACTCTCGGGATGGTAACCGTCACTCACCATAATTACATACCACTTAGTTACAAGACAGGGGAATATGCCACTAATCGCTCTGTTAGTCATTCTCTGATCCAGGCGACCACGTCTCAGGCCCTGCCAGAGTTACCAAAGCCCTGTCATGTGGAGCGGCACTGGCGAGTTAAAGGCGACAAATAAACGACTCACTGCTTAATGCTTCCTTCAGCAAACAGTGGGTGAGTCACTGAACAGAGTCCCTTTCCAGAGCGCCACTGTTCTCCTGCTCTTCCCCATATGTCTGCTTTGGGTTGGCTCTTCATGTCTATCTCATCTCTACTGACCATTAAGCCAGATGAATAGAGTTGTAAGTTGATACTTTGTTCAGATACTACAGGACAATATAATGCTAATTTGGTATAACGCTCATATTAAGGCAAATCAATAAAGATTTCTTGAAATAAGCAGAAATATGTGGATGAAAAAAAAAACATTGTTTGAAATGAAATTGATGTAATGGCTATGGCATTTTTGTCCAATTCACATTGGATATCTAGATATTGATGTTAATTTGTTTAAATTAGCTAATTTAAAGAAATTTTATTTTGTAAATGTTGCTTATTCTATTTGTGGACTATTCATTTTTTTATTTTACTTATTTTTGTCAAGAAAACAAAAATCTTAAAAATGTATGAATATAGCAGTTTTAACATGCAAGTGTGTAAGATTGTATTTCTGCTCAATAATCTGACTCAGACTTTTATTATGTAAGTCCGTTTCTCTTATTACTGCAATCTGAGACTGAGGATGAAGTGGAACATTTTGAGGATTTTCACTAGTGTGATGATATTTAGTGTGGAAAAGTAGATCTTATTGTTTATTTCATTAAATCTTTTACTCCATTGGCTTATTTTTCTACACATTACAATAACTTCCCACCCATTTTGAGTAGATTAATTGGTTTTATCTTTATAGCAGTGGAGCAATGTGGAGTGAAGAGGAAATGGAATGTGTAGAAGAATTGATGGCCATCCTTTAGCAGGATGTCCAAGAAAGTACAACTGGCTTCACTCTCTGGGTGGATGGGGTGATAATTCCTCTCTCTATCATTCAGCACTTTGTGGTGGAGCTTCCCACATGACTCAAAGAAAGCATGGTCACATTTTCACCCTCCCATCGTTGGTGGTAGCATGAAGAGTCCTATTTAGTGGGTGGAAATGGGGCAGAAAATCTGGAAAAATCTCCCCCCCCCAAAAGTCCCTCCTCCTGTCTTCCTAAATTAGAATAGTTGTCACAATTTCTTAAATTAAAAGCTTATTCATTATCACACTGAAATTTTGCACATAACCAATATGCCCTTTGTATCCAGACTGTCACGGCTCGGCCAGTGACCGTTAGGGGTCACTGCCTTTGTTCTGTTTTGTTATGGGATTTTGGGGACTTTTATTTTGATTCTCGTGTCTGTTTGGTGTCACGTGTTTGGTTTCAGATGTTTTGTGTTCTGTGTTTAATGACTGGCTGTATTTAAGTTCTGTTTGTATATCACCCAGTTGTCAGTCCATCACCTCATTTTCACCTTGTTTTCATGTTCATGTTCTATAGCAGCCATCGCGCCTGGTTTCTGTTTTGTTTGTTTTCTGTTTGAATAAAGTTAACCACGGAATGGATTCACGTTCTCCAGTCTAGTCCATGCCCCGATGTAAATCACTGGAGCCGGCTAGACCCGGCCCCTGTGACACACAGTGTTGTGGATGAAGAAAAGAAATGCAGTTCTCATCCCATTGCTAACTCAAGTTTGGGGAGCAAAACTAGTCTTTCTGGTGAATAACAGGGTACTGTGGCTCCCCATGCTCTACCCCGGCCTCTACCTCTGGTGTCGGAAAGCAGATTTGAGGCTCTTCCTCTAGTTTGGTCAGGAACTCCTGCAGTGGGGTGTATATCCACTGCTCTTTTTACCCAGATGTGGACTGCCATGGGCTCCAATTAGTCTTCGGTTTGAGTCACAGCAACAGAGCTGACAGGAAAATCAAGAGGCCAGATGCTTGGGGCTGACCAGCAGACTTTGCACCGTGGCTCCCTGGGGTTGCCAGCACATGCTTTTCTACATGGAGGTCTAGTGACATTGCTGGACTCCTGCTACTGCATGGCTAGGAGGTGACTTCCATCCACCATGTTTCCAATACAGATATTTTCTTAGTCTGGACTATTGAAAGGCAATAACTGAACAAAGGAAATGCCCATTTTCTCCCCTTCCTCTGATGTCAGCGTTCATATTGACGAGGTGATTAAAGCACCTCTGGGACCAAAAGAGATGTTATAATTGTTTTTAACAGTTTGGAGAAGATACCTGTCCACCAATAGGTCAACACTTTAGCAAACCTAAAACTGTGTTGATAATGAACACACCCACAGTTTGGCACAAAATAGCCATGTGACTTTCCATGATTGGAAGAGTACAGATCAGATTTTGAACAATGTGCCTTTTTCCATGAGTCAGCATGTGTGGGTTTGAATCAATGAGTCACTGGTGCAAACATTTAAAAAAGGAAAAATAATGTGGAGCAGGAGGAGAACTGATCAGGATCAGATAAGCGGTACTGCCAGCAGGTGGTGGAACGAAAAGAAGCTGAGCTATGCTGAGAGTGCAGGATTAATGGCAGGAGGAGGGGCAGATTAAAGCATGGATCGGATGTGAGAGCAAGGGAGCGGAGATCTCCAAGTCAAGGAGGAGGAACAGGAATCATGGCAGCTGTAGGAAAGGCTTGGCAGGAGTAGAGATCCCAGTTGTAGGTGGGAGCTTGGGCTTCAATCAAATTTATGATCTGATAATAGAGATGATGCATAGATATTTTTCCCATTTGGGGGTTACCCACTTTATTGGTGAAAAATAATAATTATTTTGTTTTGCATTGCGAACAAATATATTTTATATCCTTTTTGCTGATTTTGCCAATTCCTGATTTAAAGAAAAAGGTAATGGCTATGTAATTAATGTGATTATGTACTGTAGAATAAAAAGAACAGTATTTTGGAATAATACAGAATGTGAAGACACATCACTATGATTCACACTGCTAGTGAAGTCTCCATCAAAAATATATATTATTTCCTCTCCAAACCCACCAGTGAAGCTACAGACCTCTTCTGGGTGTTTATATGACATCCTGATTATGGTGAAATAGTTGGCAAATCTGAACTAAATCAGTTTTCTTTGGGGACTGTTTTGCCTCACATCTCCTGGTATGGATCCCTCTGCCATGACTGGCTTTAGTTTTAGCCGAAGCTTCTTAAAACTATGTCTTACACATCAGCCAGAGCATTCATAACCATTTCATGGAATAACCTTCTGTGAGGGAGCTTTTAAAGGCAGATGTCTGGTTCCATCCATCCACGATTGCACAGCAGCGCAGTGTGATTTAGGAACCCACGTGGTATTAGAGGGGGTTCACCTCAAACATCTGAAGAAGCAGGGAGCAGAGGGGGCAAACATTCTCAACAGTATCAGCTTTTGACTCCTGCATGGTATATGTTCTGACTGGATGTGTAAAGGTGGGGAACGTGTCCATTAATTGGGAATCACTTCCCTAAAGTGACTCTGGAGGGTCACTCTTTTACCCCAGACCTGTCTACACTCCTTTCAAATGGGGATTTGTTTTATTCAGAGACCCCTCGTTGGCCCTTTAATAGGAATCCCAGTCCTCCAGCTGCTGGAGCGATCAAGGGAGAGAGTGCCTGAATGCATTCTGTAGGACCTGCCTCTCACCCCCCCCCCAGGTCCTTTCTCCTCCTGTGCTCATCTTCATTACAATCAGTACTCGAGTTTAGGTGGAACGAGGAGGGATGGCATCCCCCCCTGAAATACAGTCAAAATTATCCCCCTTCTAAAATGGACATCCCCCGTTCCATCTCTTGTTCTATTATAAATAGTACTACCATTTCAATATTTCGGGGGCTTCGGGCATAGGCCTTTTGAGTAAAACACCGTCAGCAAGAGACCATTGGCATGTACATATAACTTTTTTTTATTGATAAATGTCAGAGTCGAGGGCGCGAGCCCACGACTCTGAACTCCCTCGGAGCACAGACCAGATAGGCAGACTTGAATTCATGCTCGTGCTATGTTTATTAAACAAAAAGAAACCAGAACTCAAACAGGCACGCGGGCCTCCAGACAACAGGAACGGGAATAACGAGAAACAGGGACGTGAAACAGAATAACGCTCATAATGAGGTGATGGACACATAAGGATAGGCTAACAGAAACAGGCTTAAATACCTAACATAATCAGGACGTACACGCGAGACAGCTGGAACACAAGAATCACGTGACATATGAACAAAAAACCACATGACACAAGCAAAACCCAGGAACACATCAAAATAAAAGCCCCAAAAACGCAAAACACAGAACAGAAACATGACCAAAAAACAACAGAAAAGCAGTGGACCTAAGGCCACTGACCGTACCGTGACGCACTGCAGGAGTTCAGTGTAAACTGTACAGTACAAATACAGATGAACCTAAGGTTTATCTTATCTTAATGTATTAACATGAGTTTAAAATTAAATTTAAGTGGGAGCATATTTTTCAACCACATCACAAATGAGCTTTTTTCACAGTTCACACGTGCCTTAGGAAGTTCGGGGGTTGACTGTTTATAACAGTTTAGTCCCATCCATTCAAATTCAAAAGGAGTGTTTGAGCTCAGGTCAGTAAGGGACGATCAGAACAGAGCTCTTTAATTTAAGCTCTTTAAGCACTTTAATTTATTTAAAGTGATCTTTCCAGGACAGTAACACAGAGGACGGTCCGTACTTGGAAACCAAATAGCCCGCTTTTATGTTTACATACACATGCATATATACCGCAGTTTAGCCCCGCCCATTCTCTCAAAGTCATAAAGATCGCTTAGCCAATCAGATCAGAGCTCATTTACATAGTTTTAAAAGGAAGAGTAACAAAAAACAGATCTAAGGAGGAATAAAGAGAAGTTTGAAAGTATAAACAGTTACAATACTTACAATAAATCTTGAAAATTATAATAAGTCTGGAGCAGATTAAAAACTGTAGCTGGGCTCTCTTAGCTGTTTTGGAAAAGTTGCTGTGAGGCTGTTCTCTCTTCTAACGAAGAAAGGAGAGGTTTGGTGTCGAGACGGAGGCAGTGGGGAAAAAGTGTGAGTCAGAATGAAAGTCTCTCCCAGCTGTTCCCCGAAACCCTGTTTCTGTTCTTCGCCGCGGTGCAGAATCTTATCAGACGCGTCTTCCTCCCCGAAACAAGGAGAGAAGTGCTTTCGCTTTGAAGTTGTTTTCCATCTAATGAATCACTCGGGCGTCCGGCCTGCTCTGAGTCAGCCGCGCCTCAGCACCAGTGCAGCAGCTCTTCAGTGAAAGCACCTGAGGGTGAAAGTGTAAAAGTGGTAAAACGATAAAGCTGAGGCCTTTTGTTCTACAGTCTGTTTATGACGTGGTTATAAATCCGTAATCGAACTCTGAACTGTCAGACTGGGCCACGTTTTAAATGCAAATTCAAATGCAAATCATATTCAAATTTTAAGTGTAAAGTTTGCAGTAGTAGATTAAAAACAATATGCACCATCCTCACAGCAATGTTCAAACATCAACACCTGAGCTGCAATCAAATCCTCACAGCAATGTTCAAACATCAGCACCTGAGCTGCAATCAAATCCTCACAGCAATGTTCAAACATCAGC
>JBBPDC010000109.1:24762956-24777837 GCA_037974485.1 Hemigrammopetersius urotaenia
ACACACACACACACACACACACACACACACACACACACACACACACACACACACACACACACACACACACACAATGTAACATATCTATATGCACATCCATAAAAACAAACATTAATCTCCCATGGCAGTCAATTGTGTCGGTTATCTAATTAAGATAATCCGCATTGTAATACATCAACGGACAAGTAGAAGTTGAAACCAAGCAAGGTAAAGTGGGAAATAGCAACAGGCAAACATTTAGCACAGGTGTGCAGCACAAATATTATTTGTATTTATACTAAATAGAAAAAAATATAAAAGTAACAAAAAGAAAATCAAATGAGCTGAAATATATTTTTTAACAATAAGGAAAGAGATTTTAAGAAACAATATTAAATATTTAAAAAATACATAGATTTCATTGTTTGCATCATGGATCACAGTTGTTGCAGTTGCTATGAAAACAGTGATATTAGACCTCATTTATAACATCTAAAGGGTTTTAGGATCTGAAAAAATGGTAGCTTTACACGGGTTGTGTTTTGGTTTGTTTCTTTCTTTGTTGCTGTGTTTGGATGGTGACTACATAAATTCTCCATCTCTCACCATATGCTGTATATAAGAAATAGAGGACACACTACTTGACTGGATAGAAAAACAAGGATAAACATTTTTCATGAACTTTCCAGTTATAAAATGTAATTTTGATATTGTAGCCAGGCCAGAAAAAATGATAGTATGAAAGCAGCATCACATTGTAAAGGGCTGTACAGGGTTTCTTTTGCCTGGTGGGGGCACATTGCTCCCAGTGTGTTTTCCCACCCAAACATTCAATTAGCTTTGGCAGATTCGTCTTTGGATACATGAACAAATACAGAGAAAAAAATCCAGAGACTCGCTAGAAGATACCATTAGGAGTAGAACGTATCTGAGACCTTGCACCTCTGGCTCAGAGCTAATGATGTGAAGGTGCTTTTCAATGCTTCATTTCATGCTGTGTTTGTAGCAAACAGGTGGTGTTTACTTGTCCCTTCTGCTCCAATGCTCACCATCAACAACAATTTGAGAGCTAAGGAAAACGAGTGCAACCGATCATAAATTCGACAATTATGGTCAGTTTAGATTATTTTTTCATTTGCGGTTAATGGTTTTTGGTTTCATGCTGAAACATCAGTCATGGGCATGAAAGTTTTATTTTAGAAGCTAGGTCTGAGCTTTGTGGTTTGTGGTATTACCTGCTAAAATGAACAGAGACAGGAAATGGCAATTAACCCTATACAGTCTGGAAAAGTGGGCATCATGGTATTGCACCACAGTAAGAACAGTAAGAAGGTTCTCCTGTTTCCTCCCATAGTAAAAAAAAATGCCAGGCATGTTAGAGATGCTAAATTGAACCTAAGTGTTACTGTATGTCGGCCCTGTGATGGCCTGTCCAATGTGCATCTCCAACTTATGCCTTATGAGCACCTGCTCCATCAGCATTTAGCAGACGCTCTTCTCCAGAGCGGCGTACATCAAAGCTTAAGTAGTGCACATATGTTCTTTATACCTGTAAAGCTAGACTTAAATCAACATCTGCTTTTAACCATGTTACTGCTAGTTAAGTTACACACCTTAACAAACCCTGAAAGAAAGAAAACTGCTGTTAATACACAAGTAAGGAAAATAGTTAAGACTGTAGGTGCCTGGATTTTTTTTAAAATAGGAAAAGATGTATAAGAGATAAGCAAATGGACTGGTTAGTCACCAAGTTGCTCCTTGAAGAGACGGGTCTTCAGATGGCACTTGAAGAGAGGGACTCCGCAGATCTGATCGCAAGAGGGAGATCGCTCCACCACTGGGGGGCAAGACTAAAAAGAGTAGGGGTGCAAGTCCATTCTTGGCCTTAAAGAACGAACAGAAGAGGTTTCATGAGAGCATTATAATGCGTTCTAAACTGAATACTGAAACAATGTATTAAATGAATATAATATATTAAAAGTTGATGAACGATGATGAATCTTGTTGAAGATGTAATAAATAGCAAGGCAGTATATTTCTATGTGAGTATGTGTAAAATGCGTGTATGGGGCGGGAATTTTGAGGCCCAAAAAAGCAAAAATGTTACATACACACAAAAAAAGACTAGCAGTGCAAAAAGAATCCCAATCCGAAGACCATACAAAGAGCAGCGCCATATCAACCTTCATTTCTGCACATATGGCAAAAGCAGAGTCCATGAGAGACAAGTCTCAATCACCTTCCTCCAAATTGCTGACCAGCTGACAGAGCAGGATACCTCTCCAACATTTGCCCCATTGCTCCCTGAGACCTTTGGCTAATTGCCCTGACATCCAGGCACGGTTCTCTTTCCCCAGCCCGAGTCTGCAGGAGGTTGAAGTCTGAGCCCAAAGCGGGAACAAAAAACTCCTGGTATTGAGCCATATGCACCTTTTCCCGTGTTCCTGGTCCTAATTATTAAATATCGCAAAGTTTATTGTGAGTGTCACTGATTGCAGACGGGACGTGTTCCTTGGCATGCAAACGGGGGCTCGAAAAACACTGGGGCGTTTTTTTTAAAGCGCTAATTCTTTCCCTTTTTTGTGCTGACCTGGGAGTAAAGTGAAAATGGATGGTGGACAAATCAAAAGGCTGAACGAGCATTTTCTTAATGCGTAACACTCAGATATCCTGGTCTCGCTCGACGTGTGACACGTACCCCGCTGCAAGTCTAGAATTACCTCCACAGACAGGAAGCATATGGTCATGCTCAGCTCCAACATGGAGTATTAAAATCTGCAATATCCCATTCTGACACGGGCCTACACAGACACATGCATGGCAGCGGTTTGAGTAAAGCTACTGGCAGAGTGTTGTGGCTTTTTCTAACAGCTTTAATAAACATGCACATATAAAATATGCGGCATGGAACCCAGAGTTTAAACACCTGCAATGCTCAAGTGAGAGCCTTAAAATCAAATTTACACAATATTGGGGTCCGCCCTTTGTCAAATGTTTTTGCCAGTGGTGCCTGTGGGGTTGGATAGTGATGCACAAAATAAAGGCAAATATTTGTTAATGGAGTGTGGACTGGGGAAAGGGGGGACTGGCCAAATGAAACCAAATATTTGTTGATGAGCTAGAGAGTGGGGGGAGTGGGCTGGTGAAATGAAAACAAATATTTGCAAACAGTGGGGGCAACAGAGGAAAAAATAAAATATTTGATGATGGTAGTGCGACAAAACATGCTCAACATCTTTTAACCTTAATATAATTTGAGGATTTTTGTTGCTGAGACACTCAAGTGTCAAAATGATGAGGTCACAGAACCCCTGAGCCCCTCCTCCCATTTCACACCATGGTCTTACATTAAATGTAGTCGTCATTTTTTGAGGTCTGAAGTTTACTTGTTGAATTCACACAGTTTCTGTGCCACTTAAAGTGGTGCAGCTGTTACACATTAGGTGGAGCTGACAAATACAAAGCCAGCTTCACTAGTTTGAGGATCGTGTGTGATGATTTAGGTGTGCAGTTAGCACCATGCTAATTGGTGGGGTACAGGCTTCCATTACTTGTAAATTGGCCTCGTAGCTCCAGTGCTAAAAGTCTTAGCTCACAACGTTTGGTATGAGGGGATTTTTATTTATCTGAGCATTGTCAACTGTGTGTGTTCAGAGCTTTAACCTTCTCAGTCTTTCCATTAAAAATCTTATTACGTTAAATTCACAGTACAGCTATGATTAAAGCCCCTGCAGGCCTGAACCAGCATGTCCCATGTCTCTCCTCCTAGGGGGTCAAACTGACAGGCTGGTCGTGAGTTTTGCAGACACCTCTCCAACCACCCAAACAACACCTTGTGGGGGGAAAAAATCTCCTTCATTTCAATATTGGCCACAGAGCCAGACAGAGTTTGATTAAAAGGTCCCGCTTGGCCTGCAATTTACGGTGAAGGATCGAGTTACGCCTAAAATTAGCCATCACCCTCAATTTATTACCTCAATTGAGAGAACACGGAGCAAATGCCTGTTACTGCCTCCAAACTAGCAGCACATAACCCAGGGTTCGCCCGATATAGTGTTGCCTTTTAATTCAGTGGGACACAGTCGCAAGGCCCGTCTGTTATAACTTCCCCCCGCCCCCCCTCCTCCTCCTCCTCCTCCAATTTTGGTGTCGACTGTAGGGAGAGTATTAAACTTGCACAAGAGTGTTAGAAAAACACTAAAATCCAAAATAATTTTACGAGGGTAGGAAAACAGCTTGTCCCAGTTGGCCAGTTGACTTTTTAAACCTATTTGCGGAACTGCAGACGGGACGGGTTGGCACAGACGCCTTTTCCTGGTGTTTTCCAGCTCGGAGAAATACTTAAAAAAAAGAAGACAAAAGCCTTCTGGAGTCTCTCATAATCTGTCAGAGGCAAATTAAAGGCCAGGAGAATTTACACCTGACTTTAGGGGCTCAGGTAAATTGCACAGGCTTGTCTAAGATGGGTGGAACCCATGTGATATTAGGCTGTTGGACCATTAGCATGAACATGGCTGGACATTTTTTCTCCCCGCCTTCAATAATGGTGTCTAGCGCAATGTCTCGACCTGCTGAGGGTGATAGTGGAGGTTGTTTCTCAGCGCTGGTGTTGGACAATATTTCTGGAGTTTTTGGTAAAAGTTTGTTGTGATACAGCTCAGCTAAGATAAATCTGGCAGGATTACCTTTTAAAATGCTGTAGGTTCTGAGCTGAGACCCATCTTGCATCTTCAAAGAAAGACAATTTTCTACTGCACAATCTACCAGAACATTTAGGACCAGAAAACTGGAACTGGCTTGTTTCCACTGGCCATAGGTCCAGAACTAAGTGTTTTTGGGATCTCCTCATCTGATTACTTCCTAAAGGTGTCTGAGGATGCTCTCTTCCATCTTTGCTAACACTCGCATATGAAGCTAATTCTTCACTGCTATACCACCAACCAGACTTCCAGAGCGAGACCTGGGAAACTAAGGCCTCCTGTAAGGTTGTTTTTATTGAATAATCATTTTCTAAAGATGCTGAGGCAATCTAGTTAGGAAGTTAACATTAACACTATTAGCATTTATGATAACATCTCCTCAAGTATTTTGTTCATACTTTCACATGCATCAGAGAAATGAATAAGCCTCATTTGATTCTGCATGATTTTGTGCAAATAATTATTCATGTCAGAGCAACTAGTGCTAAGCAGAACACTCAGAACAGAATGTATCGTCCAATTTGTTTGGCTGCCTTGCTTGGTAGTTAGTCAATGAGCCAGATTCTTTGAAGTGGCAAAACATGCTCCAGCTTTCTTCAGCAGAACCATAGGTTCTTTTGGCTCAGGTTTCTTGTTTTTGAATGTGCAGTGGAAATACAGCCATGCAGGACTTGGTTCTGTGGTGGTCACATTCTATCGATGAATGGTGTAGAGAGCAGCAGCTTTTGCAGCAGTTGTAGAGCAACTATGGATTTTGTTTCTCTCCAGGAGACTAGTTCATTAAATTAAATCAGGCACTGCTGATGGAACTGAGAAGATTAGGTACAAAAGCCAGTGTTCCTCTAAGCAACGTCCTTGTATCATACGGAAAACAAAATGTTTTTGTTCCAGAAAAGTACTTTTAAACTACTTTCTTGGCTGCACAGTGATGGACATGGTTGGCCTTTCTGATTAGATTCATTGACTGTACATGCAAGGTAGATGTACCTAATAAACTGCAGACTCCCTGTATGCAAACTGACAATTTTTGGAACCTTATGTTAATGGAGAAGAAGATGAGAAACAGGGTGTAAAGCCACCTGTTCTTGAGTTTGACCGTGGAGAAGGTAGTGATTTTATGTAGACCGCTACTCTTCCTGGACTATTACTGCTGTCCACTGATCTTGCCCACTGCCCTCCCTCTTCCTGGCCTATTCTTAGCCAGAGTTGCGGCTGCCCTGCAATATTTTTAAAGATTATTGTAATATTTTGTAACTCTTTTCCCCTTCGTCGGCAATTGGCCAGAGACTATTCTGCTCTTTCCCTCCCCACTCTCTCCCTCTCCTCCTTCTACCGTATTCTCGACAGTGATCTCTGGTTGTAAAATAATAGACCTTCAGCCAGCAATAATTTGCAGTCCAAACAGTGCCGTCGCTCCCTGACGTTTATTGAAACCTCATCCCGCGCTCGGCCGTTTCACTTTTCCCCCGACTCTATCACCCTGTGTTTGTGCAGACAGGTCTCGAGCGCGGCCCTGGCCATAGTTTTTTTTAATAATGAGGGGCCGTGGCTAGCCCTGGCTGGGCCTTTTGTGCTTGTGTTGGCCTGGAATCAGTGTGGCAGGCAGGCAATGCCATAGAGAGCCATGCAGTGGAGATCACACTCCCTCTGGCCTCCGATCAGTTACTTAGTGTATAGAAGATACAGATATAAGAGGACCCAACAGTTGTAGCAAAATGTACCATTTATATTATAGCGAACCATGCTAAAGACTCAGCTGCCTAATGTGAATTACAGACCTGTCTATATCAGTGTACAAACTGCAGCAGGGCTTGCAATGAACCCAAGAGTATCTGTAGTGACATGATGGAGCTAACATATTCTACCATTCATTTTTATGCTAATTGACTGCTGTAGCTCGTATTCTTGTTATGTTATGCAAACTGTGTATGGCTAATTTTCCTTTGTTATGCTATTATTATGCTAGCAAGCTGTTAGTGTTTGTCAAAAGAGCTAGTATTATAATAAAAGGGGTTCTCTTTTAATCCACTGAGATTAGTGAGGGAATAGTGTGAACTGGAGAAGGTGCAAGAAACCAATTTAATAGATGACTGATTTGAGGGCTAACTCGCTAGGTGTAGATGCGTTACATAAGTTCCATTCATATTAATATTTGACACATTTATATATATATACAGTAATCCCTCAGTTTTACGTGGATCAGCAGTCGCAGATTCAGTCCAACGCAGATTTTTCTGAGAACCGAATTGTATTACAACCACCAGTCCAGCGGTGGCGGTAATACATTGAAAAGTTGTCAACCACCATGAAAAGAAGAAGTAGAAGAAGCCTGCTGTGTCTTGTCCTCATATTTTAGTGTTTTATGTATTAATAAGGTGCCCTGTCTAAACATGTGAATAAAGAGAGTTATTTCAATGTTTCTTTTGTGTTGGAGTGTTTGTTTTAGCTCGCCGCATGCTGCTAATGCTAACCGGTAATGCTAATGTTTTTTTAAACAGTAAAGTTTTCTGATTCTGATTTATTTACCTTTACACTTCATTTGTTAAACTGCGTAAACTGGTAATGCGTTAAACTGAGTTTAACACAAAATGAAAGTGTTCTGGGAGCATATTTGGGGGCATGTTTAGGGTTTACAGTATAAAAATAGGCATTTTTAGGCATTTTTTTAACCAAAACATAACACACGGTTTTTCACTATACGTGGGTGCTCTTGGAACGTACACCTCCACCAAAAGCGTGGTGTGTGTGTGTGTCTTTCTGCAGCCCTATTTGCTGTAGCTCAAAGAAACTTTTTTGCATTTTTTGAAATGCATCACAGCAAAAAAAAAAAGTGTCCAGTGTTGATGGGGCAGTCATGTCTAGCAGCACCACACTTACTCCGGTTTAGTCTGAAATAGACAAATACCAGAAAATACCAACATTATACTGAATATATGGAATAATATTTGGTATGCCACCTCAAAAAAAAAAAAAATCCATACGTTTCAGTAGACACACGTTACAAGGGTGGGCTTGTGTTTCCTAAAACAGGTCTTTACTGGCCAAAAACAATTTTTAGGGGTGCAGGCTCAATGTTTTCATTGTTTTTGCTGAATTGGGTTGAGTGCTGTTTTGCTTCCTGGCCAACACACCGGCGTTCCTGAGGTTGGTTAGGTGTGCTGATTCTGTGGCACGTGGACACACACACACACACACACACAGTTCTGTTTCAGTCTGGTCCCAGAGACTGCTGACTGGTCCTCCGATGACAACCAAGCAGCAGGATTCAGCACAAGTAACCGCTGAGCCTAGAGAGTGGACGCACAGACGCGTGCACGTGCAGCTTTTCCTCCATCAACACGTTTTTATATGCATCGGCTTAGTGTAAAGCACTTTAGGAGCACTGACTGGGTATCACTGTGCTCTCCTCTTTTCCTGAGCAGCACCACACTAGCACTCAAAGTGGGCAAAATTTTGAGCATGGAGAAACCATTCGGCTGTGTGGCAACATAAACGATCCTGCTGTGCGGTCACAGTGTAGACTTTGTCTTGTGTCACTTTCAGAATTTGCACACAGTAACTAATGACTTGGGGATGAAATAAAGAGCAAGATGGATGAGCCCAATTATCCCCCTATTCCCCCTGCTTACGAGCCTCAGAATGGGTCCGGCCTTGAGTAACTGTAAAAGAAAACAGACCCACAAATGTGTTACCTGATGGACCGTGATAATATGAAAACCCTCCATCAGGTATTGTAGGGATAATTAACCAAATGTAGCTCTTTTACCCTGGATAATTATAAAAAACAGTCTTAAGACACATTTTCTATGAGCAGAGGTCAGACACCTTAAATGTAAGCATTAATCATTTTAGTTTAATGCTTTATAAAACCCAAGCAAAGCCCTGAAGCCACTATTACTAACCCATCCATCTGAGAGGGTAGTGCAGAAAAAGAGCTAGGGCCTCCTGTAAGGTTGAACATTTCTTCTGATTCTTGTTCAGTTTTAGTGGATGCCTTGTTCTGTGTGCAAACACAATTGTGCCCAATCTTCACTCCCCTTGCTGGTCTTGTTTAGGACCTAAGCGCACTTACATCTTCATATCACTCTTTTATCCTTTTAATTCAGTGTTTTCAGTTCCTCACCACATCACTCTGGGGTCCACAAGCATGACGACAGTCACCGCTTTAAAGTAATATTTGGGGGATTGCATAAAGTTGTTCCTGTATTTACTAATTCGTCTAAATTTCCCAAGTCCAATGATCCATGCCCTCCTTGTCCACACTGGTCAATCGTGTTTGCAACCTAAGTGCGGTCTTCTGGCGTTTGCACCAATTTAGCTGTGGAAAGTGTGTATTTTCTAATCCAATGGGCATCAATTTATGTAAAACACAGAAACAGACCAAAACAAAAGATTGTTGACTCTGTAATTTTCTTGTCTTTTTCTTTTTTCTTGTACAGATCTGGTATAAAAAAAATGTGAGTCTGTTTTGTGAATTATCAAATTTCCACACTCTCTGCAGATTTAATGGCTATTTATGAGTCTTTCTAGATTCATAAAGCTTTCCCTCGACCGAACGGGGAGTTCCCTTGCAGGTGAAAAACTCATTACCATCCCCGTTTGCTACTTAATTACTGATATTGCCTAATTAACACAAAGCCCCGAGTGCCGCTGATGCCTGTCGAATGAGTTGGTACCTGTTGCTGTGGGCAAAATATGTTTCCTTAGCGGCAGGATTTAAGCAGTCAGTTTTCTTACCGCCTACTCTAAACTCTTGATGAACCGAGTGTTTTTCTAACACACACACACATACACAAAGGGTCTGGGAGACAAGGGATGTTTGTGTGTGTGTGTGTGTGTGTGTGTGTGTGTGTGTGTGTGTGTGTGTGTGTGTGTGCACGAGAAGAGAAGCATTATGCCTTCTATGGAGGTAGCTGTGCGCTGCTGTTTTTCCAATCAGTGCAATGTGCATTCTCTTTCACATTAGATGCTGCCTGGTTTGCCCTCTCATTCACCTCCACCGCAAGGTTAGTGGCCTTCAGACATGAATTAAGAAGCTGGGGATTTTGAGTGTGAGATCAGTGCTAGGATGTGGTTGCTACATGGTCTTGTATATCCCCACACAGGCTCAGACATGCACGAAAACAAGAACAAGGCCTCAGCAAGTGTCTGAGATGACAGGGTATGCAGCAGCGTAGGGGGGAAGTCTTATACAGTATATGTCATTTTATACCACAGTAAAAGATGTCTGGACAGTTTTTCTGCTGAGTGAGATCAGCTCCTTTGAGGTGTCCCCCATTACCGACAAAACTTGTAGCACTGACCACCAGACTGGACCACACATGACCCTTAGATCCCCATGTCTACAGGCTAAAGGGGTATTAAGCCCGTCAGCATTGGTCTCTGGAGTTCTCTGGAGTTCTCCGGAGTGATGGTGCTCTATCCAGTACCTAAGTGGCAATATTGATCCAGAACTGATCATCCAAAATCAGTATCTGACCTTGCCTATTCCCCTGTGGCTGCAGTTAAATCTTCAGAGCAGTGTTCCAGCCTAAATCTTCAATCTTTCACGAAATAATCCACTCCACACAATCAATAGGAGAATACACAAACCACTGGAAATCCGCTCCAGGTTTGCCTTCAAGTGAATCATCAGTGCAAACCCTATTCTCCCACCCCCACCCCCATGTGTAGACCAGTGTGTTCCACTCACATTAAAAATGCATGATATGAGGTCAGAGTGTCTATGTCTTCCCACTTGGAACTTCATTAAGAATATTCCAATTTTCTATTCATCACTTTTAACCATAAATGGAAATGGAACCACTGTAGAACCACTGCTGGTGAGATATCTTCAAGTGATAGATTATTTTCCCACAACTCATTGTCTAGTCAGTGGTGGCCCTATAATGATTCCTTTCCATTAATGCATGGCATAGAGGATGGCTTTAACAGATGGACTACAGATCTACAGATATAACAGATCACCTACAGAACACATTAGAAACTTTGTCCTTTGAAAACTCTTTGCTAAAGACATCAAGACATCAGAATGACTCTCATCTATCTCACTTGACATTCTTTCCTCATTTTCTGGTTCCACATTTTCTTAGGTGGAAAAGGACAGCTCTGGAGCTCAGAATAAAGCTACACAAATCTCACGCCATTTGGAAAACAGGTGAACTCATGATGCAGTTGCCATGGAGTTGAGGAAGAGAGAGGCAGTGAGGAAGAAACAAACTAACGTGATTAAGAATTTGATGGAAGAAGAATAAGTCGAGGTACGAATTAGGTACAAAGAAGGGAAAGAAACTGAAAAACCTTGCTAGAAAGAACATTTTCAACATCAGGTAGAAGCGAAAGGGCATAAGAAACCAAAATTAGCCTCCTGGGTGGGGCCATCAGGAGGTCAATAGACAGAGACGAAAAAATTGTTGATCCTGGCAAGGTATAGCAGCAGTGTCACCACGGGGGAGTCCACCTAAGAGAAGTGGATCAGCAGAGGTTAGAACAAAACGGAATTGATACACTTTATAGTCCCCACAAGGGCAACATTTCTCGCCGTGCTTGATGGCGAGCGGGGGGACGATGACAGGACATTGCGAGAAGAGTCAAAATGTGCCACAGTTCATAGATGCCGTCTGCTGAACTATTGCACACTCGTCCCTCATTTTAGCTTCGCCTGTGAGCTGCTGCTGCTGCTGGGACAGTCTAACTGAGGGCAACCTGAGGAAAGCTTGCTAAAGCATCAGCTCAGTCCAATTCATGTCTGTTTTTAAAGTGTCTTCCTTTACCTGATTGTGTCAAATCAATAGGTTCACTTTGCTGGTGTATGATTCGTATCTGTAGACCAATTTGTACAATTTTTGTTATATTCTAGTCCTTTATCTCACCAGTCAGTTTCTGGGGGTGGTGGTGGCCTAGTGGTAGGATACTTGCCTCATGGGTTCGAATCCTACCTTCAGCACCATCACTGGGTCCCTGAGCAAGACCCTTAACCCTAAGTTGCTCCAGGGAGAGACTGCCCCCTGTAGTTGGAATGGAAGTCGCTTTGGATAAAAGCGTCTGATAAATGCCATAAATGTAAATGTAAATGATCACAGTGACAGTCATGAGTGGATAAGTACTGGATCACTTTCAACCTAGCAGTGAGGTTTAAAAATCCAGTCTGATACATATCAGGACAACTCTGTCATTGTCACTGCTATGTTGAAAGTGGTTCAGCAGCCCAATGGGGTACCTGTTATCAGAAAATGATCAGTGATGAATGTGGTAGAGGCTGATAAACTGTGCGGCAGCTGATGGACTACAATCTGTTCTGCTACACCACAGCCATAATGGCAGTGTTTCTAATAAAGTGGCCACTGAGTGGAAGCACCGGGTGGATGTTTCTAATAAAGTGGCGAGTGAAAGGAAGGACAAGGTTGAAGCTTCTGTTGCTTCAGAATTCTTGTCAAAAGATGAACTTATTACAAACAGATGTGTCTGAATGTACTGCTAAAGCATTAGCTCTAACACACAACTGTGGCAGCTGGCGTCGCATTGCTAATGCAGCCTGTGATGGCATGCTGCTTCATAAGTCTCATGAAAAAACAGGTTTAATAAGAAAAGACTGAACACTGCTTCAGCTGAAAGCATGTAAGATTCGGTCACACTGACTCATATGAGGCACTGCAGCTCTGTTATGCACAGCACAAGCTCAATTGAATCCCCTTCTTTCTGGTATTGGTGCTTGGGTCTGACAGCTCGCTCTGTCGTCCAAGTGTGCTGTTATTGAGTGCGACTGCTTCCCCCGGACACCAGTCACAAGCGATTCGACTGATCAAGCTTGATGCGAAGAGGGGCTGCCACCATTAGCTGGACAGCTTTGATTTATGCCTTCAAACCCCTGACCCTGACCCCTGAATGCCACCGCCTTACGACCTCTACACCCTTTTCACACCCCCTCCCTGCATCTTTTCCTTCAAGTCCAAACCCTCACCCGACACTTCAGCCTTCCTCCGTCATGCTCCCAACACTGCCAGTGTGTTTATGTTTCCCCTACGCCTCGCTCACGCTAATGAAAATATTTTCCTCAACGTCCACAAACTGTATCTGCATGGATGCCGCCCGACTGAGGAGGGACAGCCAAGGGTCCCAGGTGTAAATATAAACACTGGCCCTAGCTGTTTGGCCAAGGCTTTGCCATCTTGAGTGGGGACGAAGGAAACACATGCCCCTCCCAAAGATTGATAAGTAAATATTGCCCCAGGTCTATGGCACCCCTGAGGTTTAGGAGAGTGTCTGTTAGGCTAACTGCTGTTGATGCTCCTCAGAGTCAATTCCGCTCAAGCTAAAGAGGGCTTTCTGAGAGATGCCTTGCTGTTGGCCCAAGAGAGAAGACTTGAACGAGGTGTTGCATGCTAGCGTTTTATCCTCAAAAGCTCCCTGATGACAAAATAGCTTTTTTATCTTTAACAAAAAGGCACTACTCAAGATTATACTAGCAATTTGAATGCTTTTATATGGCCATCCATTTCTAAATAAGTTCACACATTAAATCCAAAAGTTCTGCTAACCACAGTGAAAATATAATGCTTTACATTCACTGGCCACATTATTGGAGAGTGAATAGGTTACTTTGCTGATGTACAATCCTCTAGCCCTTCAGTCCCACTCTTGGCGAGACATGTTGGGTGGTGGACCACTTTCCACCCAGCAGTGACACTGACATGCATAAAAACCCCAGTAAAATCATACTCCTCACACACTACCACTGCTGTGCTGGGAATGGTCCGCTACCCAAGAAATACCTGGACACCAGGGGTCCTGTGGTCAGAAACTGACCAGTGATGAATGGGGCAGAAAGGAACTGATATACTGTCTGTACCTGCACTAAAGTGGGCAGTGAGTGAAAGAACAAGGTGTTTTAAATGCAGTGAATGGAAGCACAAGGTTGGCGTTTCTAATAAAGTGGCCATAAATAGATGCTCAAGGTCAGTGTTTGGGATAAAGTTATCTATGGGTAGAAGCAAAAGGAGTTCCTAATAAAGTGGCAAGTAAGTGGAAGCACAAGGCAGGGGTTTTTAATGAAGTGGGAGGTGAATGTACATCAGTTTATATGGAAAGGAGCAGGCCTGCACTTTTATAACCCGTTTTACTGGAAGGGATATGTAATTCCATCTCTAGCTGGCCAGCATCCTGCCCATGACTGCCATATGCGAATGCAGAGGTCAAGACCTTTGGAGACCAACAGCAGAGGGTGCTAGACAAAATAAAAATACCCAGGCGCATTAATGTGGCATTAACACTATAGCAAATATCTGGCCTCCCTGAAGTGAAACCCTGTTTGGGGGCAGCTTTTAGCTGGCAGTTTGCCCACTATGACCCTCAAAGGTCCTTTTATACATGCTTGGCAACACTGCTTATGGTCAGCCTTCACACTTTTTCGTGTCACTGTGGCACAAGCTGGGTGTCAGGGACTGAAAATGGCACGATGGAAACCTTATCCCCAAAACCTTTTTGCCTAGAATTAAACAAGCCAGTTCCTTACTTTTGAGGATATCATCGTTTTCATTCATGGATCCAGACGAGGTCCTGGTGTGGGTCCATTACCCAGCAGGAGACTGGAAAAACACTTGCTATTCTGGACATGGTTCCTGGTCTTTGCTCAGGCATCCCAACAAGAAATTGGGAGGATTCTTCAATATCATTGCTATAAGTAGACAAGGAAGGAACGGTTGTAAATGTGGAGTAACTTCTTGACCTCCTTCCAAATTTGGTTAGTCTGCAAAGGAAGCTTCTGAGACCACAGAACTCAGTGACACATTCATCTCTTCAATCTTCATGCCCAAATGACCCTAACTTTGAGTAGTTTTGTCAAGGGTCCTCTCGGGCGAATAGGCGTACTTTAACTCATGAGTTCATTTAGGTCGTGAGATTATTTCATTTTGATTTAGCCTCGGTATGAAAACAGCTTACTCTGTGGTTGCAGAAGACATATGGCTCGGAGAGGTTACAATAACAGAACCCATAAAAGGGGACATTGAGATTCGTCTGTGCTCTTCATACCGGGGACTTCAATGTAAGCATGACGTGACCACTTCATTAGAGATGGTAAAGTCATCACAGAGGATTTTGCTTGGCTGTGCAAAGCATCTTGCTTGGATTTGCGTGTGTGTGTGTGTGTGTGTGTGTGTGTGTGTGTGTGTGTGTGTGTGTGTGTGTGTGTGTGTGTGTGTGTG
>JBBPDC010000109.1:24795585-24807244 GCA_037974485.1 Hemigrammopetersius urotaenia
GGAAGAAGAGATAAAGCAATGAGAGAGAGAGAGAGAGAGGGTGAGAGAGAGAGGGTGAGAGAGAGAGAGAGAGAGAGGGAGAGGAGAGAGAGAGAGAGAGAGGGTGAGAGAGAGAGAAAGAGAGAGAGAGAAAGGGAGTGAGGGGGGGGGACCTGCAAATCAACCCAGCATGAAATGAACTAAAATTACTTTTTACACACCATTCAATCAACATATACACTATATAGTATATATACAGTATGCAAGCACACACACACATGCACACACACACATTGCTGAATGTAATCAAATCCTCACAGCAATATTCCAACATTTCAGTTCAGTAAAGGCTTTTACTACACCAACATTTATATGGACAAAAGTACTGGGACACATGACCATTACACCAACATGGACTTTAACGACACTGCATTCAAACACATAGACTTTAATATGGAGTTAGTCCCCCCTCTGCAGCTATAACAGCTATAACAGCTCTTCTTGAAAGACTTTCCCCAAGATTTGTGCCCATTCATTCTGTAAAGTATTTATGACTGATCTCAATGATTTCGCAATCTCCATTCCAGTTCATCCCAAAGGTGTTGGATGGGGTTGAGGGCTCTGTGTGGCCAGTCAAGTTCTAAACACCGAACTCCTCCAGCATGTCTTTATGGAGCTCGCTTTGTACACTGGTACACGGTCATGCTGGAATAGAAAAGGTTCTTCCCCAAACAAAAGTTGGAAACATGGCATTGTCCAGAATGTCTTGGTCTGCTGAAGCATTAAGATGGTCCTTCACTGGAAGTAAGGGGCCTAGCCCAAACCCTGAAAAACAGGTGTGTCCAAGTACTTTTTTTCCAAAGTCGTGTAGAGTCCTGATTTTTTTTATTCCCACCCGTATTCCTACAACCGACGTCGTCCAATACCAGCCCAGGAGGGCGTGGCTTTGTCGGAATACTGGAGTGAAATAAAAGAAAAACAAAAAAAACGTGCTGCCGCTCTTGAGGTTTTGTTGGACCACTGTCTCCCCCTATGGGCCAGACTGGAAACTGGCCTATTATTCTCACCTTCAGATAAAAATTTACTCAAAGAGACGTTGTGACTAGTTAGTGAGCGTAAATTGATGAAAATCAAAATGGTATGTTATTAGGACTATTCATTACTCACTTTTACTGCTGCACTATTTAAGATGCTGAATAAAAAGTCGTGAGGCTATTTCAAAAGGTATGCTTCAAAAGGTATTTGCACCTTTTATAGTTTCATTAAAACATTACTAAATACAATACAGCAGTTTATTTGTTTATTTTTTTCATTATTTGCCCCTTTTTGATATGAAAAACATGTTAAAGGAGGAGTAGAAGGATTAGAATATGAAGGAGTGACGTCATTTAATTCCTTTAAAATGTTACTTCATACAGCAGTATTTTGTTTATTTTATATTTTTTTCATTATTTACATTTTTCCCTTTTAATGAACACGTTAAAGGAGATGGAGGAGATGAAGGGATGGCGTCATTTAATTTCATTTAAATGTCACTTTACACAGCAGTATTTTGTTTATTTAATAGTTGTTTCATTATTTACAGTTTTTTTTCTCTTAATGAAGGAGGAGGAGGGAAGGAGGACGAGGGGCATGGAAAGAAGATGAAGCAGTGTGACTTCATTTGATTACCTTAAAATGTCACTTATTTTATTGTATATGTTGTTCAGTATTTACTCTTTTTTCTATGTTAATGGACATGTTAAAGGAATAGAAGAGGGGGGAGGGAGGAGGGGTACAACGTCACGAACCCCTACGCCCAATCGTGGCTCGAGCGTCATAATAAAGGTGAGCGCGCGCAGAGCGCAGCACAGGTTCCAGACTGCACGCGAGGACTAAGGTGCGCTCGGAGGAGAATTACACACGCGCACACACAGAGAAACACACACACACACCCCAACAAGAGGGACTAACGGGAGAGGACCGACGAGAGGCCACGACAACCGGTCGGTGTGAAGTCGTGAAACTCGTGCGTTCTGGGGACTTTTTTCAGGAAGAGCGCGTGCGCTTTTGGTTTTGTTTGTTTATTTTCTCGCCGGTGCCGTTGACCGTAAGTGCCTCGTATGAATCTCCTCGACCCCTACCTGAAGATGACGGACGAGCAAGAGAAGGGTCTGTCCGACGCCCCGAGCCCGAGCGTGTCTGAGGACTCCGCGGGCTCCCCGTGCCCCTCCGCATCGGGCTCCGACTCCGAACGTGCGACCGCCGACGCTCGCCTCGTGGACTTCAAGAAGGACGAGGTGGACGACAAGTTTCCCGTCTGCATCCGCGAGGCCGTCTCGCAGGTGCTGAAGGGCTACGACTGGACCCTCGTGCCCATGCCCGTGCGCGTGAACGGCTCCAGCAAGAACAAGCCGCACGTGAAGAGACCCATGAACGCGTTTATGGTGTGGGCGCAGGCGGCGCGCAGGAAGCTGGCAGACCAGTACCCTCACCTGCACAACGCAGAGCTCAGCAAGACCCTCGGCAAGCTCTGGAGGTGAGTCCGGGGGAGGACACCTGGGGAGGACTCTGGACATTCATGAGGTTTGGCTAGTGGAGGTCATTCATCAGTTTAGAGAGGAAACTTTCTAGAGGTAGAAAAGGGGCGGATCAGATTTGAGAGGTTAGGTTGGGGAGAGACGTTCTGGAGGCTGGATAAAAAAGTAGAAGTTTTGGTGACATTGAGAGTCTGTTGGAGAAAAACCTGGAGAAGTTTTAGAGAGAACACATTCTGGAGGTAGATTGTGAGAGGTCAGTTTTGAGTGAGGTTCTGGGGGTTGAATTAGAGAGTAGAAGTACTGGAGGCTAGTTTGGAGTATAGTTCTGGAGGTTAGTTAGTAATGAAGTTCTGGAGGTTAGACTGGAGAGTGGAATTTCTGGAGGCTTGTTTGGAAAGTAAAAGCTCTGGAAACCAGTTTGAAACATGTTTTGGAAGTTTAGAGAACTGAAGTTGTGGAGGTTCGTGGGGGGGGGCGGAGTTCTGGTGAGTAGGTTACAGAGTAGAAGTTCTTAAGGTTATTTCTGAGAGACGTTATGGAAGTTACAATAAGGAGCAGAAGTAGGTGGTTTTAAGGGAAGTTCTTGGTGGTTAGATTATAGAGTAGAAGTTCTCCCAGCACATTTTGAGAGAAGTTCTGGTGGATAGATTCTGCAGTAGAAATTGTGGAGAGAGGTTTTGAGAGAAGTTCTGGGAGTTCGTTTAGTTTGTAGAAGTTCTGGGTGTAAGTTTTTAGAGAAGTTCTGGTTCTGCTACAAAAGATTTCATTGAACTGCCTTAATCCAAAAGGTCTAGCTTCAGTTCCACGCCAGTAAACTACAGCCATTTTCTTTTTGGCAAAAGTAACTTAGCTGAGAAACAAAAGTGGCGTGCTGCAGCGGCCTGTGTTTTATTGCTCCAGAAACGATGTGTATGTTGGAAGCGAGTCAGTTAAGCAGTTTTTCATCGTCCATAAGCAACAGCTCATTAGTCTGTTATGAAAAGGCTTATGCTAACAATGAAATGAAGTGCCTGATATATTTCCATTGTGTCCTTAATATGTAATTACAGCTTTATGCTGCATGACGAGGCTTATATTAACACTGAAGCTGCGGTTTGCCCTAAACATTTCCGCTCTTCTGTTATTAGGCTACATTATAAGGCTTGATATTGAAGACTACCATTGAATATTTTTTTTATGTTCAACATATTTGCTCTCTTCCCGTGCTGACTGTTGTTTCTCCTTCACACTGTGCGCTTCAGATTGCTGAATGACGTTGAGAAGCGGCCTTTTGTGGAGGAGGCGGAGCGCCTGCGTGTGCAGCACAAGAAAGATCACCCTGACTACAAGTACCAGCCCCGGAGGAGGAAATCTGTGAAGGGCAGTTCGGGCGACGTGGAGGAGGGCGGCGATCACACGCATGTGTCACCTAACGCCATCTTCAAGGCGCTGCAGCAGGCCGACTCCCCAGCGTCCAGCATGGGAGAGGTGCACTCCCCCAGCGAGCAAGGAGGTGAGTCCTGGAGAGGGCGCAGGACTGAGAGGTGCATGACTAGGCCAGCTGGGTTTAAATGTTTAGAGGCCTGGATTGCTTTTAAAGTGCAACTTATACTCAGTATAAAATAAAAAGGGTCCGATTTCTGTTCTGGGTTGTACTGGAGCCCTCTGGCAGCATGCTGTTAAATTAGAAGGCCTTTTTCATGAATCTGTAGTACTGTTGCATCAGTTTTGCAGTAGTAAACGTTCTCTCTTCTGTTCTCCACCCCCTTTATCTCCCTCCCTCTCTCCCTCCCCCCTCTCTCTCTTTCTCAACAACCCAGGCCAGTCCCAAGGTCCGCCAACTCCCCCCACCACTCCCAAAATTGACGCACAGCCGGGCAAAGGGGACATGAAGAGGGAGGGCCGGCCGATGCAGGAAGGCGGTGGGCGGCAGCTCAACATCGACTTCCGCGACGTGGACATCAGCGAGCTGAGCAGTGATGTGATCTCGCACATAGAGAGCTTCGATGTGGCTGAGTTTGACCAGTACCTGCCACCCAATGGGCACCCGGGTATTCCCTACGCAGGTAGCTACAGCCTGGGCAGTGCTGCCTCGGTGGGCCAGGCTACAGGGGGCGTCGGGGGGCACGGCTGGATGAACAAGAGCCAAAATGGGAGCCCTCAGGGTGGGCAGCAGCAACAGCAGCAGCAGCACTCCTTGACCCAGCTGGGCACCGGGAATGTTGGGGATCAGGGCCAGCAGAGAACCACCACTCAGATCAAGACAGAGCAGCTGAGTCCCAGCCACTACAGTGAGCAGCAAGGGTCACCACAGCACGTCACCTACGGCTCCTTCAACCTGCAGCACTACGCCTCCTCCTCCTTCCCCTCCATCAGCCGGGCGCAGTACGACTACGCTGACCAGCAGGGCGGCGCCGGCTCCTATTACAGCCACGCGTCGGGCCAAGGCTCCGGGCTCTACTCCACCTTCAGCTACATGAGCCCCAGTCAGAGGCCCATGTACACCCCCATCACCGACTCCGCCGGCGTCCCCGCCATCCCCGCAGCCGGCCACAGCCCCCAGCACTGGGACCAGCAGCCCGTGTACACACAGCTCACGAGACCCTGAGCACACATGCATCAAAGACCATTGAGCAAGGCTGATCCCCCTTCCCCCCCACACAGACACGTTACTCCATCATTCTCACACTTGAATTCTCCACAGAGGAAGTCGAAAGGAAAGCTGGACTTAGAGAAGAACTGAATGGCTCACGATGTGCCTTTTGAAAGAA
The DNA here is from genome assembly GCA_037974485.1 of Hemigrammopetersius urotaenia. Lineage (NCBI taxonomy): Eukaryota > Metazoa > Chordata > Actinopteri > Characiformes > Alestidae > Hemigrammopetersius > Hemigrammopetersius urotaenia. The sequence continues at coordinate 24,800,834 of JBBPDC010000109.1, forward strand.
AAAAAAAGCCTGACGCCATGACTAGATATATATTTTTAGCCTTGATTATGAGAAAAAAAACATTTTTCTGGGAAAAAAAGAATCCTCTGTGAGGACTTGAGTTATTGTACTTTAGTATGTACTGTGTATGTTTTCTTACCGTCGGCTGATTGGAGAGATTTTATGACATTTCTCTAGGAACAAAGGTCTATTTTTTACTAAACCACTCCAATAGTCCCGCCTCTCATCATCTTCGCCTCGCCCCACTTTTCTCATCTTCTTCGCGCCGTGGCTTTCGTCTACCCGCGTCCAAGCTTTTATTTATCTTACCTGTAAAGCGTTCCGGGAAAGCCAGGCTTCCAGACTGTTTTGGAAACACGATTTTGTATCTTGTGCACCACCAGTGCCTGGTCTTGGGGGGGTAACGGGAGGGGGAAAGGGTGGGGGGGTCGAGGCTGAGCACACCAGCAGCTGAGAATTTACTCAGTGCCTGCCAGTGACAGGAAATGACCTTTGATCCCCAGGTTGTTGTGTCCCGTCAAGAGACATACCAGTCGCATCTCCACCCCCCCCACCCCCTCCCTCCTCCCTCCTGTCAAGTCTTTAACCTCTTTAATTTATTTATTAGCATTAATTTTATTTCAAAGTAATTATGTGCATTGTATTCGTTAATACTTTAAAGGACTAATTAATTGTTTCCTGGAAGACGCCCCTTCGGTCAACATATAATCGTGAAACCAGAGGGGCGCCGCTTAATATGATCTCGTTAATCGTCGTGTTTATTTATCATATGTAGATGTTTCTATTTTAAATCTTTATTTGTTTTTTGTTTCTTTGTAGCCAAAAGCCTATCGATGAAGTACTGTTTTCTAAAGTGAGGCTGATTTTTAAACTGGAACCGTTTGGCTTTTCCGAAAGTTTTCCGAAGCTCTGAGGCTTTGTTTTTGTTTCGTTCTGTTTTGTTTAGTTTCCTGTTTCTTGTTTTTGTTTAGAGATATTTTTCCATCTAATCTTACCTAAAAATTTACTCTTTATTTCATGCCACATATCTGAGTACTGATGTTACACCATCCGACCATTTTTGTTCTTGCATCAGATTTAACATTTCCATTAAAGAAGTTCATCTTTTTTTATGATATTTGCAATAAAAGAAAAAATGTGTGAAACAAAAGTGTAACCTGTTTCATTCTTAAATCGGCGAATCTGAAAGCAGTGATTAAAAAACAGCATAAAATAGAATATTTGTATGATATTTGTAAACTTAGGGAGGAAAATGATAGTGAAGGGTGCACAAAAACCTTTCCCTTGTTTTTGTTCTGAAACAGCAGATCCAGATCACAGTAAAGAACAAAATGGAAGTATTTGGTGTACTGTTCTTGATTGCTTTACTTCTAAAAAGTTTTCAGCATGCAGTCCACTGAGGGGTAACAGAATGGCACTGACCAGAGCTTGTGGAACCTGCTGCTGAGAAACTATTCTCAGCAGCGGGTTCTAGTGGTTCTAGTGGTTACCCAGTTGGTAGCCTAGTGGTTAGGGCATTCGCCCTGCGACCAGAAAGTCCGGGTCCGATTCCCAAGACCGCTAGGCACCTCTGAGGCACCCTGAGCAAGGTACCGTCCCCACGCACTGCTCCCAGGGCGCCGTGTTCCTAGTTGCCCCCTGCTTCACTTGGTGAATGGGTTAAATGCAGAGGAAGAATTTCGTGCTGTTCACACTGTGTGGTGTGGTGTGTTCACGTACGACAAATGGTCACTTTCACTTCACTCTTCTGCTACTACTGAAATATCTACATTGTGCTTCCACTGACAGGCCGCTTCATTACAAACTCCCTTATGTTTCCACTATTCAGGTGTATAATCCTACTCTTGTAGAAAAAACTGAATTATGAGCACGTTTTGTGTGTAACACATGTTACACATGTGTTCGACAGAGCCCAGGAGCATCAGTAGATGTCTGAGGGAGAGGTGAAATATGGCCATCTACTTCACCACAGAAAGAGAAACATTTGTTTATACTTACATATGCACTGAACTCTCTCTATTGTAGCACCTTATATATGTAAAAGATAAAGATTTTGTATTATATATATATCTATCTCTCTCTCTCTCTCTCTCTCGCTCTATATATATATATATATATATATATATGTTGAGGGATGTGGAGTAATTTATACTGGATTTAATCATTATAGTAATAATATGAAATGCCTCTTTTTTGTGATGATTCTCTAGATGCTGCACAAGCTCAGCTCCTTGTGGAAACGTATAGATAGATGCCTGAAGCTCCTCGCCTGTTCTGGGGAGTGAGCACACATCTGTTTGGCTCTGTTGACTGAGATGTGAGCTGTCAAGAGATGGGGAAGGGCAAAGAGTGAGAAAAAGTCGGTGAGCGAGAGAGAGAGAGGCTCGGCCATCTGAAAAAGCCATTAGGAACGGTCACTCTCACAGCAGTGGAATGGTGCTGTTTCTGCCGGCCTGATAGAGGGAATGTTTCAGGTGGTTGTTTTCCTAGGCCCGCCACGGCCACGGTCCAAATCCTCAAGGAGGGCGTCGACTCGAGACGGAGGGAATGGAACAAAAAAGCACCCTGAGATTGTCATCATTGTCGTCTCTCACGCTGCTGGATGTGCTGCCCATGTGTTCCCACTGCTCTAATGTTCCTAGTGGTAAAACACCCTTGATGTTTGGCTGCTGTTTATCGGTGCAGGACAGGTTAAGGAGGAAAGACGCTGGCCATAACTTTGCTGGCCTGTCCCAGGATGATCCGCATCGATACACTTAAGTGCTAATGTAAGTGTATCGATGCGGACCATCCTGGGACAGGCCAGAATAATGATTTGAAAGAATGATCATTCTTGGGACCTCATGCCGAAAGTCGAAGCCTTGCGTAATCCAGAGATCTCTCTCGCACTTTCTCTCAGCAGCTGACCGACCGCCAGGAGGGCGTCCCCCCATGGTCCCCTGCAAACAGCTCAGCGGAAGTGGGACGGGTGCGATCAGAACAGCTCGTTCTCCATGCCGTAGGCAGTTTTCCCAAGAGAAAGCCATTAATATTCCGAACAGGCAGCTAGCGGGGACTCTCTCCGTTCCGAGCCCAATGGGTGGTCCTTTCAAATGCAAAATAACAACAAAGAAGAAGGTTTAGGGAGGCGGGAGGAAAAAAGAGGCAGAATCTGGCAATTTCCCAGTTCGGTAACAATATGGCCATAAAAATTCCAAAGTGCTCATAAAAATGCGCAAATGACTGAAAACGGCGTGAGGCATATAGTCAGACCCTGAACGCGAGAGTGAAAAAACAATATAGGCAAGGTCTGATTAAGTTAGTGGTGGTTCTGTGTTTGTGTGTGTGTGTATTCAAGCATATGTGTGTGTGTTGAAATCGAGCATGTCCCAGAGCATCCGTCCAAAAAACACCCGCGGAATCACAATTAACTAAATGAGAAAATATTCTAATGACAAGGAAGGCGTAATTATTCTGCGGCCTCGTTTTTTCATGGCAGAAAAATAAAAAAACATGTTCTGAGGAGAACTCATTAAAAACATCAGGAGCGAGCATTTTCCAATTTAGTGAAAAACTGGCAAAGGGGGGGACGACTTATTTTCTTGGTGGAGCACACAACGATAAACAGCAGAAGGACTGCATGATTCTGCTCCTCCACGTTGACTCTGGCAGAAACACATCTCTTACCCACCCACAGTCCCGTCCTGGGACAGCTCACCCCCAACCTCGCCTCCACATTGCATCGTCCCACCGTCATTGTCCCTCAGGAGCACCACAAAAGGGACTATTTGACCTCGGAGCACACCCCCATTTCCTCCCTTTTGAAAAACGGGCCGGCCCTCAGAAAGCCTTGCATGGGCTCAAAGGAAACTGTACATCAATACGCGACAGGCAGCCAAACGCTTCGCGGAGAGTGAGGCCGGGAAAAAATGCAAGTCACACAAGCTGGACTGGACGCAGAGAGGCCTTCTCGTCTCCTGGCAACCGACGCCCACAGTGGAGGAAGTTCGCAGACGAATCTGTGGAGCCAGTGGCGAATAGGGAGCATTGGGAGGACCCCAACTTCCACAAGAATCTGTCACATGTTGCATGACGGCGGTGTATGGTATACATGTTTCTAGAATGAGGGATTAGGGTTGCCAGGTTTTCGAGCTCCACTAGTACTATCAACCTGGATATTAAACAAGTCTCACTCTGAATATGTTCTGGGTAGATAGAGTGCCATTCTAGCTTTTAAATATCTCTTTTAAATACCATGTTCTACTGTGTATTCTACCAGGGATCATGTCACCTCTGCAGGTCTTCAGCATTCCAGGCTAGAAAATGTATTTGCACAGCAAAGGAAAAAATCAAATCACTTTCATTGACATGTGACGCTGGTACACAGGTGCAGCAAATGTGAGTGAAATGCGTCTGTGCAGGGCTTCACAGTGCCAATGGTATGATAAAGACATTTGTTATGGAAATTATTATAAAATGACTGAATGATGTAAACAAAAGGTTTAAAACAGAAAAAAATGGAACAGGGATGTGATAAGGCGCATATGATGCTAGTCCTGCACGGCCAGATCTCATAACATGAGTATGGGGAGCTGGTGGCCTAGTGGTTAGGGAGTTGGTCCTGTGACCAGAAGGTCGTGGGTTTGAATCCCAGGACTGCCAGAAGTTAAAGTTTGATGTCGTGGTATTGCTTGTGTATCTCAACATCGACATTTTTTGCAGATCCCAGGTTATTCATTAAACTTTCAGAGCTGTAGATGTGGACAACCGAGGCTAATGATGCCCCTGGTTCCAGTTGCAGTGGAACTGTGTTTCATCATTCGCCCATCTCTTCTAATGTACAGTCTGGTTTCACTGAACCATGTTTGTAATTCTTTTTTTTATTGTGTCATGTACTAAATCTTTCTACAGTGAAAATTAAAACTGAATTTCACATGTACAACCTGGTTCTCCTCTGTTTAAACAAAGCAACTCATTCAAAGGGCTTTTAATGTCTTGGTTTTCTCAAAGGGAAGTGGTTTGGAGATACTGTAGAGTGATTGCTAGTTAAAGGGCACCTCTATTCTGAGGTTGTGACGAGACAGTTCAGAAAATCCATCAGATGAATAGACTCTGTGTTATAAAGGTGAACCGAAACAATTTAGGGTGACTAAGCCCAATAATTCTGCGACGCTGATCATCTGACGCACATGAAGCATTTGATTTGTAAAAACTACTCAAAATACATTACAATATGTGCTCTTCAGGCTATCCTGATTTATGATGAGCAAAAGCCTACTGCTGTTCTCAGTAAGTCAACCTGAAACCAAAACTGACCATTTTAATCATGTTACTTCATGTTCTTGCCAATGTTAATCACAGTTCATTATATAATTAATGAGACAAAATACGTTTTACTAGTAAATCCTGTTCAGAACGCCCAGAAATATTTGAACCCAATGCAATTTAACGTAATTATTATAATGATTGCTATTGTTGTTATTATTATTGTTGTTGTTGTTATGATGATGATGATGGCGATTATTATTATTGTTGTTATTATTGTTATTGTTGTGTCATGGGCGACGCGGCGGTTGCCACGACGCCGTGATTTACCCCAATGACTACGGGCAGACAGGCAGGCATCCATGACTGAGTTTTCTTTATTTACAGAACATAAACAAACAGAAACCCGGCTCGATGGCCGAAAACAGAAACGTGAAGTCTAAATGAGGCGATGGACCGATACTGAGGTCCATCTAACTGGAACCTAAATACACACGGGACACAGCCAGAAAACTAATCATCAAACGTAATCACTTAAACTGCACACAGGACAGCTGAAACCGAGAGAAAAGACACGAACATGGACAAAATTCAAAATAAAAGCCGCAAAAACAAACCAAAACCCAGTGACCCCTACCGGCCACTGGCCGAGACCTAACATGTTGTCATTATTATTATTATTATTATTATTATTATTATTATTGCACAGGTCAACAAAAAAATTTAATCACCAGAAACCACAACACACTTTTCATGCTGATTTCAGATCAGCTTTCACTTATATAAACTTATCTTTTGACCTGGTGCTTCTACCGACTGACCACTTTGTAGCTCCACTATAGAGGTGTACAGGTATTTCTGTATTTTTTTCTGTATTTTTCATAGATTGATGGTATGTGTATTTATTTTAAACCACTGCTGATCTTTTGCACAAATAAAGAAAACAATTACATTCCAGTGTTGTTGCTTTCCACCTGACTGCTGATCCAACATTTGCATGATTTTTTGGATTTTATAAACCAAACTGAACATTTTTACTTCTAGTTTAGAGTAGACTTTTTAAACATGTGTACCCTGTATTCTTTTGTACCTGTCAGGATCCATGGGGAGGAATCCCCAGGACCCTGAACTGCCTTGTAAAACTGAGCAGTCAGGACGACAGAAATC
>JBBPDC010000109.1:24808899-24821091 GCA_037974485.1 Hemigrammopetersius urotaenia
TAATCTAGATTAATCTAGATTCATTCCAAGATTACAGTGAGATTAATCTAGATTAAAAAAATGTATCTATGCCCACCACTAAAACATAGGCATTTTTAGGCATTTTTATCAATACACAACAACATGGTTTTTCACTATACGCTTCGAACGAAACCCCCACAGAAAACGGGGGATTACTGTATTTCAGTAACTCTTTTTGTTTTCTCTGCTGGCTGTTTTATTAGAACTTTTACCTGCTTCAGGAAATCAGGCCTGTGTGTGCCTGTCTGGTCTAGTTGATCCCAATAAGCCACTAAATTTAATTAATCGGTTAATTGAGTTGGTTTTGGATGACCCTCCAAACATGAAATGATTGTTGAAATCCTATATCTTGTGTTTGCTTGGGTTGCCCAATTAATTTTTGTTTGACAATCAAAAGCAATTATTTGTGACAAATGAGCAAAAATGTAAGTCACAATCTGATTATTTGATTACATTATAACTGATTTCAAGGTTATTGTGTAAGTTATTCTGCCACAAAAGTTTAGCTTGGTTTTCTCTCTCACCGTGCTCTTAGAAACAGTGGCCCGTAGTTGGACATCTGTCTCTCTCACACACACGCACACGCACACACACACGCACACACACACAAACATCTGCTTTGCATTATCACAGATTAAATATTCGAAAGCAGTGAGGTGATCATTTTCAGCTTGGAATAATCTGTAGTTCTGTAGATCATTTTATAATTATATACAGTTATATACTGTATAGTTTATATACTCCACAGATTATATATACTACATGTTTTTAAAACTATAGTTATAATTGCTACATCTTAGGAATTTTAGTTATATACACTGCAGTTTGTATACATTACAGTTATAAAAGGTATATCTTCTGCACTGTACAGATTAAGCTACAGTTTTTAAAACTACGGTTATATACGCTATAGCTAATGAATGTTAGCAATATACGCTACAGTTTATATACATTATAGCTATATACAGTACAGCTGGCAGTACAGTATATATGATTGGTACAGTACAGATACTCTACCCATCATATATACTACATATATATCACAATCAGGAGGAACTTACTTATTTAATGACTGCGAAGACACAGAGACAAAAACAAAAAAAATCTGTAGAAATACCCTACGCTATATACAGAAATGTTTGCTATATGAAAACTAAAACTACAGCTTAAAGAGCATTAGTTATATATACACTATGGTTTATATACATAACAGTCATATACAATACAGATATAAAAGTTTATAAAACTACAGTTATATACAGTACATCCTCAATACTCTACCGATTATATACACTATAGTTTACATACATTACAGTTATATACAGAACATGTATACTCTACAGATTAAGTTACATTTTATAAAACTATAAGTTATATATTATATATACAGCGAATGAATATTACTTATTTATGGTGCAGTATATATAACCTACAGTTCACATACTCTACAGTTTATAAACACGGCTGTTCATATTTAAGTGTGTCCTTTGTAGGGGGTGTTTATTAATTTACACATTACAATACCGGGGGGTGTTTAGTCAGCCAGCCAGAGAGTCCAGAGCCCCAAGCCAACTCAAAACATAGAGATTAGGCACAAATGTGGACCATCTGGGGGTCCCTGAGGATGGATTTTAAAAGCAGTGCTTTAGGAGGTCAAACATTTTACCACCTCAAAGTGTGAGAGTGTATATTAAACTTTAAAAATCAGCCAATGACTGAATCTTATCTTGCTTGTTATGGCATCACAGACCAAGAAGGTCACCTGAAGCTACGTGTCACTCCATGTAAAAAATATAGCAGTGGAGAAACACCATCTGGCTTTTAGAAGTGTTGTGATGGTCATCTCAGGATCAATCCTAGTGCTTAAAGAGAGGACCGTGGAGCTCCCGCCTCATCCCCAGCCCCACACACCAGCAGGACAACATGCTGTGTGTGGTCATTAATCAAAGTCACCCTCCGCCTCCCTCCCTCACCAATCCACTCCATCCATCTATCCATCCCTCCAGCCGTCCAGCAGACAAATGCTTGAATTCCAGCCTCTCATATGTCCCTTTCTTTAACCTCTGAGGTCTCTGTCCTACACATTGATGTTTATTTTACATAGCAACACTTCATCAAGAACCAAATTTACAGAGTGCCCCTCCTTTACCCCAACTGTAGTCCAGACATGTCTTAAGTTTTGCTTCCTTACTTTTAGCACTGAAGCTACAAGGCTAATATAGCTAGCATGTAATTGAGCTAGCACTGATTCTTGTTCACAGTGCTACAGAATGCAACCAGACGTCTCTAAAAGGTCCCTCGCAGGAAGTAATGCCATGAAATGCTTATGAATGCACTACCTGATGCCTGAGACATTATTTTAAGCTTTTAGCCTAAAACTAAAGCCAATCATCATTACATTTGCATGTATGGGATTTAGCAGACTGTTTTATCCAAAGAGACATCCATTCCCTAACTGCCCCTGTTCCAGAGGTAAGAATCCTACCCAATAGACCACCACCACCCCACTAGGCAAAATAGTCCCCAAAGAAAACCAATTTAGATCAGATTTACTGTTTACTATTTACTATCAACATTCCATGTGAAGCTTCGCTGGAGGTCAAAAGTAAATAAAATGGCTATACTTGTGTTGGAGATGTCTGGTTCCACTCACCACCACTGTTAGGAAACCTAAACAACAGTTTACATCTGAATGATTAAAAATAAAATTATCTTAAAATGGATAAAAGTCGGGTTTCAAGATTTTTGGTGAGGAAAATACACATATCATCCAGCATCTACTCCTATGAGCAAAATTTTGGCTTAGCAATTCAGCAACAAAAAAAAGACTTGAGCCGCAGCAGGCAGACTCATTATGAGCGCAATTTTATATGTCAAAAGACATTACACAACAGGCATCTCAGTACCTGCTGACATAAAAAGCTTTGTTGACTCACCAAGCATGTGTGTGGATGAGTGATGGATGAGGGTCTACTTTGGGAGCCGATCCATCAGGCCCTCAGACAGGTCAGACGGGCCCCCATGCAGAGGCATGAGTTCCCACTGGCCACCCCCAGAGAGGTGGCCGGCGTTACTGACAGGAAATGACCTCAGAAGTGTCACCCTGTCAATTACTGTCACATCCATTATGATGGGCCTTTATGACACAACATCAGAAGTCCAGTCACAACAACAGATGCACTTCAGGACGAATGGCCATGTCAGCTCAGCATGTCTGACTTCAACAGAGCGGGTCTGTGCGGAGTAAACAAATTATTTATCATATGATAAAATACTTTTACTGCTTATTATACTCCTGAAAAAAGTACTAGTACATGCCCTATGATTATAACATTTTATACATTATTTTTGTACATACTGGTACATCCTGCGTGAAACTAATTGCCCAAAAATAGTTTGTGGTATATGTCAAGTCAAGTCAAGTCAAGTCAAGTAGATTTTATTGTCATTTCTACCATATACACAGCACATAGTAAGAATGAAACAACGTTCCTCCAGGACCATGGTGTAACACAAGAACAGAACAGAACAGAACATAAGTGCAAAACAGGACAGAACAAGAGCAACAATACCACTAAACGAGACAGGACAAGACAATGTATAGTGCAAATGACAGTGGCTACACTGAGGATAAGTACAGTATTTGACCAGTGCTGTAGTTTAGCAGCAGAGATGTGCAAGAGTGCAAATGTGCAGGAGCAGTCATCAATGAATAAACATGTGCAATTGAAAAACGGCAATTTAATATAGCAATAAATATGACTGTGCGTTTAGTAGCAGCATAAAAAACAGAGAGAGAGAGAGAGAGTGTCATGTGTTTTACAGAATTTGTGATGAGTATTTTAACTGGTCTCTTTCAGAATCAGTTTTTTTTCTGCCAGCAGGGGGTGTAGTGGGGTCTGGAGTTATTGCCAGAAACAACAAAACGATTTTGTCTAGCTCATAGCTAAACTCTGAGACAAGCAAACTCCTAAAAAGCACAGATCTTTCAAGCCACACTGTATGTTTGTAAGTAGAGCAATTTTACAGTGCTTTAATGCACCTTAAATTTCATGTTTAGCAGTATTCTGTATTGACTGTATTGACCAAAAGTCAGGCCTAAACCTGCAAATTAAATGTGAATGTAATTCATTGTGTAATTAAGTTAAGCATTTACAGTTAAAAAAATCTGTTACTAATTATGTTATCACCTTTAGATGACATTCTAATGATTTCTTACAGCATGTCCGGTATTGATCCATTCCACCCTTTCCCTGCATATTCCTCCAATTCTCCAATATCCTGAGCATCTCACAACTTCTAAAATTCCTCCTCTTAATAAAGGTCCGGTTGGACTGTGGGTCTCTCTCCACATCCCTCCCCCATGAGTAGCTATGATTACTGCAGGGGGCCTACTGTGCAGAAACAGTGCTCCCCCTTGCTCCCAGGATCTCATTCCCTCTAATTGGGTCAGTTTCAGACACCATCACAAGCCATGCTGACAAGTCTGGATGGGATGTTATGGAGGATATATGCCCCCACCCTACCCCTTCTAAGCCCATCGAGAATGCCCCCATGCCAGCAGTCAGCTGAACACTTCCATATGAGTCTGGTCAACAGATTGCCTGTGCTTGCATACGTCGGGGTAGACCCACACATGTCCCCACTTTTCTTCCTCCATTCTGACTTGTGGGCTTGGACATGGCTGCGTCCGCCCTCCGTCCCTTTTTCACCACAAGGTCCAGTGGAAATGAAGAGAATCTGGAAGCTCCCTAGGCAACCGGCATTCAGAGCCTTGCGCCCGTGGCCAAAGCCATTCTTCTCCAGTGTTTGGTTTTCATTACTGGGATTATCAGGTATGTACAGTGGATATTAACCAAAGGAAACCTTATCTGCCACCTCAGTCCCAATCCCTAGCTCCAGGATAGGCTTACAGGCGGTCATGGGCACTCTTTCCCATGGTAAAACATTCATATTCCCAGAGCAAACAAACGCTGGTCCTTTCCTCCTGTTCCCTTCCGAAAACCCCCAACAACAAATAATCACCTCCAGGAGCCTCGCCCCGTATAAAAACAGCAATACCCTCTGACAGTGGGGGATCCCTGCTTGCCTAGAGGGCATCACACTTCACTCAAAGCATTTGGAAAGAGTATGGAAGCTTGGGGCAAAAGTGGAGACTGAGGGAATTCTTGGCCTGTTGTATTAGTTATAGGACTCTTGTAAGGCAACCTTTTTGGTGAGGTTGGGAGGGACCAGGCCACACCCTTGTGGTGGCTGCAGACATTCTCAGAATTCAGATGAAATGGAGATGGAAATGAAAATGAAAATGTATATCCCATGGGTCCATGGCACCTTATCCTACTGTAATCCTTCATGCAAGGAACACACACGGTCCAGAAACACCACAGGAATCCTATCTTCCACATGGTATGATCATTACTGAGGATGATTTTTGTCAAATTATGAATTTCAGAGAAACATACATAGCTATATAATCAAGAGTGCAAAATAATTATCAAACAGATCTTACAAAATCTTTAGCTGAGCCACGTTTGTAGCCATTGTGTATATCCGATAAACACACACCAATAAATTAACGTGCTTGTATGTAGTTCATGTGGCCTGCTGTGTGATTGTGTTGATAGATAGAACCAAACATCAGGGTATGCATGTAAAACAGCCTAAAGTGATATTTCAGACACCCAAAGTTAGAACCTAGTTCTGCTAAAACATTTCTCAGGCTAACCAACTGAGCTAGCAAGCTATCAGGCTAGCACACTTAAGCTGCGCTTTGAACTGAGATATTTAGGAAAACTGAAACAAACGGTGAAGACTATGTTCTTTGAAAGAGTCAGTTGTCCACCTATGGAGTAGTCAAGTACAGTTAAAATGCACTGTTAGCTTTATGCTAGCGCAACACAGGATATCACATAGAGGCACTAACAGAAATTAGTTTACTGAACAACCGGATAAGAAACAGTGGTAACAATGTGCGGGTTTCTGCATGAAACAACTGCAATATAGAATTATGGGAGACTGAAAGCTATATTTATTATTTAAATGCCTAATCAACACCCCTTACCCACGACAAAAATCACCATAAAGCAGTGGCCACTCATGGCTTACCACATCATTATACGAACAGGGTGAAAGTTTACCCTAATTGCAAATATTTCCGATCTGCATGAGCTGGTTAATTATTCACTTTAGTCTTCTGGAGCATTTTTTATGTTTCCACACTGCAAAGTACATTCACAGATTCACAGGGCTGGCAAGAAAAGACACTTAACCCCTGACCTTCACTTCCACAGTATACAGAAGTGGCAGTGGAGAAAGGGTCCAGCTCATCTGGACTCATATGTCGGTACAATGTCCCTGAATCCAGCAGATAGATTAGGTTTCCCAGGAGTCATTTGCAAGAGCCCTCCCTCCTGCCAAGAACGAGAGAGGTTGGGTTTGATGCTGAGGCCAAAAGCGATCTTAATGGGAAACATCCACATATGCCAGCACATTCACCACTGCTAATTGGCCTGTTTTGAAATCATTGTCTTGAGCAATACTGTGAGTAGGAAGGTATGGGGAGAGAACAAGTGCTCACAACAGAAACAAACATGGACACGGTTCTCTGGCAGAGCCAGGCATTCGCAGTGATAGAAGAGTCCACGTTTATGATGGACGTAGGGAATGTGGGAATACAGCACAGCAGGGGCATGCTATGAAGCAAAAAATTTTAGTCTTTGAATGAATGCTTATGGTCTCTTGCTCCAGCTTATGTATTCTTGGTACAGTGGAGGCTCTCAAGGGGAAGCTAAAACTGCTCTGTTGCTGCTTTTTTCAGTCTACTACATGTTTACATATACATGGGTCTTCCATAAGCAATGCCCTGCATAGGGATGGATATAGAAAGCTGGTACTAAATTGGTACCACTTCCTGATGGTCCATACCGAAATATGGAAGCGCCTGAACATTTACATTTACGGCATTTATCAGACGCTTGGGGTCTTGCTCAGGGACACAGTGGTGGTGTGCTGAAGGTAGGATTCGAACCCATGACCTCTTGGTCTAGAGGCAAGTATCCTACCCACTACGCCACCACCCCCCAAGTACTTGTCCAGTACTTGTACACTGTCAATGCATTCTGACATAGCAATCATTTTCAAATGGTGGATGCTAGATTGGATCAGTGGGAGACATGGGATTAGCCACAAGATATTTGTGACAAGTGCTCTTCCCGTTTTATATATACAAGAAAATCTAGAAACAATTTTGCTTGTTATTTCTCCCAAAAACTTATTTTCTGTATTTTTTGTATCAAATTATTTAGCATAGTATAAATAAAAGTATCAATATTGATAAGCAGCATCATTGTCAATATTATTATTTGTAAAATCCTGACCATACCCTTCCCTAAATATGTCAGATTCAATGTACCTTGGTGAGCACTGGAAACGATTTCTATGAAGACATTAATTACTGGAAGTGATCATTTAAAAACTATATCTGGACAAGAGGACATGGAGTCATAGCAACACGTGCGCCTGGGCTTCAGCCTGTACTGCCTTGGACTGTTCAAAAGTTCAAAATAGGAAAAAGTAGTAAAATAAGCGCTATATTTGACAGCCAACCTACGAGAAACCTACAAGCTAATCCGCAAGCAAACATCATCCTATCTGCACTTGGGAGGCCCATGAATAAAAACGTCTTGAGAGGAATAAAGTGAAGAAGGAAATCCATATTCTCTTCAGCCTCTAAACCTCACAGAGATGAGAGATGAGGAAAGTGGCCTTAAAGATTCAGCGCTAAACGCAATTCTCGACAACGTAGGTCAGGACTGGTCGCATGACGTCATTCTCCTGTGTGCTGTCACCTTGTGAAATTTCATGGTCCTTACTACTCCACAAGCTGCAGCTCCTTAGCCACGTCTCCGAGCAGAGCCTCCCTCCCCAGGTGTGTGGCAGGAGAACTGAGGAATCCTGCTCTTCATCTGGTTCTTATCCTGTTATTAGCCATTAGCGTTGGACCGAAGCCCTAACACTTACTCTGTGATCTGCTGCTGATCCTGCTCCAGAGCACAAGCCGCATGTGCTTAAGGGGCAAATCCTTACCGAGTGTGAGCCCTACGATATAATGAGAGTGGGTGCGGGGGGTCCATGCTAACAGCTCTCACTTGCTACATTGTTAATGACCAGACTACAGGACGTTTCAGCTGGTCCAGGAGGTGGGATGTGATAGAGACGATGCTCTACCTCTGATGATCCCTCTGATCTCCTCATACTGTACCACCTGATCGGCTCCGAGCTTTATTTTTTCCAGATGAGAAGTAGTGCGGATCACTAGCAGAGAACTGGAATACAAGAAAAGGTCATGATGAACCAATCAAACCAAAGCGAAAAAGCATTAGCCTTACAATAAAACAACAGGAGATGAGGAATAAAGCATGTTAAGTGTTAAATGACAGTTACTTGCAGAGCTGGAACTGATAGAGCCATCTGACAGCACTTTGGACAAAGGAGAGCACATCTGTTGTGCATTTCTAGCATGATGAGGTCCAAGTTAGATTTGCTTCAGCCTGTTAGAGGCACTGTTTCAGTTACTATTCCTTTAATGACTTAGAACCATATCCAACAACAACTGTACCATGTTATACCAGCTCAGAGAATGCAGCTAACCTATTGCAGCCATGATTAGCTCAGTTACTAAATAATATAAGTCATGATCATTGCGATAACTCTTCAACATAGAAAAACAGTTTAGAGTATTCTATTATTGCCAAGTAATGGACTACTGAAAGGATTTTTTTTTGTCATATAATAAGAACAAAAAATATGACAGTATGTCAGGCTTGTGATTGTATTTGTGCTTCCCAGATTACCACGGTAATCCATGAGTGCCTCCGATCTTACTGTGCACAAATCTATAAGGTTCTAATGGAGCAGAGGCTGGGATTTCATCCCTTTCATACTGCGGTTTTCAGAGAAACACACAGAAAGTACTTTAATTCACAGTGTGTGATAATAATGGAGGAGCCATGTAGCTATCTTTTTGTCCATTTACCAAAAGTCTTCTTACCTTTAAGTCAGTAAGCTATTTTTAGCCTGTTAGCAACCATTTAGCCCATTTATCATGTAGCCGAGTAGCTATTTTACCTTCGTTTAGCCTATTAACTAGTTTTTCTCCTGCTTATCCTTTAACCTGTTATCTATATTTTAGCCTGCTTAGCTTGTAGCCTGTTAGCTTCCTTCTAGTCTGTTGGCCAGATGTGAAGGGGTCAGAAGTGTGTGTTTATATTCAGCATTTCACAAAGGCTTTAAACTAAGCTCAACCAGTCAGATTACAGGGCCCAAGTGATCAGTTTTATTAAACCAGTTTGTTGTAGATAGCTGTATAATATGATCATGTTATGATGCTAATACTAGTGAGTTTCACAAAATTTGTTTGTGAAAACCAAAACAATCTTCTAACTGTAAACTAACAGAGAACTCAACCCAGTCTCTAAAATTCTGTATTTTATTATTAATATTTAATATTCTTTATTATACTTGTTGGTGTGAGAGGGAAAGCTGATCTTCTCTAGTGACCCTTAATCAAGAGCAGCCAAAAGTAGAAGACAAATTCTGTATTGCACTTTTTGCCAGGCCATAATGTCCTGTAAAAACGAAAACAACTAGATATTATTAAATAATTATTAACATGAGTGCATTTCCTTTACTATAAATGTGTGTCCCATACGGTCCGTTTCTTTTAGCAGATTCTCACAAGATCTAAAAATAGACTGTGCATTTGAATTGAGCTTTGGCCAAACTACTCAAATGCCTGAGCATTCATGGCGTCACATTTGCTCACAGGGAGACAAGTTGTCACCATTTTGTGGACTTGTCTGTATGCAATAAGTAAGTCAGTGTTGACTATCCTGCACTGCTGTGCGTCAGACTGCTTCCGTGACCTCAGTGGGTTTGGAAGCTGCAGCCTAGTGGCACATGGAGCCACTTCGAACAGGGGGTTAACCTTAGCTGGAGCCACAAGAAGGGGACCCAGCACCAGCTCAGCCACAGACAGTAATTGAGTTAGCTTTCCAGTAATGGTCTGCTTGTTGCCACCACACCGTTGTTGCCAGGCACTCAGTGTTCACTACAACAACACCCGGAGAACACGGGGAGGCCATCCTTCCAGTCCCTGGGGAAAGTCACCACACTGGTCCACAGAACACATACAACCTATTGCGTCACTGTGCAGCAGACAGGACCGACATGTACGGGCGCATATTCATTCAGATGATGTAACTGGGCTGTGCGAGCCGAGACCGCTGTGTTTGTGGTGTGTAATTGCTCCAGGAGGAAGCTGGCTCTCGCAAAACGATTAACCACTTTTTGACTCTTACGATTCTGCCCACACCTTACCGCGAACCCCCTCCCCTCACATACACCCACACACAGCAAAAAAAATTTAATTACAGTCAACATCTGAAGCTTCTCATTTTGAGATAGCTGTAAGAGTATTATATGGTTATATGGTTAGTTTTATGTATTTAACTTATTTTTAGACATGGCACAATACCACTTTTTAATGTCCAATATCGATACCGATATTGTAAATTCAGATACCTGTCGATACGATACAGATCCAATACTTTCTAAACAGAAAACAAAAAAAATAATGCTTTCAAAAACTGTCCGGATAAATTTTGTATACCTTAACACAAATACAAAAATCATAACTGAGGCATAATAAGGGAGAAACCATAGTATAGTAAGATATACCATTCTTAACAAATTTAGAGATGTCATTTTTTCATAATTTAGTGCAATTTACACACATTTAGAGCTATATGTGTTTCAGAAAAACTAAATGTTACGCTCTTTATCTAAATGTTGCACTTTTACAAACGGAGACTCTAAATGTGGGATTTTAATGTAGCACTTTTACAAACAGCAATTTATGCTTATTGGCCACGCCCCATGATTACAATTGGCTGTTACTTAGCAGGGGGCTGGCCTGGGTGCTGTGATATGCCCTCACCAACGTGGAGGATTTGCCTTAAATGATCTTAAATCTAAATGTTAAATATGAAAAATATATCTTGCACTCTAAATGTGAAACTTCACAGTTAGATAGGGCTCAGTGAGACCTTTCCAACGACCCCTCATTCGCCATAATAGCCCCGGGAGATTCGGGGTTATACCGTTAACCTCGTTCAAAAGTAATGGGACACCCAGGCGAGGTAAACAATATAACTCTTTGGAAAGGTCTTATTGAGCCCTATCTGATGGTTGGCCCACTTAGAAAAGCCACAAGCATGTTCTGTTGGTGTATAAAGGATTGGGACACGCCGGTGAGGTGTCTGACTACATTCGGCTGTCTTGGCTTTTTCTTCTTTCAGTCTGAAGAATATCGGATCGGCACATCTCTAGTTATTTTACATGGAGAAACTCTTGGCAGATCATTTTGCTTTCTTGAAAAATGTAATGGTTGCCCCCCGTGTCTGTCCCACCCTAGCATTATCATGCTCACCTGTGTCCTTTTTTTGTCTCTTCCATTGCCCAGGTGTTTATTATATTTCCCTGTGTTTGTGGCAACCTTTTTGGGTTCACTGCTAATTTGTTTATGGACCTGCTGATATCACACCCTTTTTACTTGGATTTCTCTGTATTATTCTTGTTTGGTTTATGTTTATTGTTTTTAAATAAACTGAACTGCATCCTGTTTCAAAGCCTCCAGCATCACAAAAATAAATTTTAAAGCCAACAATTTTAAAATAAGAAATGTGACACAGACTACAAATTAATACTCTAGGCATAATCTAAAGTTTTGCAGCGAGGCCCCTTGTCCAATCCTTTATTGGCTCCCTGCTAGGGATGTAATGAAACAGTCAACTCATAATTCTTTTTGTGATGATTCAAACCTCACAGTTCAAATAATTATGATATTTTCATGAAAGCAAGACAATTTAAAATTCTCACAATATTTAGAATGAGATTTCACTCAAACAATTGTGACTCTATTCAGTCGTGGGACTGTTTACTAATGATCTGCTGGACTGGGTCATTGATTGGCAATGGCAGAGGTGGACAGTAACGAAGTAGATTTACTTAAGTACTGTACTTAAGTAGAGTTTTTGAGTATCTGTACTTCACTCGAGTAGTATTTTTTTTTGGAAACTTATGACTTTCACTTCACTACATTTGAAAGACAAA
>JBBPDC010000109.1:24821191-24849894 GCA_037974485.1 Hemigrammopetersius urotaenia
CACACACACACACACACACACACACACACACACACACACACACACACACACACACACACACATATATACACACACACCCACTCAGATACAAGAGCTGCCAGCAGGACAGCTATATAAGACCTCCACAAGAGGGTCTAACACCCACTGCGTTTGAAGGATTCTGCAGCACTTGGGGTTTTTTCTCCAGATAGACCTGCCACCCAGCATCTAAGAGTTTAATGACTGCAAGAGGGAACAGTTCTTCCACCATAATTTGACTATTCCAAACTTTCCCGGAGAGCATGGCGAGAAGGATTAAAACTAACCAGCTGTTTCCACTTTTGGCTCCAGTGAAGAAACCAACGCTTAGGATGTAAAATCTTTTATCACTGAGAACGTTCTTTACGCCAGTCATTTTTGTGCTCATCGTCTCTTTCCTGACAGATGGAGACCACAGAACCTTCACCAATGTTTTTAATCAACGGGTCCACTCTGGACCAGGATAATAAGTTCATTTACAACTTTCCTCAGATCATTGATGGCTTCAGTGTGACCATGGCCGTCCTTCACCTAGCAGTATGCATTGTGGGATTGGTTGGAAACTGCCTGGTCATTGTTGCCATTCTCAAGCTAGATAAAATGTCGTCCGCCACCACAGTGTATGTCTTCAACCTGGCTCTGGCTGATGGCCTTTTTATGGTGGGACTCCCGTTCGTGGCGTTCCAGAACTTTCAGAACCAGTGGATCTTTGGAGACTTGGCCTGCAAGCTGGTCATGGTCCTTGATGGAATCAACCAGTTTACAAGTGTCTTCTGCCTCACGGTGATGAGTGTGGACCGCTACATGGCGCTGGTGGATCCGCTTCGCTTTGCTCGCTGGAGAACTCCAAAACGGGCCAAGATCATCTCTGCCTTCCTGTGGATTTTCTCTCTGCTGCCTGTTCTGCCCATGGCAGTTCACTTCCACGTCCACTACGGCCTGTGCATGGCCGACACATTCA
This sequence comes from Hemigrammopetersius urotaenia, assembly GCA_037974485.1. Lineage (NCBI taxonomy): Eukaryota > Metazoa > Chordata > Actinopteri > Characiformes > Alestidae > Hemigrammopetersius > Hemigrammopetersius urotaenia. Next base: position 24,822,171 of record JBBPDC010000109.1, read on the forward strand.
TGGCCAATTGGTGGATGACCTTCTTAGCCTACACCTTTGTGCTGGGCTTCGTACTTCCCTTCCTGGTGATGATCATCTTCTACACAGCTCTGGTGATGACCCTCAGGGGAGCTAGGCAATGGATCAGGAGTTCCTCAACGCAGGAGAGTCAGAGGTTGGAGAAGCAGGTCACCAAGATGGTGGTTGCCGTGGTGGTGGTCTTCGGGGTATGCTGGCTGCCATTTTACGTTTTCAACTTCTGCTCACTGGCTGGGACAAACGTCGCACTTGCCTTTGCACGTGGTTTCGAGATTGCAGTGCTGTTGTCATATTCATGGAGCTGCGCCAATCCAATCCTGTATGCTTGTCTGTCAGAGACTTTCCGCAGGTACTTCCGCACTCTCCTTTGCCCCCACAAGAATATGTCCAGCGTGCCCTGCAACAGGGACACCGAGGGCTATGATCTACGTGACACCATTAGACATGATATAAACGTTCTAACTTAGTGGTTTCATGTATTCTTTGAAGCTACCAGCATAGGGACTCGTGAAACACACGATTATTTAAAAAGTCATTCTTTAATATTTATGAACAGCTTATGCCTGCAATTGCAAAGTGAACATAAACTAAAGTACTGGATGTTGCTTCCATATATAACACTGTTATAAAGCATCAGAATCTGCAATAGAACATACTGTAACTCAAGAAGAAATGTATAGAACTGATATATGGAACTCATAGGCCTCATAGACAGTGTTGTAAACAGGAAAGTTGTCCATTGCTTGAGTTTGAAGGTCCTTATGGAAACAAATAAGTTATGGTAACTCATAAATGTCTTGTGTCACCTTGTGATTATTAGCATGAGCTGTTTTATGAAGTGTTGGTTTACAAACATGTTATTCAATGTTTATGGTGTGTTATGAAGTCCCAATGAAAGTAGACTTCAAATAAATTCTTAGCAAGTGTTACTTTTATGTAGAAATGCGCATATTATCACTGTCAGAACTTTGTATCTCCGTAGACACACACACACAAACACACACACACACACACACACACACACACACACACACACACACACTGTTTGTTTAATTCACTCCACTCGATTCTTTCTGTTCATCGCCTCTGAGGTGACGTTGCACCAGGCCGAAGAGGTGCTGACAGGTGTTTAATGGAACGCACAGGGTCTTGGATGTGAATGGCCCGGCTGACTTAGAGACAGCAAGTTTGCTTTGTGCCTCTACCCTGGGGGGTGGAACGTCAGGACAGACGTTCTGCGATTCATTTGCCCTCCTAATGTGCCTGAACCCCACCCCCATTCGAGTGCTGTGGAAATCAGAATGATGTCACTGTTACCATGGCATTCAGCTGGGACTGAATTCCACAAGGTGGGATTCTCATTTGCAGCAAAGTACCGCATGAGTGAGGAATGCGGACCATGAGGAGTTGGTTTAAAAGCTGCAAATGCATTAAGGTTTCTGAGAAACACTGAGCCATGTCCTGTAAATTACGCACATTATCTATGGGCGTGATTTCAGAGTTTCTTTTCTTTATCGGAAATAATGTCAACACTGTTTGGAGAAAAAACATGGCTTGAGATGATCTTGCCCTGTTTTCAGTGTTTTGCATTTCACCACATATGCACTTGCTGTGGCATGATAGACTTTATATTACCATGTTTTACATATTTACATCACGTAGTCACATAGCAGCAATCAACAATATATGCAATATTGTTTAATTACCTCAATATATATTTGTGTTTATACTGTATGGGCCAAATGTGAACATCCTGTATATATATATGTCTATGGGCCAAACATAAACACCATCCCAAAAAAATAAGATACTGTATATCAGAAACGCTGGGGTGTTTTGAGCTTTCCTGCTCCAATATCCAGTGTATGCTCCAAGCCATGTGTAAGAATCAATGTAAAAGTTTTATTTTATGACTAATAAAATCTAATCTATGAGATCTGAACATGTGTGTCCTACATCCTCCTTGATGCTGTAAGTGTTAGCTTAGTCCTAACATATAATGATTGCCCTACAAAAGCGACTTAGCATTGTTGTTACGATACGATAGAAATTGAATAGCACAATGACTTTTCTAAATAATTATATTGATTATATAAGGAACAAGAGGATGTTGCTCTTTGCAGGAAACAAAAAAATACATCCTGATCTTAAAGAAAATAAATGTGAGTCTAAGTCTATAATTATGGGAAGGCAGGGCTAGAGCGGGGGATGTGGCTTCAGTAGAGGGCCCCCTGTTGCCATGCTACAGTTTTTGAGACATGAGGTTTAAGTATTGCATCCCCTGTTGTTCTGCCAGTCTACAGTTATAGGGACGTGTGGGTCCAGTATTCCGCCCCCTGATGCTAATATACAATTATAGGGACATGTGGTTTCAGAAGAGCATCCCCTGGTGGATGCTTGGTTTAGGTAGTCTATGCCCTTTGTCAGTTCACAGTCATAGGATGGCATCTTTCCAATTGCTGCCAGTCTGTGGTTTTAGGGATGCATGGTTTCAGGAGCACACCCCGTGTAGTCAGTCTACAGATATAGGAATGTGTGGTTTCAGTAGTGTGCCCCTTGTTGTCAGTCTACAGTTATAGGGATGCATGGTGTCAGTAGTACACCCCCTGTTGTCAGTCTGTGGTTTTACGGATTGCATTGTTTCAGCAGTCCACCTCCTATTGTCAGTCTACAGTTATAGGGAGACCTGGTTTCAGTAGTGAGATGCCTGTCGCCAATCTACTTTTCGCTTATCACTTTTCAAACAAAGCGGTGGAGTATAAGTCATAAATGGTGATGAGAGAGAAGTGGTGAGTTTAGAAATAGTCAGCCGCTCTAACGAGGAGCACTCAGAGGAAACAGCTCATAAAAACAAACATCTGGGGTCTGGTCTAACATTCAGAACACATGAACAGTTTAATGAGCATCTGAGCAGAGGGGAGAGTTTCAGGCACACTCTCTGCTCACAGATTTAATTCATTCACTAAAGACACTGCACTAATACATACAGCTACAGATGTATGTTACAGAACAGAAATTAACAATGGGATACATTTTGCACTGGTCATGTGTAGACCCCTACACAGCTTCTTCTGGCTGTTAATGGGAGAATATTTCCCCCTTTGCTACAGTAACAACCTCTACTCTTCTGGGAAGATACTGAAACACTGCTGTGAGGAATTAATTGCAACCACAAGGTCAGATACTGATGCTGGAACATTGCTGTAAGGATTTGATTGCATCTACGTGAGCATTTGTGAGGTCCGGCACTGATGCTGGAACACTGCTGTGAGCATTTAGACTGCAGCCATGTGTGCATTAGTGAGGGCTGGTACTGATATTGGTACATTACTGTGAGAATTTTATTGCATTCAACCCTGAGAGCGTTGGAGAGGTCAGGCACTGGGTCATAAACGTCACTCTCAAAAATACTGGCCAAAGCTTTGCCACTCCAGAGAATTCCACAGCCCAGTGTTGGGGGCTTTATTCCTCTCTAGCCCCCAGGCATGGTGACCCTACGGTCATGAGCAGCCTGTTCTTCTGGTCAGGTCTGTCATATGGAGATAAAAGATGTGTGTGAACACCTGTATCAGAAATGGCGCCACCTGTAAGAAGATAAGAGGAAACGTAACAACAAGATAAATGAGTTTACTCGGGTAAACATCCTTGATTAGAAAGAGGAGAAAATTCAAACCTCAGCACTGACACCGCCAATCAATTCAGCAAAAAAAGAAAGTAATTCACATTTTGCTCTTTAGTTTAGAACTGCAAAGACTGTTGCTAACACTGGAAGTCAACGGCCCTAATCCCTAAATCTAATAACCCACATCTGCAAAGCTTCTCTGGACCTATTCGAAACTTCAAGGTGGAGCAGACTATGGATGTGGATGTAGTTTAGGACACAGTTTGACATGTTTGAATGTGAGCAGTACAAATAAAAATGAACTAAACTTCAGCACTCAGCCAAATACAACAGGGTCTGTTTTCACTGAACAGCAACCGTTTTTCTGCTCATTGGAGAAAACCAAACCATCCATACAGGTGTTTGTTCCTTTCCTGTCTACGATGTTGTATCAGGAGGATTTAAACAGCAATATCGATGCTTAGTTTTAACAAAGAATAGGGATCTATGTTTTCAATACAGAACTACCCACAAAGATGACCTACATGTAAACACATTGGACAAATTAAATCAGGCTGCAGGTTGGTGTTGAACGGCGTCAAACGAACAGCAATATAATGCCTCACTGAAGTCAATCAAGCACAGCTATAAAACGCAACTGAAATGCGTTGCGTTCAGGGCGCAGTCATTTATCCAAATTCTGAACTTGAACGCGTGAACGTGGCTTTAGGCTGATAGCGCCATTAAAAATGTGATGTGTATATCTAATGATTATTGCCTTTTCTTAGGCTTGCTTTAAAAATAAAATCAGTTCTTAAAAATCACAAAATCATACATAAATATACTTATTGCTGCTTTGGCTTTGGCTTATCTTGCTTATTTCAGCAAATCTAGCTCAGTAAGTGTCCCACTGGATAATTTTCTTGATTATAATCACCCTTAATATACCTAAAACAAAAAGCTCTCAAGTTTGTGTGATTTGGGTTTCAGCAGTGCATTAATCTGGCACGGATGCTGGAAGATGGAATATCCGTATGACGGAAAAAATCCCAAAATGAGAGCACTTGACTGTCTCTCACACACCGCTGACATAAAGCTCTATTCTAGGAGCAGGACTGAGTCTCACACTGATAACGTGTCTCAGGGCTTCTACTCTAGTTCCTAAAACGTCTCCTCTCACGAGAATGGGGGGCCCGTTGCCCTCCATCACCGTAAGGCCGCATCTTTCTCATGAGAGAACGGCAGGACGATCACCCCTTGTCTCCTGCAAAAAAAAAACCAGAATGTTTGTCAGAGAAGACAGGAAGCTATAGGATAAACAGCAACTTCTGTCATTAACCTATCAGGCTTAGGAGGACACATCCAGTATAGACTGTGCAGAGCCGCAGGATACTCAGATAAATGGTCTTTCTTCAGAGTGTTTTCCATAAAGAAGTCAGGTGTTGTCCAACCCTACTCCTGGAGATCAACAGTATAATAAATGCAAACAAACAAGAAAGCAGTAAAAAGTATTTGTTTTGTTTGTGATAAATAGTAATCTCTATCACTTTTTGAGCACAGATTGGCGCGTGGAACCTGGTTTGAGATTTACAAACTTCATGCAGCCTCACGCAGTGCTTGTTTACACCTGACTCTCTCTTGCTCTTTCTCTTGCATTATACAGTACTAACACGGATGTGTTTCCCACGCAGCCCCAAACACCACATCCGTTCTCATTTAAGCCTGTTTTTATTTTTCTGCCCTTCCTATGTGAGAAAGTCATGCTCCATGCTCCGTTCCTTTCTTTACGCTAGTCGGACGTCTGTTTGCCTCATCACCCTAGAAGACTCACTTCTGGTTCCATAGAGAATCACTAAAGTTCTTGTTTTTCCGTGTGTCATTTAGTTTACAGAGAACCTCCATATGATGCAGAGCTGTAAATCAAAGCCAAGAAACCTCAGAGGAACAGTGCAGCCAGTGAAAACATTAAATAACACTAAATAATACATCAGCAGATCAGTCAACCGTTCATATACTTTATAAATGTATATGGTTTACATTGAAATTCATCATACATATCTGATATATCACATATTGTGTAAAAAAATCAACACAGTGAAAATAATCATAAAACACAGTTGTTTATCGATATTTGTTTTATTTTGCCAAGTGCACTTTTGATCCTGTATTCCTACTATACACAATACACAAAAAAACTTTCTCATGATTTATCGTTTTCATGATTTCTCCCTCTCTCTCTCTCTCTCTCTCTCTCTCTCTCTCAGTCGCTGACTGCAAATTTGTGGAAACAAATTCTCCACAGTATATATAATTCTTCATGTATTTTAGTGTCAATTATTAATACAGTACAACTTCAAAGTCAAGTCAAAGTCAACTTTATTGTCAAATCTGCCATGCATACCAGACATACAGAGAATTGAAATTACGTTAGTCTCAAACCCCAGGTGCATACATATACTTGCCGCCGGATATGCAGTAAATTATGTAACTGTAAAAATGATTGGTGATTACTTGTACATTTACATTAAACTATTGCTGTATTTAACCTGCTTGCACAAAAGAAAACAACAGCGCATACCAAAAAAACCCACCCCTGTATGAATTACAGAGCAGAATGGATAGTGGTAATATGGATGTTTACATTCTAGCACTGCAGGAGTTCAGTGTAAACTGTACAGTACAGATATGGTTTGTCTTTACATTTTCATTAAGGATACCGTATTAAACTGAGTTTATTAAAATGTAAGTGTTTTGGGAGCATATTTGGGGGCATATTTAAGGTTTACACTATAAGAATGGGCAATTTTAGGCATTTATTAACCAAAACACAACAACGCGCTTTTTCACTATACGCAGGTGCTCTTGGAACGAAACCCCAGAAAAAAGCGGGGGATTACTGTATTATGTTTTAAGAACGCCAGTGCTATGAAAACAGTGCCCACATAAATTCTCTGCTAAAGGATAAAAAGAAAAAGGACTTTTATTTTGAAGTCAGTTGGACGGTTTAGCACTAATTCCTGCAATTTATTGGAGTATTAAGTATCAAACGGAGCGCACAATCTGAAGAGAAGCTAGCTCCCTAGCAATGTGTGCCCAGATGTGTCACCGGCTTTGAATGTTTATATTTTCAAGGGTTTACCTTCTATCAAGGCTATTGCAGCGCTATCAGTCATCGTCCTTTGACCTTATAAACCCCCCCACTGCCTCGCCACGTTGGACTAATGGCTTCCAGTTTAAGGCGAGGAAACTTAAATGACCATTCTGGACAGTCAGTTTTCAGATAATACAAATGTTTTTCAATCAAAGATTACACAGTGACCTGCATGTTTCATCTAAATTAGAATAAAGTCTAAGACTGTAAAAGTCACACTATCAAAACTACAGGCACAGACAACAAAAACAGAAGTCATTTACACTATGTGAGCTAAAATATTGGGACACCTGACCATTATACCAACAGGTATTATATTCCAAAACATAAACTTTAATATGGAGTTGGTCCCCATTTGCAGCTCTAACAGCTTCCACTTTTCTTGGAAGGCTTTCCACAAGATTTTGGAGTTTCTGTGGGAATTTGTGTGCATTCATTCTGTAGCGCGTTTATGAGGTCAGGCGCTGATGTTGGATGAGAAGGTCACAATCTGTGCACTGGGACACAGTCACGCTGGAATAGAAAAGGTTCTTCCCTAAACTGTGTCCACAAAGTTGGAAGCATGGAGCTGTTCTAAATGTATTGGTCTGCTGAAGCCTTAGGATTATCCTTCACTAGAAGTAAGGGGCCTAGCCTAAACCTGGAAAAACAGTGTCCCAATACTTGTGTCCATATAGTGTATATCCAGCTAGTGTGGGGCATAAAGACAGAATACACAAGTCAAGCAAAAGTAAAGACCTAGACATCCTTTAATCACTGTATGTTTAAACAACAGTCCTTATAAACATTTACTGAAATTAAGTGTAATTATAATTATAAAGAATTAGACTGACAGGCTTAATTAGTAAATCTCATTATAAAGTGACTACTAGTGGTCTGAGAATAAAATCCCATTTTTATGCATCTGTACTTTTTTATATTGCTTCCTTTCCTTTTGTTTTACTTCATGTATATTTCTTTTATTCTACATAGTTTGTATTGCTTACTTTAATTGCTTGCTTTTCTATTATGCATATTTTATCTAAGTAAAGCACACTAAGCGAACTCTCTGTATAGTAATGTGCTGCAGAAATAAACAACATTTCACAACATTTCACCCACACTGGTACACAGTGATATATCAGTGGTTCACTGACAGACCTTTTAGCAATATAATATAAGGTTTTATCATTATTTTAGCAATATATATATAGACAATGAGCAGTGATCCATAATATTCACAGCAGGAGTGGAACTCAAAATCAGTAATCAGACAGATCACCAGCTGAGGCCTTTAACACAGGACTCGTTTCAGTGCTAACTTAAAGGTTGGTCACAGTGGTGGTGAATGGAACAAGACGCCTGCCTCTAAAACTAGACATCTGCCTGATGCCTGAGACATTGGTTTACGAAGAATTTTTTTGTGAAGCTTTAGCCCTAAACTGAACTCAGGCATGGTGGTGGGGTACATGCAGGGTGTCAGGAGGCAAAATAGTCCCCAAGGAAAACTGTTTTAGTTCAGATTTACATTTACATTTACATTAGATTAGATTAGATTTACTGTTTAACTGTCAACATTCCATAATGTAGCTTCACCAGGGGTCGATTGTATATAAATTAACTTATATATGTGTTGGAGACATCTAGTTCCATTCACCATAAAGAAATCGGATTCTCAACAATGAACCGAACGACTCTGTTTACACTGAATGAAGGCTTGTAGTCATTACCTCGCATAGTATCATTTGAATTAAGTTGGTGACTCTTATCATTGTTTGCCATAGATATACAGCGTCCTCAAAGGCTCATCCCATCCTGCCCATCATCTGGTTGAACTCATGCCCTCTGGTAAATACTACAGGTCCATCAAAACATGCACTACAAGATTCTTGACCAGTTTCTTCCCCAAAGCTATTGCCATACTGAACTCTGAACTTAAAGCTCATTAACATAAAGCTATACTTTGCACTTTAAGCCCACCAGGTGGCTACATGGACTCTACATCACTATTCTTAATCTGTACGTTGGATTTGGCTGTACGCTGTGATGTGTACTGGATGTATGGTGAGTATGAGATGTGCGGCATAAAAGGATTTGCTACTTATTATCTGTTGTTATATATTTTGTCTTTAAATGAAACCCAGTTCTTGATTGCACTGAATTTCGTTGTATGCTGTACAATGACAATGAAGAAATCTAATCTAATCTAACCTAAGCATTATTAGCTGGAGTATTCCTTTAAATCTTACTTTGACCTAAAGCCATTCTAAAGCCACAGTGCCTACATCTCCAGCACAAAGGACTATCCAGGTTGTTCACAGAATCCTCTGGAGATCTAATGTCTGCTTGGTGTTGTTAATGATTCTCATCTTCCCACACTGGTCCTGAACTACAAACTTTTTTTTTTTTTAATCCCACGTTCAAGGGCTCATCTGGGATTCGTCTGATTAATGATCCCCCCATCACTCCCCCCACCCAACCCCTCCAAACCCCCCACCCCCCACCCCCATTCCCATCCCCAAAACGCCCATCCTCCTGGTCTGTGCGCGTTTTCTGAGCCTGGAGAGCGCGGAATAAAAGTGGAACAGCATTAGTTGGGAATCACCAGGCTGGGTTTGGATGCACGTTCAAGGCGTGCGCAGCGCGGAGCTGGAAAGGTGCAGCGCGCATGCCAAACCGCGAATGGCCGTCGGACGCGTCACCAGTGACCAAACGAGCAGATCGAGGAGCTCACCAGTGGGGCACAACAGCTTTTAACGTCAGAGAGGAGGTCTTCAGTGGAGCAGGTGGATAGGAGAGCAGGTGGAGATGGAGCTGGAGATAGAGCAGGAGCTGGAGAGGGTTTGGATGTTCATGATCAGTGAGGAATTATAATGTTCTCTGGAACTCTGCTGATGCTCCCAGAAAGATAAGGTAAGAGAAGTCGTTTTTTCCCACTTATTTAAATATTTTTGAGGAGCAGCTCTCCAAAAAAAGTGTTGTTTAATGTTACACGCAGCAATTGGAGACGCACTAAAAGCAGCCCATAACAATCATGAACGATTCCAGTGCAGTTTTAAGTGTGAGAAATTTCATCTGAATTGCCTATTTCATTAATTCAAATGATTTAATTCCATTAAATAGTCCGTGCACGCGCGGGGCGCGTGTTTTTCCCCCACCCGTTTTCAGACAGACCTTGCACTGCGATTTGTTACTTGTTCACATTCGTGCAGCAGAAGTGGGCGGGGCTTGCCGGAATACAGGTGTGCTCTTAGGGCGGCGCAGGGACTGTTAGAATACAGATGCGTGTCCAGTCTATCATGAGCTACACCTTTAGAGAAGGTGCTTCACTACAGTCATAGGGGGAGGATGTGGGAGTCAAAATAACATTAACATTTTCACTCAGACACACCAAAACACCTGGAGAGGGCATTCCGGGCGCTTAGTCAATGCAGATCAATTAAACCAACATTTCGTCAGCTTTGCTGGATACACCAGCCAGCCCGGGTAAAGTCCTGCATGTCCAAAGTATCAAAGTCGCACCACAAAACACATCTGACTCAGCCTCATGCGTTTTAATGATTTCACATCCAGAAAAAAAGTCAGGTTCTACCTTAAAATACTGATCACACTAAACATGTAATAGCTGATGGGATAAAAATATATTTTAAGGCTGACTTTTTCATTTTTTTACACTGACTAGGCTTAGCGTCATCTCACTGGCTGTTTTCCTGAGTATGCAATCTGCCTCACTCGTCATCTGTTAACCAATTGTTCTGTAAATTTGTTATTCATAAATGGTGCAAAACCTAGATCGGTCCTCAGCCTCGGTACTGAGCGGCGAGCCACTCTGCTGAATTCTTCCACCATCAGAAAGAAAGGCACAATCCGCATACGCATAAAAGAGTGTAAATATATAGCCCTGATTGAGTCTAACTGAGCATATTTTGTTCCTCTTCTTCATTAGTTTGAGTAAATTAAAAGAGTCTGGAGTCGTATCCTCAAGGAGACTACCCCAATGACAATGGTTTTTGCAGACCTTTCAGTTCAGCTCAAATTAATTTTATGACAGAGCCAATTTACACAACTCTGGCTCTGAGACCCCAGTGAAGAAGCAGCGTGTGACAGAGGCAAGGAAAAACTCCCATAGATCGACACCAGCAGTTATGATAATCCTAATACGTTAAGAGAATGATAGTGAATTGTAGTGAGTGTGATCACCTGAGCAAACAGACGCATTCAGGTCAGGTAAAAGCCAGTCTATTAGTGGAAATGAGTAAGAGAATGAGTATGAGTAATGAAATCTGTTGGACTGGCAATAAAGGTAAACACACTGATGAGAACTATTGGAGGGGGGCAACCCCAATATGTCCTATTGCCCCCCGGGGGCCGCTAGTCTTTATTGGCCCCTCATATAGATATACTGTCCTACAGAGGCATCGTTAAGCCTAGGCTTTAGCAGATACTTCGCTTAATGAATAACTTCAGATCTTAATAATAATAACAATAATAGTCATCTTGAGCTTTCATGGAGATGTGGTGACACACGACCGAGGCAAACAACAACCCCTCAATCAAAACTACAACCTCACCTTTAAACCAATCTCCATCAACAAATCAAAACTATAGCTCTGTCAACAAACCAAGCCACTCATCAATAAATCGACACTATAGCTGTTAACATATAAGGTCAGCATTAGATGTTGCTGGGTGGAATGGAAACTTGCCCTCAAGAACCTGTTTGAGACACAACATAATGTGAAAGCAAACAAGCAATCATGTTCAGGGAAAGTAATTTTCCTAATGAAGGTCAATTTGTATCATATGCCACTGGTTAATATAAAAAGGTAAGGAATATTATAAGCAAACTATTAATATGTCTGAGGACCCAGCAGAAAACAGTATATTGTAAAAAAATATTACCCATATGATAAGAGGCAGTTATCTAAGTCTGATTATGGCTGGTGCCTCCTAAGAGAATATAAATGAAAGTCATATTGCTTACTAATATTTCTTTTCTGCACATGTACAGGTCTGACACGATGACGTGGGCTCCTGCATCATAAGCAAAGAAGCAACGCACAGTCAGAATGGAGCTGTGGACATTACTCCCGGCCCCCCTTAACCTTTCCCACTCTGAGCCCCTGCTCTACGACAGCTTCTTCCCCGGAAACGAGTCCAACTTTAGCTTTGAGGACTATCATCACAATGGCACGCACCACCCCTTTGACCAGACCAGCTCTGTGGTGATCACCTTCATGTACTTTGTAGTATGTGCCGTCGGACTCTGCGGGAACGCTCTGGTCATGTATGTGATATTACGGTATGCCAAGATGAAAACCGTCACCAACATCTATATCCTAAACCTGGCCGTCGCTGATGTCCTCTGCATGCTTAGCCTACCCTTCATTGCGATTCAGCTGGCGCTGCTGCATTGGCCCTTTGGTGCCGCTATCTGCCGCATTGTTCTTACTATGGACTCGCTGAACCAGTTCACTAGCATCTTCTTCCTGACCGTGATGAGCATCGATCGATATCTTGCTGTGGTGCACCCAATCAAGTCCACCAAATGGCGCAAGCCTCGGGTGGCCAAAACAATCAGCCTGGCCATGTGGGGAGTGTCTCTGCTGGTGAATCTGCCCATAATGATCTACAGTGGCCTCAACACCAACAAGAATGAGGCGCGGACATGCAACATGCTGTGGCCAGAGCCTAAGAACACCTACTACACTGCCTTCATCTTTTACACCTTCTTCTTGGGCTTCTTCTTGCCACTGATTGTCATTTGTCTGTGCTACCTGCTTATCGTTATCAAGGTGAAGACCTCAGGAATGCGAGTGTGCTCCAGTAAGCGCAAGCGTTCAGAGCGCAAGGTAACTCGCATGGTGTCAATCGTGGTGGTGGTGTTCGTGCTCTGCTGGCTGCCTTTCTACATGTTCAACGTGGCATCGGTGACCGGCACACTCAACCCCACGCCGGTGCTGAAGAGCACCTTTGACTTTGTGGTAGTACTGGGATATGCCAACAGCTGCGCCAACCCTATTCTTTATGCGTTCCTGTCAGACAACTTCAAGAAGAGTTTCCAGAATGTCCTGTGTCTCAAGAGGGTGGGCGGCCTGGACGAGATCGAACGTAGCGACAGCCGACAAGACAGGACAAGGATGGTCAACGATGTCATGACCGAGACTCACAATGCTGCCCTGCTGAATGGTGATCTGCAGACCAGCATCTAGAAATTGTTTGCTCTGATCTTCAAATCCGCGGTTGCAGCTTAAAAATGACCAAGTGTATAAAAGACAGTGCAGAGGCTGAAGCAGAACTAACAGACCTGTGGAAATTTGAAGGCATTTCATGCATGAGGAACACTAAGTAGTGGACAAAGCTTCATTTCATTCCCAAAGTCTATTTACATCTTCATTGCCTGTGAAGGTAGACTTAGATTTCCTGTGGATGGCAGGCACCTGGCTATATAGACCTTGGACTAGACAACAAGCTCTATCTGCTTTTCTTCTTAAAACTTGATAAGATATTTGTGATTAGGTATACAAGGATACACTGAGAATGCGGCTTAACCTCTGTAGATAACTGCATTTGTTTGCTTTGCGTATTTGTGTGGCTGCCAAGACTCTTACATTTAGTTTGTGTCCACTGGTGAGGAAAAGGTCATTGTCCTCATAGGGTAAACAGACATGGGCTCCCTGAAACGACATGCAACAGAGTTGTCTGAGAAAACAAATCTTTCATGACGCTCATGCTCATTGTTTTTCTAGTGACTATCCATCATTACAAATTTAGGAAGGGCAAAGTACTATCATGAATAACGTAGTCTAAACAAGCTATCATTAACCCAACATTTTAGTGCAGGAGATGCCATCAAACTTGAGAATTATAAATCGGAGCCAGTTATATAAGGCTAATGTCATTGGAATGCCACAAAGCCACTTGAGGCCTTTTATGAACAACAACAAAACAGCCTTAGGGAACATACACATATAAATAGCAAGCTCTTACTAAGCAACTGTCCATTTGTTGATAGTTTGGGTAATCATTTTTGCAACCCCTGTCCGTTTGCAACACTTAATTATACATATTAGTAATTTAGTTTCCGTGTAGCCGTTAGCATCAGCTTCCCACTGTGGTGTTTATAGGGTTGCTGACATAGCCATTCAGAGACAAGATAAGATGTTGCATGGGCACTGACCTTAGAGAAAGGTTCTTGGCATCTTCTGATGATACACTAATTGCTTTCATTTAGAATTCACTTGATACCCACTGACCGTACTATATTAAACCTAAACATCTTCAGGCAAGTATTAGATATTCAAACTGTCCTCTCTGTAGATGTCTTCAAAAACTTGGCCGCGCACATGAGTATGAGCCATACTTATTGCGCCAGAAGCGAGGCAGTGGTCAAAGTAAATTTAAAGGGACATTTAAATTTAAATGCCCTGTTCTCTCTTAAGCAAAAAGATACTTCGTATATGGAACTGTTCAACAGACCTCATTAGCTCCAATTGTCATTATAATGGGTTGTCATGGTTGTAATCTATGATTGGAGATGCTTCAGGCTTTGAGTTCCCCCTTCAGATAATGGCACTGAACAATCAGATAGGCAATGATGGAGCACTAGACTCCATAAGAGACTATTAGAGATATATCAAGAATTACACGAGGATTCTGAAGAATATGTGAGACTGATGGTAACATAAGTGCCTCAAAGCTTTTGTAGCTTTTTCCTTTAAGGACTTCACATGTCATTATAGGGAGCGAGCAGAGTACTTGAGTGTGTGTTCTTAAAGCAGTGGGGATCCCACACTTAACATATCTTTGTGCTTTCCCTCATCTAACACTCAGCTATATTCAGCCCATTAACTAATCAACAAATGCTGGGTCAGAGTAAAGCATGGGGTCTCCAGGACTGACCACTGCCTTAAAAATGCATAAACATAGTCACCAACATATATATATACACACACACACACACACACACACACACACACACACACACACACACACACACACACACATAGATGGGTGGCATGGAAAAGCCTGAATATGCCAGCAGAGAAATGAATGCAGAGGATTCAACATTCAGTGAGCGAGATGTTCCTGGATTAGTGCTATATGGAGGAGCACCTGTGCCTCAGGTGACTAAGAAGGTCATTGAAAAGTGTGCTTAGACTGTGTGAGAGAGACGAGTCCATCCACAAGTACACAGAGAGGGGTTTTATGATGGGCTGCAGAAGCCCTTCAGTACAAACAACAACCGTCTTAGAGGTCAGTGGTATAAAAACCATGGGTGCTGGGCGACGGAGATGTGGAAAACAGCGATGCACTCAGATGTGCCCATGTTCTCCACAAATACTGACTGATCATCCTTATCCTGTGATAAAACATTTGAGTCCACTGTGGGAATGTGGGGGTAAAGAGAATGGTGTAAATCATGTGCTGTGGACTTCAGATCTTTCCCCAGGTAAACACCTGTGAGAGATTTTGGATTCCACCATCATCCAATCCAAACACTGACTGAGGGAATGTTGTTCAAGTGGCCAGGTTTCCGTCTATCCAGCACAGTTCCAAAGACTGAAAAGCCTGTACTGAGGTGGACTGAAGGTGTGTCTAGTAGCCCTAAGGCACTTTTCCTTTCATTTGTCACCCATCTTCTCTGTGCATATGCATATACACATAACACAAGTATATATATATATATATGTGTATGTATATGTATGTATTTATATATACAAGTATATATACTTTTGTAAGTGATCCTCACACACTACGTCTCATGTACTGCCGAGTACTGCAGTACTTGCAGACTAAACCCCCCTCCCTTCGAGGATGCTAGAGGGGGTTTAAACATGTGTGCATTTGTGAAGGGCTAGAACAAAATGTTCAAACTATATTCCCTGTTTCTTGTTTGCCGAATCCCAGTTCCTTTTGTCTGAGAGTCTCCTGTAAAGCTAGTTGTCTCACAGAGGAGTGAATCTTACTGAGAAATGATGCGCTGCTGTCAGTTGACCTTTATGGGAAGAAAAAAAGTTAATGTATTCATTTATTAATAATAATAATAGCAACAAAAAATATCTCTGGACCTATGTGAATGATTCCATCCTGGTTATGGAGAACACTTTGTCCTAACTGGTACACTTATGGACCTGTAGTCCTCCAATGCATGTGCACGAGTGCCATGAAGCCGTGTTCCATTTCTCATTTTGGCCCCCTCTATGTGCCCTTGGTGCAGTGTAATCTTTATAAATGATCTGATTTAAAGGAACCTCTGTAGTGCTCCTCTGACCCCAGATGTGGTCGGTCAATGAAAATACGTTTGAAGTCCAAGCTTTTTTACTTTAGAACAGGAGCTACAAGGCTTACACTGCTAATACTAGAAAGTCGTGTCACAGATCTTTTACCATAAACACATTCCCAGAACTTCTCTGGAACCACATCCAGCTCTTCAAAACGTTGGAACTGGTTTTTAGACATGGTTTGGGACAGAGGATGACTTACTGTGGGTTGTAAAAATGAGACTTCTCAAGCCTTTTTGATCTTGTAGCTCCAGTTCTAAACTAAAGAAGCTGAATTTGGACTGATCAACTACATCAAAGGTCAGTGGAGCACCGTGGAGGGCTGATCTTTCACCAAACGGTTCCACAGAACATGCAAAACATATCTTGCAGAGTACAGCCTTCCTGCTCCCAAACACTTACTTTTAATCCTAATGCCCTTTTCCCTGCTACATACATGGTGCTGACATCATCAAAGTTTGGATTTGGTGGAGGGCCACAAGGCTTGGGAGACCTCTGGGACACATAAATCTCCATTCTTCTCCAGACTTGCAGACTTGCTCAACACGCGCATTATCAAGAGAGGCCGAAAGACCACAACGGGGATAATGCCGACCTTTTACTAACTTGCTGCGAGCCTGCTTGGAATGCAGATACTACAGTAGATTTTGTTTACCCTAAATTAATTGTAACATTATAAACAAAATGAGATGAGATTAAATAGATACAAACAAAGAAAAAAATACAAAGAAACAGTCTAACCATGGATTTGGCATAAAAATCATCCATAGAGGCAAATCAATTTTTTTATTTGTTTGTTTGTTTATTTTAATGCACACTATGTGGACAAAAGTATTGGGACACACTTGGTTTTCAGGGTTTGGACTAGACCCCTTACTTCCAGTGAAGGACAAGCTTAATAATTCAGCAGACTAAGACATTTTGGACAATGCCATGCGTCCAACTTGGTAGACACACAGTTTTGGAAAGAACCTGTACATAAAGACACGGTTGATGAGTTCAGTGTGGAAGAACTTGACTGGCCCCCACAGAGCCAGGAACGGAGATTGAGAGCCAGGCCTTCTCATCCAACATCAGTGCCTGACCTCATACATATTCAGCAGAATGAATGGGCATAAACTCCCACAGAAACTCTAATATCTTGTGGAAAGCCTTCCAAGAAGATTGGGGGCTGTTACAGCTGCAAAGTGGGGACCAACTCCATATTAAGGTCTATGTATTTGAACACAATACCATTTAAGTCCATGTTGGTGTAATAGTCAGGTGTCCCAATACCTTTGTCCCTATAGTGAATCTGATGAGACTGGACAAGCCAGAGCCCTTCAGACAACCTCCAGAATCCACTGATTAGCTGGTTTAGGTGTTTTAGTGCAGGAAAAATGGAAATTCACAACCAAGGTTCCTAACCAGGTATGCCTATCTTGATTTTTACCATGCAGAGCGCTTTCAGGCTGCTTGTCTCATGTAGTTTATGTGCATTCCAGTCATTTACAGGAGGCAGCGCAGCACGAATTACTAAAACATTCATGGTTTCAATGGAATTGGCTGCACCATGCGGAACGTTATCCATGCGCGAAGAGATTGGATTTTTTATTCATTGAAGAGATCCAGTTTCTCTGCAAGCGCCCAGGGCTGTGTTTTAATGCAGCTTTCAGAAGGCATGGTGTCCTATGGGGGAACTATACCCATATCCCCCCATAATTCAGTGATGGTAAACAGATTGATTCAGGGTGTGTTTAGTTAGAAACCTTGGGTTTCTTTACTGTGGTGGCGAATGAAACTAGACATCTCCAATAGAAATAACCATTAGCAAATAATAAGCAAACTCTCCAAACTCTCCCAGGAAGGAGTGTTTACATGGATGTTTTCTTTGAGGAGTATTTTCCCTCACAACACCCTTAATGTATCCACTATGAATGGGTTTAGTTTTAAACCAAAAGCTTCTCGAAAATGTAGAAAAACAATGTCTCAGGCATGCACTGCCTGGTGCCTGAGAACTTGTTTTACCAGCTTTTGGCTTAAAACTGAAGGGAGCGTTCAGTGGCAGACATCTGGTTCCATTCATTACCACTGTGAACCGTTCTGACTCAACTGAGTGTCTCCAATAGAGAGTTTCACACCAAACCCACTCTTAACCATTCTGTGTACATGTAAAATCAATGAAATTACCTCTTTAAATCTTATGAAAGTAGCTGATACAGGTGGTTGGAAGCACTGTGTTGCATTCAGAATGTAAGAAAGAGTCCAGCATTGAATCCTATGGAATGTTAATGTGTTCCTATTGAAACAGCTTCACTGACAGAATGAAGGACAAGCTCACAGAGTTCATACTGCAAGGTTGAGTGTTATATCGTCACTCACTCATTTCTCAGTATAAAAAAGCTTAATGGATTTTTTTTTGTGATGTGAAATGACCTGAGATGTATTTCAACATGTCTGAAAAATAATGACAAAAATATATACATTTTTATAAATAAACATGAATAACTTTATACACACACAGAAATATTTATGAGAAAGATCCTCTTTAGGGAAAAAGTATTTTAGAGAACTGATTTCTCTGTAAAGGTGAAGTGGATTCTGTGTGACTAAATGTCTCCCTATGGTGTCTTGGTTTCGGGTGCCGTTTGTCAACAGTGTTGGGGAAAAAACATATTATTTTAAAAATAAAATCAGGAGGAATTCGGTTTTCAGATGTCGAGAACCTAGGAAGGAGTCTGCTGTAAATATCACCGGTTGTATAGGATCATGTTATTGAGTGTTTTTTTCACTGTTGCTAAAAATTCATTTAGAATCCATGCATTTCATATTATTAACAAATAAAACTTAATGTGGGGTAATGCTTGGCGGAGCCTCATTTTTACCAATTATCTCAAAGCAAAAGATTAGACAGTGAACCTCTGTTGTCTATTGCGGCTTGTAATCGTAACCTTAATACGGTTGATATGATTAATATCAATATGATTCAGATCGATCCAGAACTGAATGGATTGTCTCTTTGATCTGATCATTCATAATTCAGAGCAATTTTAAGTTTGAAAAGCCTTCGCTTGAATGGATTTGAATCGTTATATTAATGCCGAGACATTCCATCACTTCTGCATTCTGCATTTAACGAGCGTATGTTTGCTTTGACATTTTACTTCATAAACGCACAGTAGTTCCTGAGTTTGCAAAACTTTTAGCTAGTTCTTTGGCTTGCAACATTTTTAGCTAGTGTTTCAGTTACTGATTTTCTTTGCTATTTCTTCAGGTTGCCAGTTTGCAAAATGTTAAGATAGCTTTTAGATAGTTTTTTTTTGCCTACAGCAGATAACAACAGATAAGTAATCTGAGCTAAAAATTAGAGTGTAAGCAAATGTGATAGAGAAAGCTAGTGACCTTGTGGCTAGCAGAAATTGGGTATGTTTAGGAAGTAGCATGAGCAGAGGGTTAGCCTCCTATTCGACTAGGGACTTAAAATACAGGTCTAACTACAGGTTTGTGGCCAATAAATGCAGGACAGTCCAAAGTACTCATTAAATGACTGGGCTAAGCAACCTGACATCCACCATGGGGGTCACCATGTGTCAGATATCTAGACAGAAGAAAGGGTCGGAGCAAATTGTAATCTCATGAGACCAGCAAGATCTTTATTTATTTAGTTAGATATTTATTGATTTTGCTCAAGAAATGACAATTTTGTTTGTCCTCTACAAATACAGTGGCATATAAGTGTGATATCTATTTTATTACATGTTTTATTACATGTTTCTGTGAATACTTCAAAACAAGATGATGATCAGCACTGAATGAAGGGAAATTTAGAAACTGTTCCTCAGAAGGCCTGCACAATGGCCTTCACAAGTTCGAACATTTCTTTACGTGACTAAAACTAAAACCGTTGTCGGGGTGAGGTGCAAACTCAAGGACACAGATAGTTAGAGTTTTCCTAACATGATTTCTTATATATCCAAATAACATATATAATATACAATTAATATACATACACTCATACATACATACACTATATTGACAAAATTATTGGGACGCCTGACCATAACACCAACAGGGATTTAAATGGTATTGTATTCCAATACATAGACTTTAATCTGGTGTTGGTCCCCACTTTGCAGCTGCAACAGATTCCACTCTTCTAGGAAGACTTTCTACAGGATTTTGGAGTTTCTGTGGGAATTTGTACCCATTCATTCTGTAGAGCATTTTTGAGGTCAGGCACTGATGTTGGACGAGAAGGTCTGGCTTGCAGTCTCCGTTCCAGTTCATCCCAAAGGTGTTGGATGGAGTTGAGGTCAGGGCTCTGTGTGGGCCAGTCATGTTCTTCCACACTGAACTCCTCCAGCATGTCTTTATGGAGCTCGCTTTGTGCTCTGGGACACAGTCATGCTGGAATAGAAAAGGTTCTTCCCCAAACTGTGTCCACAAAGTTGGAAGCATGGTGTTGTCCAAAATGTCTTGGTCTGCTGAAGCATTAAGATTGCCCTTCACTGGAAATCGTTAAAATAAATAAATAAATAAAGACCAGAAATACCGATTAATGTAAGAGCTGAACAGTTTCTGTAATAGAATTTCGTTTTACTCAGGATTTTGATGAGAAAAGTGATGCTTTATGTCAACTTACGGTGCATAATTGTATTCTGTCCTAAATCAAAAAGGCTTCTGACCATCTTGTAATATATTTATAATCCAAATGAACAAACGAGATTCTTTATTTCATGGTTTGAAAGTTTTCTGCAGATGTGGACGGTGCTCTATCCAGACTGCAGCCAGGGTTTAAATGGCTGTATCCCCATCTACAGGTGACTAAATGCCACTGCAGTTGTATAGCTGAAAAGAGACAGATGAAATTAAAACAGTGACTTGGTGAATTGTCGGGTACTCGAGCAGGTGGCGGGTCCTGACTCACTGTGTGTGAGGTTTGTTTTGAGCGAGTGTTTCCTGCTCGTGGGGAACCATCTGTGTGTTTGGTTCAGCTTTGCTGCTCCTCAGCCCCTCACACTCATTCTCGCCTGCTTTCCCTGCCCTCCTTCCTGTGGTCTCTATTCTGGGCGTTAGTAGGTTTCTGTAGGTAGACTGTGAAACAGCCTTAGACTACAGCAGACCTACTCTAGTGCGGCTGCAGGTGCAGGGTCGTGTGAAAATGAATGCACACTTCGGTTTCAGCCTGAACACAAACATGACTCATCCACATCTCTGTCTTTTATATTTGCATGCTTGTATGCAGGTACTCTAATAACAAACAATGAACGAGTAAAACTAAGACAAGTCTACTTAAAAAGCAATTCTCTAAAATTCCCCCATAAGTCATTCAGAGTGGCTTTTGTGTGAAACAGTTCTTTGTAGAGACTTGGATCACTTTATAGAGGTGGAGAATGGAACGAGGCGCCTCCAACACAAATTTAACCACTTAATTACCTCTCTAAACACACCAGTGAAGCTACAAGTGTCTTTTGCGTGTTTATATGGAACGATGGTGGCACAATTGTGGTAAATCTGAACTAAATCATTTCTCTTCGGGGACTGTTTGGCCTCACGCCCTTCATGTACCCTTCCACCAGGAATGGGTTTAGTTTTAGGCCAAACGCTTTTTAAAACAATGCCTGAGACAACAGGCAGAGCATTCATAACCATTGCGTGGTGTAAGCCTTTAAAGGCAGACGTCTGGTTCCATTCACCACCACTGCAAACATTTGTTTCTCTTTATAATAAGACTATGCTTAACAAGGGCTTGTAAATGATTTCTAATCAGATTGTTAATGTAGACCGTTTATAAATCATGAATAAACAAGTTATAATGTACATTGATAGATGCACTATGTGGCACGTAGTAGCATGTTTAACACTCTGCCTGAGAAAGAAACAAGATAGGCTCAGCAAGTAGCAAGATCAGAGATCCTGCCAAATAGTGAGCCTGCATCAATGCATGACAACTTGTTTATAACTGCTTATTAATTATTATAAGCTGGCTACAACCTTTCATAAACTCTTTATAATAGTCTTCTTGCAAAGTGGCACCACACACCAGACAGACTTTTGGTTTATATCTAAAACATAGTTATTATAATGATGTAAAAACTAAACCCTTTAAGTTTTTCAATATGAAATGAGTCCAGGGGCATTAAGGTGCCTTCACATCTGAAAAATGTATTCACACAGAGCTTGTATCTCCATAGGAAGGTATACAGAACCCAGCATTGGGTTGTGTTGTGATAGAGTTCCTTTGATATTGTTGGAAGAAGATTAATTTGTTCATGTTTTGATTTGTTTTAAGCAAATTTATCCTGTAAAATATTATATTATAGCATATTATAATATAATAAATCTTTTCTCTAGATAAAAGAACAGGCAACATCTAGAAACAAGTGAACTAGTCCCATAAGATTCTTACAATAAACTCAGAAGAAGAAATAAGAGATATTTAGACCACATTTAAGATGTGAGCGTCACAGGTACATAAGCCTGGAGTCTTCTATTAAATCTCCGTCACGTGCGAGCGAATACAAAAGGAGGGTCCCGGGAGACCCCAGGCTGTGGCTGTAGTCAAATAAAGGCTGAAAGCACATCCAGCACTCACACACTCCTCATGTTCCACACACCACACTGCTATGACTACTTAAGCAAGGTAAGCTCGACTCACACAGCCAGGCACCTGGTATGTACATTTCTATGCTTCATGCTGTGTGTGTGTGTGTGAGTATGTGTTTATGTTCTTTATGATCTTTATGAATTGTGTGTGAATAGTGTCAGGTTAAGTCCTGTGTGTGAAATCAGCCTCTGGTTTTGATTGTTTTATCAGATCACACACCTGATCTGAAAACAGTGCAGAGAAGTTTGGGTTCTTGTAGCTTTATATAGTCCAAATGTTTCACACCACACCAGATTACACACTCGGATGTTCTGGGACTTTCCTATTAGAGCCGAAAAATAGGCTTTCACCAGTCCAGATCCACACCACACACTCGCTTTCCTCATGGACACATATCAAATTAAAACAGAGATGCTTCACAATAAAAATAAACCAGAAACCTCACTCACTCTTTAAAGCACGCTCTCATGCTGTGCTGAAATTGAATGCACTGGTTCACCGTTATTACACAATACTGAAAAATAAATATTAAATAGTACTTAAACTAAATAGTTACACTAAATACTTAACACACAGTACTACATACAGGATAGTCAACACTGAATACTAAATATTAAATACTCAGTATTGAATACTGAGTAGTTACACCAAGTACTTAATAGTCAGTACTAAATACAGAATACACAACACTGAATACTACATATTAAATACTCAGTACTGATTACCGAATACTTAACACTGAATACTGAATACTCAGTACTAAATACATAACACACAAGGCTGAATACTAACGATTAAATACTCAGTACTGAACACTAAATACAATAAATACTGAATATTCAGTACTGAAAACTGAATATTCCACACTCAATGTAAAATAATGAATTTTTAAACTAAATACTTAATACTATTTACTGAATATTCAGTATGGATTATGGATTAGTTAACATTAACTACTCAGTACTAAATACTTATCACTGAACAACCTTACTGAACTTTTTTGTGCACAGCATAGTGTATTTAGTAATAAGTATTTTTTTGTTTTATTGTACTTCTGGATAGTTTATTTGACTTATACTGAATTTTTATTTCGTTGTCTTTGTGTGTCTGTGCAGTCGTAGCATAGGCAATTTCCTCAGGGAACAATAATGTTTTCTGATTCTGAATTTAAATACTAAATACTCAGTGTCTAATACTGAATATTCTCTTCTGAGTTGTGAATACCAAATACTCAGTTCTGAATACTAAATAATGATTACACAGTACTGAATATGGAATATTTAACACAAAACACTGTGTATTGAATACTGACTACTTAACAAGTACTTCAGATTTCAGTTCTCCAGATACTGAATACAATATAAGGAATATAGAGCACTGGATATTCTGAATAATAATGAACATGTAATTATTGTTCTGTCTTCAAAATTGATAATACGTATTTTAATGTGTGGCATGCATTAATGTCCATCTATCTGTCAAAATAGAGAACATAGTAATGAGAAGGAAAAAAGCAAAAGGAGGAAAGCCTGAGGGAGGCATTCATAAGAATGTGTTGTCTGCATGCGAGATGAATGGTCTTTTTGTAGTGTGTCATTAATGTGTGTGTGTGTAGGTGTGGATGGTGAAGACCGATGTCTTGATCCTGTCCTGGAGGACACTACTGGGACGGTCTGGTGAGACCGACCCTCATGCCTGCTGTACTGAGTTCTGCAGTGAGTTACTGCCCGGGGCGCCGTCAAAACCAAACATAATCTAAATGTACATTCGTGGTGAATCGGTTTACTTTAGTTATAACAGGGTGGTAGAAGCCTAGTGGGTAAAACACTTGCCTGTGAAACTGATTACCACAGGTTCAAACCTCTTTCTACCACGGTGTCATTGAGCAAGACACTTAACCCTCTGTGTCTCCAGGGGGACTGCCCCTGTAACTAATGACTGGAAATCTGTCCCTGTAACTAATGACTGGAAATCTGTCCCTGTAACTAATGACTGGAAGTTGCTCTGGATAAGGGCATCAGCCAAATACCCCCTTTACCCTTTTACCCTTTATTTGTCTGTAATTTGAATGAGAAACATGCACAGCTCCTGCAACTGTCACACATGGCTGTTGCTAACCCGGGGATCAGGTTTAAACTGTCCTAGTGCTCTGAGATTGATAAGAATTTTCTCTCCTATAAAGGATCTACAAGATCTTTTATTGTTCCATAAACTGGTGGAACTCAACAGCTTTGAGGTCGGGTTTAGAATCAGTATTAGATTGAGGTTTTGGGTTAGGGTCAGGTTTAGGATCAGATTTAGTTGAAGTTTTTTGTTAGGATCGGGTCATTATCAGGATTAGAGTGAAGTTTAAGTTTTGTCAGAGTTAGGATTACAGTTTTGGGTTGGGCTCAGGTTTAGAATTAGGATTAGACTGTAATTTAGATTTAGGGTCAGGTTTAGGATTATACTGAAGTTTAGTTTGGGTCATGATTAGAATGGAGTTTTGGGTCAGGTTTTGGATCAACATAAGACTGAAGGTTGAGATCAGTATGGGACTGTAGTTAGTTTAGTTCAGGATTAGACCAAAGTTCCTTTTAAGGTTTAGAGTTAGGATCAGGATTAAGGTTTAGGTTAGGGACCATAGTTAGGATCAGGATTAAATTGAGGTTTTGAATGAGATTCAGGTTTAGGGTTAGGATCAGGATTAGATTGAAGCTGATGTTAAGAGTAAGGGTCAGGATCAGGATTAGATTGAAGTTTAGGTTTAGGGTTGGATTAAATAGAATCTTTATTATTGACATTAAAGTTCAGTTGTATTTAATCAATATTTTGTTGAATGTTAGTTAAAGGCTAAAACCTTCATCTGCAAAGCTTCGGGATAATAAAGCCTTCCCCAATTTTCCACAGAAACAACTGAGAAAATTTCCAAAGCAACTAAGATGTCTCGATCCTGTCCTGGAGGACACTACTGGGATGGTCTGGTGAGACAGTGCATGTCCTGTCGAATGGTGTGCGACCAACCTGACCATCATGCTCGCTGCACCGACTTCTGCTGTGAGTTTCTGACTGGGGGCGCTGGTCAAAATTTAAATGAGATATAAAGTAGGTGTGCCTAAAAAAAGGCAGCTCAGAGTCTTCTTGTTGTGATGAAACAGGAGAACCTTAATGCTCCAAACACACGACTGAAACTGCACAGCTAGGCTAGGCTAACCATGCTAACTGACGTTAGCTGCTCTTTTGGACTGTCAGATGACAACAGTACAAAAGAAGTTGATGAAAATGTAAACAGTAGCTGCATGAGGAGTGCCAGGGGGCACAAGGGGTAGCTTGGGAGTTGCCCTTGCTATCAGAAAGTCATGGGCTTAAATCCCAGGACTGCTAGTGGCACCACTGAGCAACGTAAAACCCCAAAACACTGCTTCACTTGAATTGATTAAATACAGAAAAAGAATTTCACACAGTTCGCACTGTTTGCTTTGGTGTGTTCATGTATGACAAAATGGTCACTTTACTTACTTAAGTGGTCTTTTTGTGTCTGATCGTCTTCATTCCATCAGCCTGTGTCCAAAACATCAGAAATTAATTTTTGTAAAGCTGCTTTGAGACGAATTCCCCTTTGGAATACAAACCCATCTATACATGTTTAAGGCTTTCACAAAACATAATCTAAATGCTCATGGTTCAGTGATTAGTCTGTAATTTAAATGACAAACATACACTGTTCCCGCTACTGTCACACTAATAGCTGTTGCTAACAGGGGATTAGGTATAAACTGTCCTAGAGCTCTGAGATCGATAAGAATGTACCCCCTATAAATGATCTAGAAGTACTTTCATTGTTAAGAAACTGGTGTAACTCAAAAGCTTTATGGTCAGGTTTAGGATCAGTATTGGACCGAAGCTTAGATTTAGGGTCAGGTTTAGAATTAGCATGAGACTGAAGCTTTATTTTAGGGTCAGGGTTAGGATCAAGATTAGATTGAAGTTTTTGGTCATGGTCAGATTTAGAAATGAGATTAGACTGAAGTTTAGAATTAAAACCAGGGTTAGAATTGGGATTAAACTGAAGTTTAGATTACAGGTTGGATTGAATTGAATCTTTATTATTGACCGTAAAGTTCAGTTGCATTTAATTGATATTTGGTTGAATGTTAAAGACAAGACCTTCATCTACAAAGTGCCTAGATTGGACCATCAGAAAAAAAAACCTCCCAAATTTTCCAAAGAAACTGAGAAAAATTCACCATTTCTGCAAGAGGCTGGAGGAACATTTACATAAATCAATGTGTGGTTACAGCAGTGCCTAATGCTGCATGCAGATCATTCCTATACCACACATATCATTCCTATACCCAGTGGAGTGGTGGTAGCCTAGTGAATAGATACTTGCCTCTGGACCAAGAGGTCATAGGTTCGAATCCTACCTCCAGCACACCACCACTGGGTCCCTGAGCAAGACCCTTAACCCCAAGTTGCTCCAGGGAGAGACTGCCCCCTGTAGGTAAATAGTGGAAGTCGCTTTGGATAAAAGCGTCTGATAAATGCCATAAATGTAAATTATTATCATTATAATTACTGCATCTCTATTAATGGAGTAGGTTTCATCCATACAGCTCCTCAGAGTAAAGAGTTTTGGCATAACAGCAAAAATATTTTTAAAAATTCTCAAATAGGCCTTTTATATTTAATGAAACGCTCAATTAAATTGTTCATGAAGAAATTATTTTTTGGTTGGCCTTAACATAACTTCTTGTGGTTATTAATATTTTTGGTATATTGTTTGCAGTGGCCTATAGCTGTAAGGCTGTGGCTGGGCAGTTCTATGACACGCTGCTGAAGAAGTGCTTGAAGTGCTCGGAGCTGTGCGGCCACCACCCGTCAGAGTGCTCGCGAGAGTGCCTGGGTAAGTAGAAAATGGCCAAATCCCAAAACTTTCAGCGTATTCTAAATGCATGCCAGAACCACTTTTTTAAAAAGCATAGAGACGTAGAGAGTCCCACCAAACCCCCCTCCCTCCCAAGCTCAAATTCTTAAGGTGGAACTTTTTACGGTGGAACGAAACCAATTGTTGCTGGGACACGGCCATCGAAAGTGAAATGGAGCCGCAGTCCTTCTGTTTTCTC
>JBBPDC010000109.1:24855952-24882261 GCA_037974485.1 Hemigrammopetersius urotaenia
TTCAAAATTCAATACGCCACCCATTAGACTATATGACTCAGACATTAGTGTCTGTTATGGTGTACCAGACAGGGAGACACCTTGATTCGTCCCGTGACTCAACATGAGAAACCCTGACTGATTTGCAGACTGTCTGAGGTAAAGAACAAACAAGCTTCCGCACCCAGAAGCACTTTGACCCTCGTCCAGACATTTAGAGGGGCAGGTAACAACAGGAGAAGCGTCTGGGCAAGTGTTGAAGCCCCAGTTGACCCTTGTGCAGTAGGTTATAGGGGAGCAGGAGCCCCCGCCCCAGAGAGAGCGCAGCCGTTTGTGTGTATTTTACTGACTCATGTCTGCCTGCAGCCCACCAGACGGTGGCGGTGACCCAGAGGCCCGGAGGAGTCTCTGCCCTGCAGCCGCTGAACACTAGACGGAGCCACGAGTCCAGAGGACCTCACTTCTCGGAGGTGCTGGTGTACTCTCTGCTGGGCCTGTGCCTCGCCATGCTGCTGAGCACCATGCTGGTGGCCCTGCTGGTGCTGCTGAGGAGGGCCAGAGGCCAGAAAGAGGGTGGACAGAAGAAAGGCCAGCAGCCAGATGGACACAGACAGACATCTAAAGGTATGCAGCCACACAGTTTTAGTGCTCATCTCGGATCTGCTCCTGGCAGACGTATGAATGGTGAACATGTACCACATAAGCAGCACATGAGGGCGCCAGAGTGAAGGCTTCAGAAAGAAATACTTGAGGTAATACATTTATTGTGCAGTCCATGCATTCAACACGGCCTCCAACTCGTCTGTTTAGAGAAATTAGAAAAAAGAATGTGTTTTATTTTATTGTTCACTTTTTGAACTATATCGTAACAATGAGACTGACCCTAAACACACAAATATCTGAGATATTTATGAATTAACCGGAAATAACTATGGGAGCACTGCCGAGAGACCACTATGTGTTTAGTCAGAATGCTAATGTTGCCAACAATGAATGGAAGCCAATAATCAGCGATGACAACTTAACGTCTGCTGTCATGTCATTTTATGTCTGCTGTTCTTTTTGAAGTTCAAACTTTGACTTGAGTTAAACCCACCTTGCCAACATCAGTATTTACAGCTGAACCAAAGGCTGTACTAGCCGTGTTGTGGCGCCTTCTACAGGTCTGTAGCAGACATTAGGAATAGTTCTGAGGATGCCAGTGACCAGGCAACCTTTCTGAACACAATAGTCGCATTCCACTTCCCTCAGCTTTCTGTCTGTCTGTTCATCCTCCCATCAAACCATCCATACTTCTCTTTAGCTAAAGAACCACCCTTACGAAAATTAACCATGGTTTACTATGATTAAATAACCATGGTTTTCATGGTTTTTTGGGTAACTATGAAGTGGTATATGTCCATCCATGCATTTATCCACCTACTAATTAATTTATCCGTCTATCTATCCACTTATCCATACATGGTCTGAAGATGACTAGACTTGCTGAATGGTCTAATAAAGTAAATGCTTGTTGCAGACTGTCTGATGGCGGAGGCTGTTGCTCAGGAAGCGAACGCTATGGTTCCTAATAGACCCCGGGCCACAGAGACCTGTGTGCACTGTTTTGCTGACCAGGCGGGGGCACCCTGCTCGCTCTACCAGCAGGCTGTCCCGCAGTGCCTAAATGGAGACCCCCAGCACCGCCATCGCTACCCCAGCGGCCTGGTGCACGGTCACGTTGGCCGGACTGTTTGTGAGCGAGACGATGCACTGAGGATCATATGTTCACCCACGCAGCCCAGCATGTGAGAGAGGTGCTCATCTCACAAACAGCAGCTGCTTTCCAGAAGGCATCCTCGTGCGATGTGAACGTGGTTGGGGCTGAGATGCACAAACAGAAAACACACTCACAAGAGGAATGCAGCTTCAGAGGCTTGAGGTCACCTACTGCAAGAACAGTAAACAATGAACAACAGACTTAAGGGTTTGGTTAAAAAGTAAATCACATTTAACAGGTTTCTCCTTTCCCCCCAAATACCAAAGACACTTGCTTCCGCAACAGTTAGCATGATGCTAACTCCGTGCTTATATCATCACACTCAGGATGCAGTGAAGATGGTATTCCACATCATCACATCATCAGCCTCTGCTCAGTGTCTTAGAGAGACTTATGTGGTGTCTGACACTGGACGACTGTTATTTAGAACCTACATACAGCAGGTACATCTTCACGCCTGAGGACTGCAGGTCCATTTGTAATTGAGAACATGCTACTAACTGGAGGTAAGGGTTCGGGTTGGGTGAACTTCAATTAACTGTTATCACCTCCATCATCACCACCACCTCAAAATCCAGGGCAAAAAATCTTGTGTCCCCAGCACACAGTGTGAATAGTGTGAACTTCTTTCTCTGTATTTAACCCATTCACCAAGTGAAGCAGGGGGCTGCCACTAGCAGGCCTGGTAGTGGTGCCACTAGCAGGCCTGGGATTCAAACCCACAACCTTCTAAACACAGGAGCAACTCCCTTACCACCAGATCAACTCAATTTTTTGGAGGGGAGAATTTGTGGTTTAACTTTAATGGTAAAGAGTAGATCCTTAGCTTTCTGACTTAGTATGAGGACACTAATATCAGGTTTTGGCATTTCCTCCTAATGGCACACACAAACCAATCTCCTCCCATATGATTATCTTCTGTGATCCCCAAACACCACAAAGACCAGGATCAGAGAAGATCAGCTTCTCCATCTTCCATTCCTGCACAGATACACATGGAAGCGCAAACTGCTTGCAAACCCATGAGATAATATTAGCGGTTAGTCGAACAGTGAGAGCGTAAATATGATCTACAGGATCTGTTTATCATATAAACAACAGTCTATAGATGATAAAGTTACCCGTCTTTTATCAGATCTGGGTTTTCATACTAAATGTAGCCTTCACCGCCATCATTATACTTTTTGTAATCTAGAACCTCTGTCTCCTCAGAGAACATCCTGAACTCAATACATGAACTGCACTAAAATTTAGAACACTGACATATCAGTGTGTCCTGTATGTACTGATTTATACTTATAAAATCAACGCAGCACGCCATTTGACAGCACACAACTGTTTGTGAGCGCAGTCCTCCCATCTGATCATTCAGTCTGTCTTCACTGCACGATACAGCACTAGTCCTAATATATAACCTATAGCTGCTCACTCACTCACTCACACACATGCATGAAGCTTACTGTAGGACACACCATAATAACGCTTCAGCTTTAGTCATATTGTAATGATGTATTTGCTTAATACTGATCCATGATAAGATCAAATGACCATAAAATAATAAAATGGTGATTTTCCTCAACCCAGTGTTTTGAGTGTTCTGTGCAGTTTTTCCTTTCTGTACTTTTTGTTTGTGTCTGGGACAGGTTCACAGTGCTGTGTGAGACTTTCCCTGGCTTTACACAACACACTCTTACAGCTAAGAACCCCCAAACGTATAGCCTCCCCATATGGTGGATAGTTTAACACTGTTACAGCTAGAACCTGGGAGGGTGGGGGTAATGTAATCCACTATTATAGAGAAGACCCCCAAAAGTACAGCCATCCCACCAGGACAACAGATTTCATCAATCACACTCATCACTCCACACTGCATATTCTCACTATATTCCATTACTTTACTTTGTGTTCTGTATTACATTCTATTACATTATTACTCATTATTACTGTATCACTTCATGATAGAGTAATAATTAGTACCATTTGTGGGACTAACAAGGTTTATCTTATTCTGTATTACATTACTCTCTATTACATACTGATATATTATATTACATTTCATTACAATATATTTCATTATTACTGTAGTTTACATTATATTAAAGTATATTACATCAATATATGTGTATGTGCGGCAACATGACAATGTGCTTTCACAGTAAATCAAGCCATGTGTGTTTCTAAGTCATTAATGTTACACCACCAGACAGGAACACCTTTTCATTATAGATACGAGGAGAGCAATAAAAACAAGGATGACTTTTTTCCCCATTTTTTTCATTGATTTGTTTTACATACATACATATGATACATACGTACATACTATACATACATACATGATTAACATTTATAAAACCTCACTCCTCCCCCAGAGTCTGCAGAATCCAGTTTAGACAGCATGCCAAGGTTAAGTATTGATTCAGTACATACACACACACACGCACACTCCCACACACTTACACTGACACCAACCACACACACAGGGACTGACATACTGCATACTGAGCATGCGCACGTACTCCTCAAGCACACACAAAGACAGGCACACGTACGCGCACGCACACACACTCACAGAAATGGAGCAACAGGTGTCCAGGGTAACACTGCTGAATCCAGCCACGCATCACAAGCGATCTCCACCCATTATGCATCGTGCAGGACATGACAAGATGCCTTCAATGACCAAACTTCACCAACAAACACTTCTCAGGAAAAAACAGAGCATGATCCAACACAGCTGTGTCACTGAAAGGGCAATTCCACCAACTCTTCTAAATTCCTCATCATTCAGTGTGTGAACGAAGCTGTTCGGGGTCGGTGTGAAACTTTTCATTTTCATACAAGGAACCAGGCGCCTCCAGCAGGAATAGGACAATTTTATTTCATCTGCAAACCCAAAAGTGACCCTACATGCATCTTCTGTGTGTTTATATGGAATGTTGGTGATTGTGAAATAGTGAATCTGAACAAATTCAGTTTTCTTTGGGGACTTTTATATTTTCTATTGCCTCACAGAATCAGGCAGCACATTCACAACCACTTCTTTGAAATACTTTCTGAGAGGGAGCTTTTAGAGGCAGACGTCTGGTTCCATTCACCACCAATGTGAACAGTTCAGGGTTTCTTTAGAACAGAGCGTTTCACACCAAACCCACTCTGAACAGATATTTGGAAAAGTTGGTGCAGCTCCCTTTTAATAAATCAAAGGGAGGAAAAATCAAAACTGAAGACACATCACAAATAAAACAGGCGGGCGCACTTGCGAGTGGGTGGGGGTTTCGTAAACAAGAATTTCATGACTTATAAAAATATATGTATATATACACATGATATATTTCCCTGCCCTAAACCGAAAAAGAAAGATGGAGTGAGGAGAGCGAGAGAAAAGACAGGAACGAACAACCGGTCTCACTCCCTGACACTCGCTCGCTCCACCCATCCAAATACAAAATAATAATAATAATAATTAAAAAAAAGAAGAACGACTTAGTTATACAGTATCTCAAAACTCAGATTCACAGATGATTTAAAAAAAAAAAACAACCTCAAAAGGTGTCACCACATTTAATACCATACTTGACTTTTCTTTCATTTGCGTTCAGCCTTATAATGCAGGAAGAGAAACACAATAAAAACATCTTAAAGGAATATCTTCCCTCATCATCTGTGATTCTTGAAATGCTTGGTCATTCTGAGGTCAGGAGGATACAGGATCACACACTAAAGACAGGAACAGAATGCATGTGTGGAAAACGAGGCTGAGCGGCCGCTGTCCCTCCGTCTTCTCCATTCGCCTGGAGGGACAGAAATCAGAAACAAAACAAAACAAAAGCCTGAAGGAAGTCCATCAGGCTCCCCTCCCGTCTCGCTTTCAGTCAAGTAGATCTGGGAGCTCAGTGCAGACGGAGTCGGCCGTTCAGCCGAGTGTGTGAGTGTTTATTCTCTGGTTTGTTTTGAAAGTTAGGTTACAATATTAATGTTTCCTCCGTTTCTACCACTCGAAGGCTGGACTCGCGCAAGTCTCCGTTTGACTTCTTCTGCCCTCGTTCCTCTTCTGGTTTTCTTTTCCTGCCCCTCCCTTGCCCTCAGGGTCACTGTTTAGATGTAGGACTTCAGATATTCTTCCGGAGGTTATTCGTACTCGAGGAACTGTTTATGATAAAACAACAGGTACCTGCACAGAAAAATGCACAGGGATTTGCTCGGACTACAAGGTAGGTGTTTCTGATAAAGCAGCCAGTGAGTGGAAGCACAAGGCACAAAAAATAATAGACCCCCCCACTGTCCGTATCCCTATACCTTACCCTTCACTGTCCAGTACATCCTTAATGCTGGCTTTAGTGATGATGGCGTCATCGCACTTAAACCATTGGTCCTTATGTTGGCGGATGAATGTGGTGTAATGTCCACTCTCCAACGTGCCCTGATGATTCACTACAGCAAACAGAGAATACCTACAGGGAGGGAGGGACAAAGAGAGATATCCTGATTACAGAACTGGGATTGCAGATTGAGTAAGTTCTAACAGAACTGAACATTGGCAATAAAGTACTTGATCTGTTAATAAGAGGTTCCTGCATAGCTGGGAAAATTTTAACTTTGATGGGCAATGCTGTATGGGTTTACTTACTTATTATCATTGTTTAATGAATCTACAGGTTGCTGGTACTGTCCATTCATCCGGCTCTCTTTACTGTGAACACACACAAAAACACACCTTTATTTATTTGGTGAAAAACTGCACATTTTATTCTGAGGACCATCAACGAAGCCCAGTTCTATAGATTTTCCAGGATTACAATCATCACCACCCTTCACCTGGACCTCACTTACATGGAGAGAGAGAGAGAAAAAAAAAAAAGACATTTATGTGAGAGGGAGTCTTCAGTTCAGCATTCAACACAATCGTCCCTCAGCATCTGACTGGGAAGCTGAGACAGTTGGGTTTGAACACCTCCCTCTGCAGCTGGGTACAGGGGTTACAACAGCCTCGACATACAACGTTTTGAGTTGATAATGCTTGCTCCCTCTCAGCTTACACCGTTAGCTTCATACTTACGGACTACGTGGGGGAACTAGTTTGGTTGCGCATGATGAAAGAATTTGCAGTAACGCAGCGTATGAGTGAGGGAGTTTTCCTTTAGGATGGGTAAGTGACTCAGGCTAGGGGCTGTTTCGACATACACCAAAACTCAGGTTACACCACTGTCGAAGGAACGGATCTGTGTCTTAACTTGAGGATCCCAATACTGGACTTCCTGACTGGGAGACCTCAGCACCACTTTGCTGAGCACAGGGCTGAGTACTTCGCCTTGTTCTTTTTCTGCTGCTGACCCATGCCTGCATAGCAATGCACAGTTCAAACCACATAAAACAAAACTGCTGATGACACGACAGGGCTGGGGTTGGATCAGCGAGAATGACGAGGTGGTATACAGAAAGGAGGTGCAACAACCTGGCTCCGAACGCGAACAAAACAAAAGAGATGGCTGTTGACTTCAGGAAGGCATGACGTGATCACTCTCCACTGAACATCAACGTATTCTCAGGGGAGATCATCTAGAGCACCAAGTTCCTTGGTGTTTCACCTCATGGCGAACCTTACATGGACCCTCAACACCAGCTCAGCAGTGTCTCTACTTCCTGTGGAGACCAGAGAGAGTGCCCCCCCAGTTCCGGCCCCTACTTCCCCACACCCAAAACCTCATCACATTCTACAGAGGGACTTTAGAGAGTATCCTGCATAGATGCATCACAGCATGGTATGAAAATTGTTCTGTTTTGGACGGCAAGACCCTACAAAGATGAGTGAAGAGAACTCAAAAGATCATAGGGGTCTCTTTCCCATTTATCACAGACATTTACAACACATGCTGCATCTGCAAAGACCCCAGTATTGTGGATAACACCACACACCCCCAAACCAGTCTCTCTCACACACACACTTCTCTCTCCTCCCGTCTGGCAAAAGGTTCAATTGCATATGGGCCTGCACTGCCAGAACAGGAATCAGTTTGTTCCATCAGGCCAATAGACAAGAACTAAATCATGAACTGAAGCACATACAAATACACTCTCACTTTCACCTACATTTATTTTCCTTCTCCTAAACCAATGCATATACACACACTGAACTGTTCTGCCTGAAAAAAATAAACTTACACCCCAACTGCCGCTGTAAATGGCCCTTTATTCATCATATGCTGCACATTCTCTGTCCTAGACAAAGTTTTATTTATTGTTGAATTCCTCCTTATTTGCATACTTAATGGACCTTATGCTAGAATACAACGTCGGTTATGAAACTGTATTCATTCAGTTTGTTGAATTCACTGTCTTGTCCTGCTGTTTTGTTGCACTTGCACTCTTTAGCTTTATTTGCACTCTTTTTGTGCTATCTGTGCTTATGTAGTCTTGTGGTGTTCTGTTACTCCATGGTCCTTTAGACCTTTAGAAATGAAACATAGTTTCATTTCATTGTGCACTGTGTATATGGCATAAATGACAATAAAACTGTGACAACTTGACATTTGGTTATCACACAGACATAAATGTGTGTGTACATACACACGCACATGACTGGTATTAAACATCATACAGTCAGTCGTACTCTACAGACACACCAATTTTATATCAGCTGGTACATTTAGAGATTTCACACCACAGGGTCTTGCTAAATTTGATAACGGTTCACTTAAAAACCCAAATTCATTCAGGCACCATCTTCACAGAGAGAGAGGGGGAGGGAGAGAGAGCGATGTTCTGCAGATCCGGGTCCATCTGCATCCTGCTAATTGAGTTTTGCCACAGCAGGTGTCTGACGGCCCATACAGTCTGTGCAATTCACACTTTACAATCAATTACAGCTCAGGAGCGAAGCTAGCAGGGTAATGGACAGAGCTCAGGGAGCAGGCAGGCAAGCTTGCTGCCAACCTGTCCAGGTGCTGAGAAACAAATGCTTTGCTCTGCTCTGTTTACAAGACTTTTTTGAGAAAAAAAAAAAAAAAGACACTGGAATGTAATCCTGATACATCAGCCTGGTATTAGCAGAGAGGATCTGAACTTTAAACAGTTGCTACCTCAGTGTACTCTATGAAGCTGCACCCCCTCTACATGGGGAGGGGGGAAAAGGTCTAGCCATTCACTCACAACTGCAAACATCAATGGGACACTTAGCAGAGTAAGCTAGAATTAGCCATTTTCAGTGTTGAAATTATGGAGACATGTAGCAGAGCTACTGTTAGTGCAATACGGTCAAGTAAAAAGGTCATGAATTTGAAGAAAAGGTAAGGAGACTGATGGGGGAGACAAAAGCTGATTTCAAAATCCCAGTTGTCCTCCAAAAGAATTGTGTATTATACTAAAATAAGACTTTCCACTTCCACTTACCTGGACGCCATGAAGGGAGTCATGTCTAGCTCTAGGGGAAAGGACACGTAGGTAGTGATCTTCCTACGGAGTTTGGCCGAATGCTCGAACCGCTGAACAGCACAAGATGGGGAGAGACAGAATTAGAAGCGCTGGCTCAAAAATGTGCCAAATGGGGGAAAAAAACAAAAAAACTTAGGAACACACACACACACACACACACTCACTTTGAGGTGGAAGCATGCCACAATGGGAAGTCTCTTCATTGTCAGCTGTTTGGTGGACTCCTGGTAACTATGGCAACCACTGCATTTGATCTTGGCACTGCTTCCTAAGTGCTCGGGTCGGGTAAATCTGCAGCGGAGGAACGTGAGTCAGTACTGCAGTGAGCTTGTACGTGTTTGTGTGTCTGTGTGCGGGAGATGTGGGCAAGATATGTACCAGGACTGTATCAGTGCTGAGGATCAGGTAATGAGACAGCTGGACCTTTGCCGTGATGCTACCTGCAATTCAACAGCTTTCTATACCATTGCTTACCAATCAGCAGCCCAGAGTTGCCAGCTGACTGAAGCATGTGCTGATCTCTGTCCACACAAACACCAGTGATGCTCTTTCCTCAGTTTACCAGCGTGAGAGCATCTGAATATAGGCAGACTGTGACGTGAAGTGCTCATTTTACTGAGCACTGCTGTGTCATTAGTGATGCTCCATTTGTTGTAGCGAGGGACTAAAACTGTGATAAAGAGCATTTAGTCTTAAAACGGCCATCTGACTCAAACATCAAAGTTGCTAATGAGGTGAAAGTGTGAAAGGACAGCCCTTAGTGTAATGTCCTTGTCAGAAAGCTCTTAAGCATGCCCATTATATCACTGAACACTTGCACATGATTTGATGCCGGCTTCATATTCCAACTCTCCATTCCGCCTTAACATGTGCAAGGTTAAATTCAAACAGGAAGCTGATAAGAAGGCCCATTTAACATCTGTATGTTCCATTCATGCCTATGACTTCATCCCTATTCATTTCTAAACTCTATTTATGCCTTTTTTGTTACTGTGCCTTTAAGACTGATATACACCACAGGCCAGAAGTCTGGCCATACCCTTGGATATAAAATGCTGGTCTTTAAAAATTGTATTACAAGAAAACATTAGAAATACTGCAAACTGACTGGTTTTGAAGTGTAATGTAAGTGCAATTAATTGGATGTGAAAGTTTATGTATGAGTTTCATCAAAATAAACCCCAGCATTCCTTCCAGCTGTTTGGAAATAACTTCAGTCCAAACCCTTCCAGCACCTTTTTGAGCATGCAAACAGTTTGGATCGGTTGCTGGACGCTCAGCGCGAACATGTTGGTCCAGTTCATCCCATGCCAGCTAAATGGGAGAAAGGTCTGGAGACTGGGGAGGCCAAGAAATCACTCTTTGGTTTTCTTTGGACTGGATATTTGCAAAATAGAAGGAATTATGTAATGTTTTTTTAATGACACAATACATGTGTCAATGAATTAAAGACAGGCTCAAACAATTGGTTTTGAGTAAGACATATCAGGTCTTTGTGGCTAATTAATGTGATACTACAGACTATAAAATATTGAAAACCAGACACAGGTTCAGTGGGTTTTTTTTCAAATTTGCTGGGCAAAACCTTCTGGCCTGTAATGTATGTAAATGAGCTCTGTTGTGATTGGCTACCCTGCACCCTGGGCTGAAACAATCCTCAGCATGAGAGGGTGGTGAGTGGGTGTACCTGCGTAAGCAGTCTGTAAGTGTGGTAGCTCCAGTGGGATGGCTCTCGCCGTTGACCACGTTGCCATCGGAGCCAGGACTAAGCGGCCAGAATGGGGTGGAGGAACCAGGCAGGTCCAGACTGATGTCCCAAAACGGGTCTATCGTTGTGGATACACCACTACAAAAAAAAAAACAAAAAAAAAAAAAAGAGTAAAAAAAATGAAAAGATGTCTGGTTCCATTCACCACCACTGTGAACTCTGTTAACATTTTAATAACTTTTCCTCTTTACAGTTCTGAACAGCAGATGGCACTAAAGGGTGAGAGTAGCGATGACTGAAATACAGTGTAATATTACACAGTGAGGCGCTGAATATTTCATACTTCATATTTCAGCTGAATACTGACGCGCTATTGATTGTGCTTCTATTACACTAGTGTGCAAGGCAAAAAAGCAGATCCCCTTATATGCACATGGACGCAAAGACACGCATACACACACACAGGATGAAGGACAAACACCTCAAAGGCATACAAATTCTCCCTCTTTCTCTCTCAAACACTCACACACACACACACAGCGGTCTTACTGGCAGACTTGGCAGGTGACGTCGGACTGCAGGCCGCCGGTGAAGATTTGGTCGATGATGCAGTTGCAGTGATTGGGGTTGTTGGCCTTCTTCCCGTTGTCATCTCCTTGGTGGACATCAACACGGCACATGAACACACAGAGTGTAATTAAAGCCCAAGGCTCAGACTGCTGCAGAAAAGCCCCTCCCTGTATCGCTCACACACACAGGCAGGACCGAGCTGGACAGGGACAGAGGCGCCTTAACTGCTTTATCCTTCAATCCACACCCTCTTCTTACAAGCTGGCCGACGCGTCGCAGATTTACAACAGTTTTAGTTTGGAGACTAATTAATCAGAACTGTGCTGAGTGTTTAAACGCCCAGAAGGCTGACACAGATTGACCAGCACTGTCTAGGTCGATTCCCGGGGGCATCATGTGTGAACATGATCGTCTTAATGTCTCGATTACACATTTATCTTCAAATATCTTTTGAGGCTTTGTGAATAGCAAAGTCCACGCCCTAAATTCACACCACCACCCTACAACACATGGCCCTGTTTGCGCTCATTCCCACTTTTTTTTTTTTTACACATGGCCAAAGCAGATTCGATAAAGAAAATTAAAAATGACTCACAGTAGGGATGTTTCAGGATTTTACTGATACAGACAGATTCTGATTATTGAGAACACTCTTACTGATGCGACTCTCCATAATTTGGTGCAAAAAATGAATACATTAGATGAAAAGCATGAAAAGAGTAGCTTTATGACTTTTGGGGGAAAAACAAAGAGCTACTTTCTTGTATATAATGTGGAAGGAGCAATCGCTACAAACGTCTGGTGCTTCCCATACTGGTCACTGATCCAATCTAGTATCACCATTTGAAAATTAAAGTTTTAGATTAAATTTAGATTTTAAAAAAAGTTCCCTACATCAGCCCTGGGAAATCTGCTCACTGACATCTCCTGCCTAGTATTTGTAATCCAGTTTAGTTAATTTCACAAACTAACATTAAACAGTACAAGAAACACATGATAGATGTGAATTTCAGCCAAAGCCAGTCAGTCCTGACCCATAAGCGGGTGGTTCTGTGGTGGCGGTACCTTTGCAGTGGCGGTGCAGCACATCTAGGGCGGCGATGAGGAACTCGTGAGCATCCTGCTGCTCGTAGCCGGCCAGGTGGCGTGCATGCGTCCACACCAGGTGCAGCAGTCGGAAAGGAATGTGGGGGGAGCGATGTCCCGAGTAAAACTGAGACAGAGGGAATGAGAGACAGAGAAAGGGAGAGAGGCTGATCAAACCTGAAACAGCATCTGATGTTAATAAACCGTCAGTGGGTGATGAATGGTGGGAACAAATAAGCTTTTTTACACAACAGGGTCCGTTTTCAAAAACCGCCCTATGAGCCTGAGCGCTCATCTCCGATCAGCTTCTGTAACATCAAAAATAAAGCTGGTGGCCTGGGGGTTGGGGAGTTGAAGCAGCTGGCTTGAATGCCAGGACTGTCAATGGCACCACTGAGTTCAGTGTATACTTGAGTAACGTATCATCCCTCTGCTGGCTGCCCACTGCAGCTTAAATTACAGGATTTTTGGACACTTTTTTTTGCAAATATGGAGGAATCTGACCCAAGATCGGTCCTGCTTTGTAAATAGAAGTCCTGCTTTACAAATACTGCTTTACAAATACTTTCACTCGACCGTTTGTGCGTGTAATCTCACCTCCTGAAAGAGCTGCGACATCTCACAGACAAGGCAGGAGTTGGCCTGCATCTCACACTTGTGTCTGTCGGACAGGAAAAAGTCCCTCAGCAGCGGAGTGTGGGTCAGTGCCTGAACAATGCAGTTCATAAAGCAGGTGTTCCCCAGGTTTATCAAACCCCGCAGACCTGGGATTGTTTATGTATGAGAGAGTGAGAGAGAGAGTGAGAGTGAGTGAGTGAGTGAGAGAGAGAGAGAGAGAGAGAGAGAGAGAGAGAGAGAGAGAGAGAGAGAGAGAGAGAGAAAGATTGATCAGTAACAATACCTCGAATGCCATGTCTCCCCTAACTAGCTGACTATGAAATAGGGGGTCTGGTGTGGTTTAGGATGGGGCCGCTTTAGGCAGTGTGAAGGCCAGGTTCTTGCTGGGAGGCTAACACTGTCCTCTGGCCTCTCTCCAGCTCTGCAGCTCCTAAACATCTGCTCCGACTCACATGCTTTGAGTTTGGCTAGAAGACGGTGGGGAGGAACAAGGAGATGGAGGGAGGAAAAACAAGGGGTCCCGTCGAGAGCACCTGGGCTGCCGAGATGGAGAGAAGGGAAGAAAAAACCCATAACATCCAGCCTTCACTTCTTTGCACTTTATAAAGACAGGAAACCTCTCAGGCTGGGTCTGAATAGGCATAAGATGCAGTGGACAGTAAAAGAAAATTAACCTTGACTGGCTAACACACAGAGGTTCAATTAAAATTAAAAATTAAATTAACATAAAACAGCAGGTATTCAGTCAGTTAAAACCAAAGAAATCAAGAATCAACACTAATGGAGCATTGAAAGAAGGAGCCAAGTGATCTTCCCCAAACAGTAATATAATCTGATATCTGTTCTTCACTTTCAGCACTGGAGCAATGAGACTAATGTGGCTAACAGGTAACGGAATCTTATATACACCAATTCATGTTACCCGCCTGCCTTTATTACACATTTGCCTCAAACTGTGAGAGTGAAGTTTGCTTTATGTTATACTGTTTCTCACTTAAATTTTCCATTACAGCTTTAGCCTTGTGCCTCAGACCATGTGGAGGCATTCTATAATCTCAGAGCGACTTAGTGGTTAGGGAGTACCCCTGCAATCAGAAGGCTGTGGGTTTGAATACCAGGGCTGCCAGTGGCACCACTGAGATACCCTTAAGCCAGGTACCATCCCCACACAGTGCTCCCCAGGGTTTGTGACTGCCCACTGCTTCACTTGGTAAATGGATTTCACGGAGGAAGAATTTCACATTGTTCACCCTATGTGATGAGGTGTGACTTCACTTTATGCAGGTTCTGACAAATCACTGATATCCAGAATGGACTAAATTCCTAATTCTTAAAAGTATCTGCTGCTGTGCATAGCTATGCCAATGCACTTTTGTGCATGGTTATAAAAAATAGTCAGTCGTACTATGTCAGAAACCTCACAAGCAATTTAGAGATTACAGAACCAAGTTGTAGGCTTTGGATTTCCCATCCCACCTACTACCGCGGTGTTAATTTCCTGGGTTACGTTAACACTAAGCGACAGGTAGAGTCTGGGTTTAACACATACAGCTTAAACATACAGCCAAAACAATCTAAGCAAACAACAAAATCCATCTAGAGCCACTAATGATTCTGTGAAGAGAGGGGAAACATGCAAAAACAAACAACATCTCCATGTAAGACTTCAAATTACATCTGAACTTCTCCCTGTAATGTGACATCATCCGTATTTGCTTTACCTCATCTCACATTTAATGTGAACATTTGGGTAAAAGAGGTCTACAGCCCCACTTGATCAACCAAGAAAATGTCACCTACATGGCAGAGAACAACCTCCACAAAGATGACACCCTGGATACGAACTTGTATGACTGAAAAACCTTTTAAAAGCATAATGTAAAGGTTCTTCACCAAATGAAGGATTTTGTGCCAAAACATGAAAATCCTTAAAAGGTTGTTCCACTGAAACGGCTATATGGAACCACACATATGAGCACTCGTGGCACCCTTTTGCTGTAAGTTTGGGGATATGTTTTTTATTAATGGTGCTTTTGTTATTTGGTTTAGTCAATGCTAAACCAACGCTGCCGACCCTCAAACTTCACAGTGATGGCGTTCCTGGAGAACAAAGCATTCTTATGGTATTGTGGCTTGACCTGCGTCCCAGATCCTGCACCTCTGTCCTGTTCGAGCCCTGCAGTCTCACAGCAGGCTACTTCATATTCACCCTGACACCCACAGCTCCCCAAAACTGCGGAGCTCATCCATTCTGATTCATGCAGCAAATACCTGCACTGTGGAGCACACTCACACTGGAGCAGAGGAGAGCAGCCTGCACCCCTCTGGGAGAAAGGTAGATGGAAAGATCAGATATCCAGAAGACAACATTACCGTGTCCACTCTGCTCTTCAGAGGTCTGCTTTGAACCATTTTTGAACCAGTAACAGAAGCCTATGTGTCACCAATTAGCACCGTGCCTAAATCTTAATAAGGCAGCAGTTCCCAGTCCTCCGGCACCTTAACGAGAGCCATGGAGATATAACAGAGCTTTAAAAACGGTAGAACCCCTCATTAATGAGGAGGATCTGGGAACAAAATCAGCTACATTTCAGTACAATCACCCTGCTGAGTCTGTTCTCAATGACCATAATGACAGGGCTTCAGGCTCAGGCGCAGCAGCATCCAGGTACCCCACGCAATATCAGGAAACCGAAATAATTTCTCTAATGTGCTAGTGAGGAAAAGCTCTGACTGCGACCTGAGAGAAAGAATTCAGGTTCAGTGCACGGTTGTACTTATTTAAATAAGGAAGTCAGCATGTGGTCATAAAACTAGAAAAGGTTGCTTCCTTAAGACAATGCAGAGTGACTGCACAGATTGAGCAATTCCCAGGTGGAAATTCCCAGGTAGTGATGCCAGTCACTTTGGTTTATAAAGCAGTTGCTAGGGTGTTGCCAGTTTTTTATGTTGGTTTTTATGTTGTCTTGAGTCACTGCTAGATGAGACAGACATGTTTCAAGACTCTTCTCAGTCTTGGCCCCACAGTGGTGGAATGAACTTCCTCTTCCAATCAGATCTGGAA
Organism: Hemigrammopetersius urotaenia; assembly: GCA_037974485.1. Lineage (NCBI taxonomy): Eukaryota > Metazoa > Chordata > Actinopteri > Characiformes > Alestidae > Hemigrammopetersius > Hemigrammopetersius urotaenia. The sequence continues at coordinate 24,872,165 of JBBPDC010000109.1, forward strand.
TCAATCACCATCTTGAACCGTTGTCTGAAGACCCACTTCTTCAAGAAGCACCTTGGTGACTATGCCTCTTGTGTCTTATTTTTTTCTTCTTCCCCTTGCTCACTTGAAAACTTACTCTAATCTCCATGCCTTCTTTACTTTTGCCTTAATCTCTGACTTTTCTTTGACAGGTGTTGTTTAGGTGCACTTAGCTTTACAGTTTAGATTTACAGGTCTGAAGGACTACTTAAGCACTGGTGTACGTAACTCTGGATAAGAGCATCAGCTAAATGCTGTGAATGTAAGTGTTGCTAACTGTTTGCTATGGTATCCCAGGCGGTTACTAGTTGTTAGGTGGCTGATATTTGTATTTTTTTTAGACATTTATCAGACGCTTTTATCCAAAGCGACTTCCATTCCCTACCTACAGGGGGCAGTCTCCCTGGAGCAACTTTGGGTTGAGGGTCTTGCTCAAGGACCCACTGGTGGTGCTGGAAGTAGGATTCGAACCTATGACCTCTTGGTCCAGAGGCAAATATTCTACCACTAGGCCATAGGCCACCACCACCCCACGGTATCCTGGCTATGATACTGCCATAGAGCTAGTATGATGTTTTAGGTGGTTGCTAAGGTGTTGCAAAGTGGTTGATATGTTATCTCAGGTGGTTGCTGATTGGTTGTTCTGGTAACCCAGGAGGTTGTTATGGAAACCCAGGTGATTGCTAGGATGCTGCTATGAGGGGAGCTGTTTATGAATATTATGAAAATTTTGCTGCTGTGTCACACAGGAGCGTCCGAGAAGTGTTTCATACATCAATATTTATGCTTATCACGTAAACAATCACTGCTTTCTGACTGGGTAAGTGCACTGCATTAGCTCACGCTCATATCCAATCACTGGTGTGCATGGTAAAAATGATCACTTATTTTAAATAGAGCAGTAGTTCTCTGCGCAGTCTTCAGGGACCTCTTACGTGGTGTTAAACAGGCAGGAGAAAAAATCTAAACCATTAGATGGTCTCTGAGGACAGCTCCGAGGGGGGGTGGGCTCATGAGAAATGGAGTATAGATTCTAACCAATGGTGCAGTTGGCGGTAATTTTCCGTCGCTTGGGGTTGTGTCGAAGCAGCTCCAGTTCGCGTTTGGTGGGTTCCCACGTGGAATATTTCTCCCCGATACCTGAAATTCCACAATAAAAGAGTGGTCAGTGGGGTCATTCCTTCCTGAGGACATAACACAGACGGTCTTCATACACTGAACAGTCAAGCTTCAGGATTCTTTTAAATACTAAACATTTTAAAAGCTTTGTACAGGTACAGTCCACTCGAATCACACCTCAAGGCATCCCACACTCATTATGGACTCCATCGCCTGAGCGTCCACACCACATTATTGCAGGCGCCCATGAGGGGTTTCCAAAAGCCATTACCTTGCAATTTCCATGCTTTCCTTTGTTCTTCTTTGGCAATCTGTTCCATGTCTTTGTCGTATATGTAGTCTTGGCACACAAAGCAGTATATCCCGCCATACAAAAGATCTATAGCTGAGAAAGAGAATGAGAGAGAGACAGAGATGGAAAGAGGAAAAATATTACAACACAATACATTACTGCTTGCATTCATGCGCCCAGTAAAGAAGAGCAAATAAATTCACGACAACAAATCTAACCCTGACAGAGGGTAACTGAAGACAGGAACGTGGCCTGACACTCTCCATCAGCTGTGAGATGGTCTCCTGGGCTTTAACAGGTTGTGCTTGCTTATTGATTACTAGTGTTAAGCTGTCAGCTCCGGACTGATATGCATTATTCATCTCTCGCTCCGAGAAGCCTGGTAAAGTCTGCAGGGTGCGGTAGCCTGGTGAGACCTGGGTAATGTAAAGCATGGCTCCTGCCGTCCAACCTGTGCCTGTAGTGATGATACATGTGTTTTGTTCCTATGGCAACATGCTGAAGGTTTGAAGGAACAGGCTTTGAAGGGACACTTGTTCCGATAAATGCTAACATGGCTAACAGTCAATGAAAATCTATGGGAATTGGCTTTAATTAGTTAGCATACAATCTTTTGGCCTCCACTAGCCTTTCTGGGCGTGACACAAGCTCAGTTTACGTAGTGTTTACTGGGGAAACTGGGGCAGCGGCTGCAGTTCATGCTGTGGATTTGACTGCACTGCCCATCCAGACAGTAAGTCTGCAGGAATGGAAAAATAACATGCTCACAAATGTGGTAGTGAAGACTGCACTGTCCCTGAAAGTAAGAAAGCAGAACCCTGGCTCTAGATAGCACAAAAAGAAGCAAATGTTGTGTGTTATCATGCCAAACCCACACTGCACTAGGATATGCTTGCAAGCTTACAGCGAAGGTCAACATTTGTTAGAAAAACACAAAAAGAAACCACAAAGCCACAATGTCAGGTCGCAGACACATGGCTAAGCTGGCATAAATCAAAATGGGCCTACACTGACTCACACAGACAGGCTTGTTCAAAGTGGTAGTGTTTGCTCCCCCATCATTCAGCATAACTGCCCTCTCTCTCTAACTCTGGGTGGGTCGAGTGGTCCTCCCTCTCCCAATCACTCCGCATAACTGTCCTCTCTGCCTGGGTTGAAAGGGCTTTCCGCCCTCCCTCCTGTGACTAAACATAACTGTCCCCGTTCTCTGGTGGGTAGGGTGGTCCTCTCTCTCCCCTTCACTCAGCATAACGGTCCTCTCTCTCTCTCTCTCTGGGTGAGTAGGGGGATCCTCCGTCTCCCCCATCATTTAGCATTATGCTAGCCAGCGTGGGGGTCTGTTAGCTGACATAACAAAATTAGCAGTCAGCGCTCTCCTCAAAGTGTGTTCAGATGATGTGCTGTCTTCAGCCTTCCAATTTGATAGCACTGTGTGATCAGGAGGGAACGGGCTAACGGGGGAGAAAACTGGGGAGAAAAATTGGGACCAAAGCAAAGAATAATAATAAAGATAACAAAATTCAGATTAAAAGGTTTTGTTAAGGCGCTTCTAATCTGAATGAGTGATGATGAAATTCAGCAGTGAGACTGCGACTCTGTTTTTGAGCAGAATGTATAAATACCATGTTTAAAGCTACAGTGAAGCAGGACAAGCGGTCATAAATCTGTAATGACTGTGATTATATGTGGTAAGGGATCGGCGTGTGGTGACTGGTGAAACATGTGCCTTCTGGTGTCCTTCCAGGCTCTGTGCATGTGAAGAGGAATGGAAGCCCGCCATGGCAGGAGACTGTTAACAAGCACCCTGACCGGTGAACTTAACAAGCGGCTGCTTCTGCTAAAAAAACAGCGGGGGAGTGGAGGGGAAGCACAGCATAAAAACACCCTGACACCTGTCTTCTGCCTACTGACCGCATGGTCGTGTTACACCTTTAAATGGCGAGGAGACGCTCTGGGAGGGGGGAAGGTGAGATGAGGATTTCTCACCACACACATACGCATACACATATACACATGACAAGAATAACCCAACAGCATAGCAGGCCTTCAGGTAACCATGGAAACCAGAGCAAGAGAAGCAAAAAAGCACACCAAGATCCGGCCTGACAACTGTGAATGAACACACCACGAAACGCACAACTATGAAGAGCAGGAAAGAAAATGGCCTGCATTCTTAAGAATGAAGGTCCCTGGCTAAGACATATCGTTTTATCGCTCTTCAAGGATTTACTTTTGATTCCCTAAAGATGTCTGTTTAAAATAAAGAGATAAATATTCTACATCAATGTAAGGGTTCTTCCTACTGCTACTACACCATGTAGTTATTCTTTCAACCTCTAGAACCAACCATCCACCTGGATATATACTCTTCTGGCATGTTTAGCTCCAGTCTGCATCTAAAGGTGTGTTTCCTCTGGTACAAGGAACCGCACCATAGACCAAACAAATGTTTTTCCACTATAGGAGTTCCTCGAGTTACGACACAGATCCGTTCCTTCGACAGTGTAACCAGAATTTTTGTGCCCAAGTCACTTAGCGATCCTAAAACAGCTGTAAATTTAAAAAAAAAACAAAAAAAAAAACACAACTCACAGAAACAGGAAAACTCCCTCGGTCATACCTTTTCGAAAGCAGGGCAAAAAGTGGACTGTAGCCTAGCTGACTGCATCACTGCTATTTGACTGGTGAAAAATGGCATGACAGCAGATGGACTTGGAAAGACACCAGCGTTTTTTTTACTGTCTTTGGAGAAATCCACCAAAAACAAACAAACAAAAACAACAGAGATACAAACTATGAAATGGGAAGTCAACAAAGTACAAGCACAACTACTCTCTGTTTGGAATGAAGATACATTTCAGTGGGAGCTTTCTAATGCTGTGAGAAATGCGCAGGGTGCAGCAGGACGTCACTAGCAAGTTAGCAGAGTTTTCATCGCTCAGCTAAGCAATGGCAACCAAAAATTAAAAATCCTAAACAACACTATAAAAAAAAAGTAATGACCAAAGTAACAAAAGCAGTGGCTGGTATGACTCCATAGATGCAGTTTTGGGACGAAGAGCGGCCATAAACCGTGGGGAGAGGAGTGCAGCTGTCAGAAACACCGTTACCAGACTGGCATGCACTGGAAAATCAAACTGTGCTGCGAGTTTCGTGCCGTCACAGGTTGGTTTAGGTGCAGTACAGTTCCCGTATGCCTATAGAAACATGCATTAACCTTAAAAGGTTGTTTTGGGGGAGCAAAAGTCAAAAGTCTTCTATTCCTCAAGCAACTATTTGCGGCAGAAGAGGAAGAAATGTAATTCACATTCATGTGAAGATCCTAAAAAAGGTTCTTCAAACTTCACGCTTATGTAAGCTTGGTCTATAAAGAACCAACCATGGAAAATGTCAAAGCCTTCCTCAGTGTTCCCTAGGTTGTCCACACTACTTGCTTCAACCCAACTCATGAAGCACATGGATCAATCAAAAATGTGGGTCCATCTGAGCAGCCCTGAGGAACGGATTAAGAACTCCAGCTTTAGGGAACCAAAAGTAATTCTTCTACACCAACAGTTTGACAGTTTTATTTGCAAGATTGTAAAAACCTCAGTACCTTCGTATCACATGGACTAGTCATGTTTAATTCACATATTTAATTTGCAAAAGTGGTTCTCAAACTGGTCCTCAGGGGCCCTCAGACAGTCCACATTTCCGCCCTTAATGAGTTCACAGCACATACAGAGGAACATTAAACTGTTGGGGCAGCCCTGAGGACCGGTTTGAGACATCCATAACAATCCATAACATGGTTCTTCTTAGAAAACCCCCTTTAGGCTCCTTTATTTCTACTAGAAACCTTTCTTATGAGGAAACAGACCACTTCAGGAGGGGGACTTTCTGAGTAGTTGATTAAGATGACTTAATTACCCCCCTCCCTCGGTCCGCCGAGATTAATCCTAGATTTCTCTTTTCCTCCCGAGCCGTACGCACTCCTTCGCCAGCATCCCTTGTTCACAGCTAACCTAATTAAATGTTAAATCAAACTCAAGAGATGGAGGGGGGTGCAGACATAGGGGGTGGCGTGGAATTTGGCGAGGGGATTGACTGAAGTCTGAACGCTGCTGGGAAACACTCGCTAGCAGCTAATGCTAAAGCTGCAGCGGCGCCATTATGCCAATTACACGCCTTCCAACTGACGTTGGCCTGGGCCATTACTCACAAAGACTCTGAGAAGATTTAAGGCGCTGTGGTCATGTTGGGACTGCTTTGTGCTGCAGTGGAATCTCTTTGTTGTAGTGAGTGTGTCTTTGTGTGCGTAAGCCTGAGAGATACAGAGCATCAAGACTTCAGAGAATGAGAGACAAACTTTTGTTTAACAAAGCCTTGAGCCTTAAGTATCTGCTTCTTGGGGGAAAAAATCCACTGCTGAGCCACATTCGAAGCACTGCGTGGAGCTCTGGTTCAGTTCCCAGCACCTCCATTCATCTCGCCGCCGCTCGCTTTCTGGGGATTTCCTGCTGAGCTCTTTAACAGGTGACTGGTGAGATCCAGGCTGGAAAATGTACCATGTCTGAGCTTTCCCCATAATGACTATTCAAAGCATCCCAATCGCACAAACAAGTAAACACACACACAAACAGCAGATATTACTTCCCCAGCACTCTACAATTATCCTCTTATCCATCTGTTTATGTACATTGTTTGCATCTTGGCAGCAACTTCCAGCCCACTTCGTTAAACTAGAGGAGATAATTGTAGGTCTTTGATCTGCTCGAGGCCTGGGGCGGGGGTGAAATCTTTCAAACGAGGCTTGATATGTCCTCCCGAGCATTAAGGAAAAAGCCACCAACTCTGAACCTTCAGAGAGAGCTATCTGAAACAGATGGGACCTGGCATGTCAGGTTGGGTAAGGGTTAGACATCATGTCTAAAAATGCAGTTGCTTCAGACCGAATTTTGTGGGGCAACAATCAGTTCAGACCGAATTTTGTGGGACAACAGTCCTTTCCTGACAGAATACCAAGAGGCTGAAGTTGGTTCAGACAGAGTTCAGACAGATTACCGCACAGGACCTGATGAGTCATGAGGGTTAGGCAACATTTCTAAAAATAAAGTTGGTCCAGACAGAATTTTGTGGGGCAAAAATCAGGTCCAGACAGAATTTTGTGGGGCAAAAATCAGGTCTAGACAGAATTTTGTGGGGCTACAATCCAGGAGGCTGAATTTGGCTGAATTATCCAAGAGTCCAATTAGTTCAGACAGAAATTGCGGGGCTACAATCTGGTTTTGACCAAACTGTGAAAGACTACAGCCAGTCTTTTTGAGGCTATAATTAGATTCAGCCAGAATTTTGTGGGGCAATGATTCAGTTCTACCAGATTATTGTGGGGTTTATAGAATTTTGTAGAGCTACGCTCGATTCAAAGTGAAATTTTTGGGGCTACATTTGGTTCAAATAGAATTTTGTGGGATAATGGGGTTGGATTACGAATTTAAGCTGTGAGCCGGATCGAATGAGACTTACATACTTGGAATTGGTGTTTGATGAAAATATCAGACCTGATTAAAGCTCTCACAAGAGCTAAAGAAGAAATGGGGAGAAATCCATATCCTGATTTGAGATGCTTGCCTCATCTGTGGGTTTCTTTCTTGTGTTTATCGTTGCCTTCCAAGAGTGTGCGCACATTTCTTCAAAGGTTCTGCAACTGAGGGCGTTCGGTGATGAACCTTCATTCCTTATCATTCATTCCTCTGTGAGTATTTGTGGCGTACTTCTGTACGTGTGTATATCCGTGTGGTGAGTCTACCTGTATCTCCTGTTAATGATGCCTGTTGGTGTGGGTGTCTATCTTTGGTTGCGCTTGATATTTTTGCAATAAAACACTCCATTTGTTATATTCTGCTGCTTTGGCTTTACTATGTGTATCTTACCTAAATTGTGTCTCTTGGTTTTGGCGTGCTCGTGGATGTGTTTCTTTGTGAAGCAACCAAAGAAGACACAGTGGAGACAGGAGTGGAGCCGGTTCAGATGAGCCCCGCACATGTGACATATACATGACTTCGCCTGTGAGGAGAGAGATGCAGACAGACAGGTGTTAGATGGAACTGTACTGTCACAACAGAATAAAAAATCCCCGAAAACATTTGAAAACCTAAAAAAAACACAACAAAAAAAACCACGAATATTGTAAATTTGCACAATATGGTGAAAATACCAGTATTCTGATTATACTGCTCCATGTCTTACAATACATTACAGGGCCGATCATTCTTCTGGAAAGAAAATGGCTGCAAGTTCACCCCACCCCACCATACATTCCATATATGGATAATGACGTTCGTTTTTGTGTCGTCACAAAATGAACACGTTTACATCTTCTTATGAAGTCAACAGCAGCTTAGTCCCACCCATTAATGCTGAAGTAGTGTGTTTCAGCCCTGTGGTGTCTTCTGAATTAGCTGCATTACAGAACACCCAATCAATATTATTTGCATGCATCAGTCTTAAAGACACACTCGGAGTTGTAACTGGTCACCCCGTCAAACACTGCGATTGGCTAGAGGCTCATTTGCATATTGCAGCCTCCTTCAGTATCAGTGCTGCATAGACCGAGATCGCCATGGTGATTAACAGACCATATATTGTAGAGCCTTACTGCATTCTAATAACTCACTGCATAGATCACATGTTGCAGAGAAAAGGACAGATTTCCGAGAGAACTGGAGATGGATCATCATCAACAACAACAGGTCTGTTAGAACAGAGTAACTGGCTGAAGGTCTCAATCTCAACAGATTTAACCATCTGGCTAAAAACCTGCTAAAAAGAAGCTGGGAAAGGGGGACAAACCAATGGAAACATAATGAGCGCTTTAGAAGCACACTGTGATATTAGAGAAGTGTGAAAAAGAATTAATCCAACAATATGCACACCTGAACCCATCCCAGGGCTCTTTATCACAAAGTGGTGGGCGAAGCGAGCACAAGCAGGTCTGTCCTTTTTTTGTTGGGTAATTTGATCTAAGAGACTGGGAGAAAAAGGCCTAGGGTAATGTGAGCACAGTAAACACACACACACACACACACACACACACACACACACACACACAAACACATTCATATGTGCAAACACACTCCCCCTTTGAAGATTCCACACGGCAACAGACGGCTGTTTGTGCTGCTCCTGAAAGACAGAATACTGACTTGCGTTTAAGATAAATACATAAAAATGAAATTGTTATATATCTGTCAATAAAAACACACTTTCACTGAAATGTCTGATTGGTCAGAATGCTCACTTCACACACTAAGACGTTCAGTGAGGAGTTAACAGTTAACACATAAAATGATGCAAAAAGATCCAACTGTTTTTTCACTTTTGGGTAACATGATGAGCTAAACTGTTTGTGGAGTTTCTTCTATATACAATAAGGGAGGTATCACTGGTGGTGATGTGTCTCTCCCTTCGAACCGATCTAGCATAAACCATTTGAAAACCTCAGCTGTGTTAGAATGCATTACGCTGCTCAAACAAAGATTGCAGCACCATTTGTCCAGCAGCATTCACATTTCGGTACGGACCGGTCATGAACTGGTACCCGTTTAGTACCAGCTCTTAATACCTATCCCTACTAAATACACAGTCACGGTCTGCACCACAACTACATCCCGATAACAGGGTGATCATGACTGCCTGTAGTAGAGGTGTGAAACATCACTGGTCTCACGATTGATTACGATTTATGTCAACGATTCGATTCGACTCAATATCTCGAAGTATTGCGATTCATCATGATGCATCCCATCAATTTTCTACATTACTTCACATCAGGGCCGGTTCTAGACATGCATATATGAGGAGGCAGACAGAAATGTGAAGGAGGGGAAATGTTTGGGTGGTGGTGGTAGTGGTGGTGGTGGAGGGTGCTCTGGAAAACTGATCTCTGCACTGGGGGAAAGAGTGATCAAGAGGTGAAAACTAATCGACTATGTGATTAATTTCAACACCCCTAGTATGTGTGTGTGCGTGCGTGTGTGTTTATGTATGTATATGTTTTTTTCTCATGCATCATGCTCAATTTGACTGTTTTATGAAAACTTTGGTGTTTCATTCTGCCTTTTTGGTCTGGTCATGGTCTGTATTCTATAGCATTGCACAGTATTCTGAACACTTAAATAATTATATTCCTTCATTCCATGTAATTTTAGTACCAGAGCCATTGGTAAATGAGACGAAAAGTTAATTCATTTAGTTTTTGGCTGATATTTATGCTAGTATTTGCTGGGATTAAGGCTTGTAAATAAACAAATGAATACTTTTCAAACTCAAGCTCCTTTCTGCAATATTCCAGCCAATAACAGTAAAATGAATTTTTAAAAAAGCAAAGCAAAACATGAGTCGACCTTTTGAAGTCACTTGCCAAGATACAGCTCTTTTGGAGTCAGTATTTCAACACAGTCTTTCACAGTTTTCTAAGGAATCCCTTTCTTGTGTTGTATTCCCACAGAAATAAAGTACTTAAATATGTCCTGGACAAGTTGGCCTCTGCTCACTGCACTGACTGACTGACTGAATTTGTTACTTGACCAGTGGACCAGTGGTGCACAACCACTAAGTGTGTGTGTGTGTGTGTGTGTGTGTGTGTGTGTGTGTGTGTGTGTGTGTGTGTGTGTGTGTGTGTGTGTGT
>JBBPDC010000109.1:24882361-24897551 GCA_037974485.1 Hemigrammopetersius urotaenia
ACACACACACACACACACACACACACACACACACACACACACACACACACACACACACACACACACACACGAATGTAAACAGCTGATCGGTGCTGCTTTGATGCTGCAGACTGAAATGAGGAAGGGGGATGAAGAAGAGGATGAATACGATTAATGTCAGTTTACGGTTGAAAGCAAAAAAAGTGTTACAAGTACAGAACCTTTACAACAATAAACACAACAGCACCTCCATGAGGCCCTCATACCCACACCATAAACCAGTACACACCCTTCAGTTCCGTTCAACACGGTGTGTAAAAAGGCCATACTGTAAAGTGAGAGCAGAGTGGCCCCATACACTCAGTCACTCACTCAAACTACACCTCAATCCTCTCCCTCATGTCAAAGCGGGTGTCAATGTTTTCAGTGAGAGGATGAGTGCAGTCATCCTTCTGGTCATGAAGAGAGAAAAAAACTGAAACCTCTCCCAGGGAGTCAAACGGTATGGCAAAAGGAATACAATGACTGGCTTCCTGGTGTGCCCCCCAACTTCACTGGGCAAGAGTAGTAATCTCAAACACCTGTCCTGGAGATCCACCTTCCTAAGAAATCTGTTTCCAGCCACAATCTGCAACACCTGCTCTGGCAGCTGTCTGTCTGACCTGCTGAAATCAGAAAGACGCTTCAGGAACATTATGGACTGAACACAGAGGATCAGGAGGAGCTTCTGTGCTCAAGCAATAAGATCCTTAACCAGGACACCACAACTCTAACACAATTAACTAACACTACTTTCCATCTCATGCTCTCCTTCCTGCCATCTGTTATTTATAGCTATATACCTCAACAGCAACAAACACACTGACTTTACAGCACACACTATTCTAATACATTTGCACATTTCACACCATATACACTTATGAATACACTGCTACATATTTTTTTATAACTTAGTTCTAGACATCAATTTTCTTCAATGAACTTACTGTTACTATATTGTACTCAAGATGTTTCTAGGGCTCATTTCACTACATGCTGTGTAACTGTGTATAACTGTGTAAGTGACAAATAAGGAAACCTGTCTAATGGACAACTTCAGAAATCTCTGACAGCCTCGAGATTTAAGGGGGTGGGACAGGATGTTAGATGCAGACTGGAGCTAAACAATGCAGGAGGGAAGACCTCCAGGAGGTATGGTGACCACTGGGCTAGATTACTGCCAATCTCACAATGTCTTTTGCCAGCTGATCAGAGCGTTCCCATCCAAAGTGAGGACATTTTCCACTATTTAGGCTAATTATATCCCGATGAGTATTTGGCTGTATGGTGGATCATAGAATGTATAGGTTTTATTACAGAGGCCAGATTTAGTTCTGTTCTGTGAGAACTAAAGTTCTGTGATATCACGTCATCCACTGCTAACGTCCTCCAGAACCGATATGAACAACGTAGATGCGCTTCTCATCAGAAGATCAGGAAATACATCATCTAACATCAGCCTGGAATTCACACATGTCCAACCACAAGATTTTTCATTACAAGTAAATATATCTGCAGATGTGCCTTTATCATTGCACAGCCCTGAAAATAAATTACTGATGTTGATTTTCTCCAGCTCTCGTAACCTGAAACTAAACCTGCTGCGCTTCCTCCTGCTCTGTAACGGGTGCCTGTTTCTCACTGATCCTTACTGAGCGACTGTAAAAGCAGACACAGGTCATAGGAGACCATTGTACAGCCCTAAACAAGACTGAAGCTTCGAGTGCTATAGCAAGACTTCTGATGTCATCGCTTTCCCAAAATTCCCCCAGAACAAAGTGGTTTTTAAACAGTGATTCAGAGTGAGTTGGGTATAAAGCAGTTAATTGTAGAGAATTCTTTACAGTGGTGGTGAGTGGAATCAGGTGGCACATGTCCAACAGAAAAACAGCTGTTTTATTTACTATCAACCCCCAGTGAAGCTACACATCTGAGTGTTTGTATGGATGTTGATGATAGTAAAATATTGGCAAATCTGTAGACTATTTTGCCTCATGGCTGAATGGGTTTAGGCCAAATGCTTCTCAGAAATCTGGTAAACCAATGTCTCAGGCATAAGGCAGCACATTCATAACCATTATATGGAATGACTTTCTGGGAGAGAGCTTCTAGAGAAGGACATCTGGTTCCATTCACCACAACTTTTGAGTTTCTCTAGAAATAACAAACCTGCTCTGAACCACTCTGTTAACATCTTAGGCATTTAACTATGAGGATTTTTTTGGGGAAGTATGTGGAGTTTGAATTTAAGTGTGGACTGGAGATATGATACAGAACATTGTTGTGCTCATTTAAAAGTATAACAACTGAAGGTGCGACTGTGGGAACTGCCCAAACAGCAAGACCACCATCCCACCCCATCCCGGCCCATCCCAGTACAGTTCAGTCCACTGGTAGGGTGTAAAACCTGAAGTGAAAATGCACTCACAAAACACCCAATGTCTTCATTACGTAAGACAGAACAATCATACTTTCATAATCACACTTATAACTGTAAGACAGTGCCAACCTGATACCAAACACAGGGAAAGAAAATGCTGGAATCTGATCAGATCCTGTGACCAGTCCTGGGATTCTTCCTGTGGGACAGAAGGGGCAGCTTAAACATCTCCAATACGCGCCGAAAAATAGCAGATTGGTATCGGCCTTGTGCTCAGAGGAGGTTATCTCACAAGCCCAGATGTCTGCTGTAGGACCTGGCGAATGTTTTACCCTCACAACGCCAGCATGAGCTCAGTGACAACCTCACCCACACTATTAGGACAAAAGTATTGGGACACACCTGTTTTTCAAGGTTTGGGCTGGAACCCTTACTTCAAGTGAAGGGCAATTTTAATGTTTCAGCACACCAAGACATTTTGGACAACGGCATGCGTCCAACTTTGTGGATACCGTTTGGTGAAGAACCTTTTCTATTCCAGCAAGGTCCATAAAGACATGGTTGAATGAGCTCGGTGCGGACAGACAGAGCCCTGACATCAACCCCATTCAACAGCTTTGGGATGAACTTGAACGGAGATTGCGAGCCAGCCCTTCTCATCCCTGACCTCATACATGCTCTACAGAATATGAATGGGTACAGAAACACTCCAAAGCCTGCCAAGAAGGGTGGAAGCTGTTATAATTCCATTCGAGTGCAATGTCATTAAAGTCCCTGTTGGTGGAATGATCAGGCGTCCCAATACTATTGTCCACATGCTGTAGGTGAGGTGGGCCACATGGAGAAGGCTGTAGCCCTCTCTGATGTAATGGGGTGGACCTGCAGAGGTGCTGGTGGGATGAAGGGTGGGAGATAGCCTCTGGTTCGAATTCCCCGAGGATATCTGCTGCAGGATTGAAGATGGAAGGGGGAATTCGAGCAGGAGGCTGACTCCAGGAGGGTGTTTATTTTGTTGTTTTTTTATTTACCTTGCGTTTCCTGGTTTCAGCAGAGCCACTCCACACAAAGCACTGGTAGATGACCCGCAGGTTCTGCTTCCAGTTCTCCACTTTGAAGCCGTTCACATGGGAGCACCCGGCCGGACTCATGACCCCAACACCATCCGAACCGCCTTTTGCTCCGTTTCCAGCCGTGCACACCAACACCACCACTATTATCACCACTACTGCTAGTAACGCCTCTATTACAAGGATTATTATGACTCCAACGTTCCCTCCCGAGCAGCCAGCGTCATGCCGAAGATGCCTAATTCTCACATACGCCGGTTATTCCCACAAAATCCTCAAAATCCGTCCCTCAGCCCGTTCTGAAGACTAATTCGGAGCCACTTCGGTGCTCTATTTTCCGAGTCGGATGTTTTAATGGACGGCAATGGAATTCATGTGAAGCACCGTGCTCCAGCCCCGTGCTCTGATTGGCCCTCATCTCAAGCCTAGAACCTCTGATAGGCTAAACCTCACGTCGCTCTTACCTAAGGCACCGCCTTTCTGACCGAAAGCTGTGCTTTGATTGGCCGAAATACCAGCTCATCATTCCCACGGAGACGGGCTCTCTACTAGACGCTACCTGATTGGCTGAGAAAGGGTCCTTCCTCAAACGTGAAGTATTTTATTTAATTTTAAAAAATGAAACAGCACTAGGTGAAGCAGCAGAATATCGCACGATCGAAAAATACTTTTAAATGGTTTATATTTGTATAGTGGATTTTTCAAATTTAATAATTTAACCCAGTGCCCATTCATGTCCTGTTTGTTGTGTCTGTTGTTGACTTCATTATGTCTCCTACGTCACTTCCGACCTCATTGGAACTGAGGCCTAAACAGGTCTCGTGGTGCTGGGGCAAGCATGCCATGAACAAATGTGACAGAATACCAAATTATAGATACTTTTGACTATGTTAAGGGTGTAAACCCATAAAAAACATCTTTTAGTAGTAAAACCTAAGGATCAGCAGAGTCAAAGCACTTACAGCATTCCTGTGCCTGAAAATAGTATTAAAAAAAAACCAACTGCCTATTCTGGATCTTGTTTTGAATTGAAGATCCTCATTATAATGAATCATCACAGTTGTGGTGCTGTGGGAGACTTTCAAGTGCACATATTGTACATAGACAAAAGTATTGGGACACCTGACCATCCCACCAACAGGAACTTTAACGACATTGTATTCAATTATTGTAATATGGAGTTGTTCCCCCTCTTTGCAAAGAAAACAGCTTCCACTCTACTTGAAAGGCTTTCCACGTGAGCTTCTGTTGGAATTTGTGCCCATTCATTCTGTAGAGTATTTATGAGGTCAGGGACTGATGTTGGGAAGTTCTGGCTGACAATCTCCGTTCCAGTTCATCCCAAAGGTGGTGGATGGGTTTAAGGTCAGGGCTCTGTGTGGCCAGTCAAGTTCTTCCACACACAACTCCAGCCATGTCTTTATGGAGCTTGCTTTGGGCATTGGAACTCAGCCATACTGGAATAGAAAATGTTCTTGCCTGACCTGGGTACACAAAGTTGGAACCATGGTGTTGTCCAAAATGTTTTGGTCTGCTGAAGCATTAAGACTGACCTTCACTGGAAGTATGATGCATAGCCCAAACCCTGAAAAACATGTGTCCCAGTACTTTTATAGTGTCTACCCCTATTAAACATATAAGGGTCAAACCCTAATAAATCCTCTTCCTATAGAAATAAAACCTAATGATCAGCAGAGTCAAAACACTCCTGTGCCTTCAAGGCCTGAAAATAGTGAAAACCGGGTTGCTCAGAGTCTGTTTTGAATTGAGCCCTTGGGGATCCTCATTAGAGTGAATCATCATCACAGTTGTGGTGCTGTGGGAGACCTCCAGGGGCACATTCATTTATTTATTTATTTTCTAGATGTACAGAGGCAGCTGGATGTAAAGTCTTTAATTCCAGTTTTCATACAGAACATACCATTTTCTGTGGAAACTGGGAGGTCAGATCTGTAGCCAGATGAGCAACACCACATGCATTGCACTGTTTTCTTATTTAAATAATTTGACATTTTGTAAATGTAACATATGCCCAATAAATCTATCATTTATTATTTAATAAAATGCATGGCCACAATAATCATCTGTACCTCATATATCGATATATTTAGTGCACAAACATTAGTTCCATTTTATTCAGGCATAGGAAAGCCTCAACATGTCAGGTGGTGGGACCCACCGTATATCATTTAGATATTTAAAATTTTAAATGTGATTGGCCGATTGTGTGTGTTTTTTTTTTTATATGATCCAAAAGAAGGCTGCCTTTAAAGTGTGCAGGTCAAAACCATTTCCACAAAAGCCATGCGACTAAATTGACAAAGGACTTTTATTCTGATATGCCTTCAAGAAAGAGTGGGCAAGGTATTGCATCATGAGGGCCCGTGGTGCAATGCCAAAGTCAGTGGCCTTTGCACAAATATTTAAAAAATTGAGTCAAGGTGGGCTGGTTCAGCAAGGTCATGGGACACCTGAAAGACCATATGAACATGTGTAATGTTTATACAAAAATGACCTTGGCTAATGGTACAGGTGTCCAAGCACAAGGACTACTTCACATATATATTTAAAAAAAAACAAATCAAACATTACCACTTTATAATATTCATAATATATTTCTTTAGAGTTTGTTGTCTGTATATTAGGTGTACCAACCTTTGACTACATGCATTGGCCATTTTAATCAGAAACCACCATCTTATAAAGGTGGGCAGTTACAGCCTATACTGCCGTTTACTACGCCCCCAACAAAAACAGCCCACCATTGAAAGGAAAGGGACAGCCATAGGACCACCAGATTTGTGGGTGGGGGACCACTCTCAGCACAACAGTGTCTCGGACTGCTGGTGCTGCTGGTACGAGAGTAATAAGGTTTTTTTCACATACCAGCGTCACCTCCAGGTCGAGAGTGATCCGCCCCCCCAAGAACCTTCATAAAAAGACCCCTAATGAAGGTCTAGAGGAGATAACTCGCACTGTGACTACAGTATCTAACTGAACACCAGATATGTGGAGTACTTTTTGATAAAGTGACAAGTGTGTGTTAACCCAATCTGAGGAAATGAATGTCATTTATAATCATGCTTAGCAGCACACACACACACCCCAACGACGACATTCAGAGCATATTTAGTCTGCACTGTCATTCCGAACAATGGAAAGGCTGGTTGCCTAGACTAGCCTGGTGACTGCATCGTCACCTGACAGAATTAAGCTTACGATGCAGTTTAAAGTTTACCTTCTATACCACATCTCATCTGTCAGTCCATCACAGTGTAAGGGGGCGTCTGAGAGAGGGATCTTTTCTCTCCATGGTAGGATGTAGGCAAGAGCCAATTCCTAATTGGTTTAAAATATTTTGCCACACCCACTGATGCAGGGTGATATCCAACCCCCCCCACAAAAAAGACTGGGGCTACAGTCATTGTTTACAAAAAGATTATGAAAAAAAGACAATAGTCTTAAAAGTGACAAATCATGAGTAATGATTGCTAAAAACAGACCCAAAAAAAGCTTAGACTTCAGGATGCACACACCACTGGCTATTTGCATCTCCCCTTCCTGGAGTGACAACACTGAAAAGGGAGAAAGTGGTCAGTTCGCCCCCTGCTGTTTCCCTTCACAGGTAGGTTAGAAATGATGATCAGCATTACAGCACAGCCTGCCATGACTCACCAACGTAAGCAACACACGGTTTAGTCTTCACTAAAATGAAAAGGCAAAAAGGTTTTTTTGAACAAAAGTCCAGTCATTTTATTGTTACGGTCATAAATGTAGCAGTGGCTTTTCCACTTCAACATTGATAAATAAAACACTGACGAAACAGGGTTGGTGTATATGGGTGCGCTGTGAAAGAAAGATCCAAACTATCATTTCCCACGTTTTAGGTTTTCTTCCAATAAAGTCCATACTCAACAGATTGATATTCTTCCTGATGATGGATTTCGACATTAGAGCGGCAGGGCAGTGCTGTGTACAGTGGCCTCAGGAGTAAGACGACGTCTTGCTGCCAACATCGTCTTCTTGCGTTCCCATACTCTGGAAAAAAGGGATCAAAACGAAAGTCAGTAGCAAAAAGAGACTCTGGCCTGGGAGCCATTCAAGCTGTCAAATTAAAGAGCCCATGCTGTTTTCCTCATCCTCCAACATTTAAGCGGTTTTATGCAAAAAAAAAAAATTTCTATACCATGCTCTAGCGTTTCATTATCCCTTAGAAGAAGAACAGTCTGTTTTGGATACTGTGCCTTTAAGACTTTTATGTAAATTAGCTCTGTTCATATGGTCTTTTTAAATAACACTCCTCCTAATTTTTGACAAACAGGCAGAAATAAACTGCTATAGGATGAACAGGTGGCGTTAAACTACAACACGTTGCACAAATACATATAAATACATTGTTTCTCAGGACTTCACAAAAAAAGTTAAAAAACATTCAAAACTAGCCATTTTTCCATTTGAGTTTCCATATATGGAACATATAGACTTAAGGAGGGAATTCTACATGTTCGCACACACACACGAAAACAATTTGATATTGATGCTTTACATTTAAGCAACTAACACTATTAATTATATATACTTAATATGGCTGCTTTCTATCACTGTGCAAGAAACGTACATTAATCAGTTACAGCTGCTCCTGTCTGTTTACCCTCTAATATCACGGTCAGCTACCTTGTCATATTGCAGTACATTTGGTCACAAAATGACTGGTCATTACATTATTTTGCTTCATTCATATAATGTATTCTGCAAATGTGTTTCCACTGTGTTCCCCCACTTCTCTGAAAGCAATTTTACAAACTTTAAAGAGACTGAAAGCATTTGTGGTGACAGGAATCTGTGTACCTTTTGCACAAACTGAGGATTGACTGTGATCTCCTGATCCATGGCCTTTAGTTTCTCATCTAGTTCTATACACTTCAGCATCTGAAAGAGATGGAAACATGGACAGGATGAGAAAGAATGATCAGCAGCACCTAAAATTAAGAATCAGGATGAGTTTAACATGTTTTAGTCTCTGCACTGAAACCTAACTGTGGTGTAAACAGATACCAAACATGATGTACTAATCAGATTATAAATGATAATAAGCCAGATGTCATAATCCTCTCTAATGCCCCAAGATAAAATGCTTTTTCATTTTTTAACAGAAACAGGACTGAAGTGTCCCTGACTGTTGTGATATCTACACTGTATCAAACCCCCCCCCAAATATGTTACCTCTTTACCTCACAATTTTAGATAAGTGATAGATTTAACATAATTTAAAGGAACTGAAATATCCAGGAACTGAAGACTCTAAATAAAACAAGATCTAAATAAAACTAATACATGTCCCTCCAAACATTTTGTTGATACTGATTACCAGTCAATCAATGAATGAGTATCCATCTCTGATTAGATGTTAATAGAGAGAGGAATCGTTCTAAGGGTTCTGAGGCAGCTTTGTAGCTTCATCACAAACCTCTTGGTCAATTTTGTGCAGCATTGCAGGGTTGTTGTATTTCTCCGGGTTGTCATGGAAACAGACCATGCCGTCTTTCTGATTGATACTAGCATAAATCTCTCCATCTTCGATCTGGGAGAAAGATATTTCAGAGAGACAGACAGACACACACACAGCCATGATATGACCTTTAGCAATTTACTATTACCAACAAAAACAACCTGTCTGTGAAAACACAAATTTCTCTCAGATTCAGGCCAAATAAATGTCCCTTAGTCCGTAGAGAATGTGCATATGGCAGTAATGAGGCTGGCTTACCATGTGTAGGACGTATTTCTCAGCTTCCTGAGGGCCGGAGAGCTGTACCCGACTAGCCATGTCTTGTAAGGACAACGTCAGGAAGGTCTGAATGAGAATGAAAACAAATGAGATGTGCTTGAGATGTGAACAGAGTGGTGTGAAATGCTCCATTCTAGAGAAACTCTGGAGTTAAATCGTTCATAGTAGCAAATAATGGAAGCAGACATCTAACATTAAAAGCTGCCCCACAGAAAGTACTGTGTGAAATGCAGGGTATCCCCAAAGAAAACTAATTAACATCAAATTTGCCCCTGTTTTATGTGTAACTTCACTGGTGAGTTTGGAAATGGAGTAAAACGAATTTGCTAGTGTATGTCTGGATCTGGTTCCATTCAGCACCGCTGTAAAGAAATCTGAGCAGGCAAGTTTTGCGACAGTCAAGTTTTTCCCACTGATCTTCCAACTAAACACACATTTCTATGATGTGTTCTGCTGTAACAACCTTGGTTAGCCTCTGAATGTTCTTCTTGTAAAGTGAGGACAGACACTGTTTGACCAGGCCTGTGTTGTTGTCCCGTGAAAACGCCTCACTGTGCTTGTTGACGAGGCTGCGCAGCTCTGCAGGGTTATTGGTGGCGTACACCTGGGCCAGCTCATGGTAAACATTACTAAGGGGCTACAGAAACACATACAAAACACATTAACATCATAATAAAGAGCTAATTAAATATCCGTACACTAAAACCCCACATTTAATGAATCAGGAATTATTTTATATATTTGCCTTACCTTAATGAACCTGCCCACGATCTGTGATGTGTATTTGGGGAGCTGCTGCACCTTGCCATGGAGAATGAGAGAGACCAGGATGTACTTCTTGTATGCCTCTAGCATGATGTGACTGACTGCCATAGCTGGAGTGGTTATCGCCTAAGGGGAGAAGGAGGGCAGGACGTTACAGTTCAAGGCTACAGTAAGGATATATTAGCTTGCTTGTTTCTTATTTATAAGAGGCTCACAGAAGGTAAAGCGCAGACATTTAATTAAAAAACTCTCCAAGTTTCATTTATGTAATTCATATTACTAGAACAGTGTGCAATTCCTCCCATTACACTTTATGGAATTTTAAACATATCAGTCTATGGTTTGGTTGTGTTGGGGTGGGGTGAACAATCAACAAACCCAGAGTGGGGTTCCCACACCTTCTTAAACATCAAATTCCAAAACACGACGAAGACTTTCCAAACCCAATTTCCACAAGAAACTAACACGGCAGTTTCAGCCCCGGATCAAGGTAAACTACTTTTACAGCACTCTTCACTTAACATTAGTGCTCTGACCCGTCCGCTACTACTTAGCCGGAATCATTTAAGTTCAGTCACTCCTGCACACACTTGAACATTAAACTTTCTGCAGACAGGCGGCACTATGAAATGAGGAGACGGGTGGAAGACAGACATGCCGAGTCTATTCACATAGATCACATTTTTTAAAAATCTAAGCAACTGCTATTGCACAAAATAGATGAATTCGAGCACTTTTATTGCCCCATGTCTATATTTAAAACTTTCAAGGCCTTAATATTTTCAAGGATTCTAGGGAGCTGTGGGACCTGTGCCAAAGGAGCCAAGTGTTCAGAAGGGAATCATCAGCAGAGCCACGTTTACAGCAAATCATCAAAAGCCACCAATTTAGGAAACGTCTCCAAAATGCAGTAAGTACAGAGTTATGCACACAAACCATTTTTGCTCAGTATTTATGGCATGCTAGGGACTTCACTTTCTTCTGCCACAAGAAGGATGTACAAACTCATGGGTTTAGTGACATGATAATTGGATAATGGGTCTAATCTTGTGCGTCATGCCCCCCCCTTTTCCATAAAACCAGTCCAGGAAAACCGTAAGAGTGACGCACATTAGTCTTCAATTTTAAAAGGTTGTAAACCTCTGATTTAAAGCGTTCATCAATAAACAATAAAAATGATATTCGTTCTTTAAAAGGGTCATTTGGAGGAGAACCACATTTAGCTCCTCAAAGGACCTTTCAAATGAACAGCAGTAAATGTGGAGTGTGAACAACATTTTTGAAGATCGAAGAATACACAGATAACGTGAAAAACAATTCAGGAACCTATGTTATGCGGCTCATGTACAGTTTTTATACTGAAAACGATGCAAACGGGTACCTGCTCAAAGAAATACAGTGCCCGTTCAAAGTTCTTCAGACCCGTGTAGATCATGCCGCCGTAATAGTAGTAACACAGAAAGTGCTTTGCGTCGTAGGCTCCGTTCTCCTTGCAGATATCCATCATGTCCAGCTCCAGGTAAGGAACTGCAGGTTTGAAGCACTTTGCCAGCAGGCACAGCTGGAGAGACAGTGAGGCAGCTCTGTTAAATTCCTTATTATGCACTTTAAAACAGTCCATAACCCTTTATTATCCACTTTAAAAGTGTAATTGTCATTCGGTCCACACCAAGCACAAATCTGAAGACATTTTAAACAAACTACAATATTTGTCATATGGGATTGTTAACATTTAGCTAAATAAAAATAACATTCAGATTAGATTATGAACAGAAGAATTTGAATGACACGTAATCAAATAGGCAGGGGAAACTGCACAAAATATCATCTTGTTCAGTGGCATTTTTTCTATCGACAATCTAAATTGAATGTGTCGATTTGGCATATTATATCAAGCCTCTTTTGCAATTTAGTGTTAACATGGTGCTCGAGTTTAGTAGTATTAAACTTTATTTGTAATGGTAATGGCTTTTTAGTGTGACCATATCCTGTGATCAGCAATCGTCTAATACATCCAAGTTAAAGCTGAATGCTTTTGGTGAGATTGTAAAATGCTAAAATCTCATTAACTCACCTGACACAGGTCTGCATGAATTGAGGTAAGCTGGTTTGTGTTCATCTGCATTTTTTCTATTGCCTGTTTAAGTATACTTATCCCTCGTAAAGGCTGTGAAGAAAAAGCACATTAAACAAGTTCGTGATTTTGTCCCAGAATCATATGCCTTGAACACACTGCATGACTTTCAGAGATATCAAATGGCTGTACTGTTCGCACTACACCTGATATCTAGATTTTTGAGGGGTTTTGGCCGCTGCGTGATCAGTGACAGGGGGTCACACAAATATTGTTCATCAAGAGGAATCTCCAACCAGTTTGTCTCCAAATCATGATTTGTCTCAAAACACACGAAAAGTGAAGCGGGGGAATGACAGGGACCCTTTTCTTCCATCAGAAAGAAGCGACCGGTCCGAGTTGTTTAATTAAGTTAAGAAAAAAGTAAGAATATGAATATTAAAATAAAGAGCATCAATTCCTCCGCCAGGTTTCCCCTCCACCGTGTCCTGAGCCCTCACTGGCTGAGTCTCGTCACAACACTTTCCACACTACAGAATTCGGGCTCGCCGACAGGACCAGATGTTCGCACCGCTGGATATCTGTCGGGGGGCTAAAAAATATCTCAGGCAGCTTCACTGAACACCTCAAACTTATCGATCAATAGAAGATTTGCGTCTATTGAATGCTGGTTTACCTCAGGTGCATGATTTTGATGAGCAGAAAATAAGAGTGTATAATGTGAAACTTAGCATTAGATGTCTGTTATCTTGTACCAAAACACATTTTTTTATTAAACGTATATCTATCCTAAATGTCTTTTAAATACATTCTAATTACATTTTTAATGATGAGACTAGCTAATTCGACCTGGAAATATCAGCATTCATTAGTCACACATTGCTTGGATGAAAGAACCCTTACCTGCTTCCGCTCCACTAGGGCATTAGTCAACTGATGGCAGAGGCCAGCAACTAAAACACAGACAATGCAAAGGTCAAACTTCTATCCTCTACTAAGTGGACATTTTTTAGGGCACATGGGTGAGTCTCAGGTGTGGCATGATTTCAATTCAATTTATATTGTATTTACAGCTGCACTGTCCACTATGAGTCATTATCTGAACTTTCCTCTCTTTCAAACCTGCACCATTTTAGTAACAGTGCTCACACCCTGGAAGAATGTGAGAGTTAGGCTGAATATTCAGAAGTATCAGTAAACTTACAGGTGTCTGTTGCGTATCGGATGTGCTCTCCATTGCATGTGCTGATGAAGAGCTGGACTTGAGAAAACAACGTTTCAAAGTCAGGGATGTTAGGCATGGAGAACTTGACGAATCTAGAACAATCAAACAGAAGAAAAAAAGAGTCAGTCAGCTTCTCGATGAAATAATGAAGTCTAAAGCTCTTTATCTTGTTAGAATAATTTAACTGCTATCGTTACATAGCGTAAGCTTTTTTTTAATGTTAATAACAATAGCAGATTTTGTATTTGTGTTTTCAACAACTTGAATTTCTAAGCCCTTGTTCATGTTTTGTAAGAGCAGGTGTTCTGTGTGTGGAATGCTACCCAAGATGACCATGGTTTGTACTGAAGCCAGGCATCATTTCATGCCGTAGGCTGTAATACAAAACAGGCCGCAAGACAAATGCATCCTTTTATGCCAACATTCAAAAGCTTTTTAATGAAAAACTTGATTGACAGTATCACAACGAGCTCCTTAACTGGTTCAAGCCAAAATCATTACTGTCATAAGTTACTTGACTATACGACTGTACAACGTTCTGAGCACATGGATGATGCTGTCAGTACTTAATGGACGCTGTTCAACTGTACTTCTCATCACAAAGAAAGCCTAATTAGTCTTGCGTCAATGCAAAACTCTTCAATGCAAAAATCACCAAAAATATTGGTGTACGCAGTTTCTTTTGACATTTATTCTTGAGCCACTCTAACTTCTGCCATATTGTGTATAATATTACTGCTACATCGCTCCTAAGCCATTGGAGTCTGTTCTCTTTGGTGCAGAATCACAGTGATTTTCAGCTGGATGGATGCATGAACTTGATCTAAAGGTTCAGACAGAAGTCACACCTCACATCACCTATGTATCACAATTCGGGCCACTTTTACCTGCAGTGTGACCTGCAGAGTCTTAATTAATCTGTGTGACTGACAGTGCAAATCAGTTTGTTTGAGACTGATCCTGGGATAGTGACTCACAGCACAGCCAGCACGCCGAGGGAGTGCTCTTGGATGTCCAGTGCCCCCAGGACGGTGTCCAGGTGGGAGAGGTTCTTGGCCAGCAGCTCCCCACTCTTGTTAATCAGCTCGCACAGCTGAGTCATCTGACCTGTGAACAACACAGCGGGAAGATAAAGAAGCAGGGGAAGGTTATATTTGGTAGAAAAAAAGAAAATTACTTAGAAAAAGGCTCAGACTGTTTCTCTGCTCCTGCAGCTGTCAGGCAGTTTGCACAGGTGAACAGACAACAGGTTTCTTTATACACTATGTACTGGCGGCAAATGACCCTGAGGTCACCAAGCCCGTAGGCAGGAGGGGTATACACACCCCTGTAGAGGGAGAGTTTCCGAAAGATGCATTCATGGCTACAATTTTAGCTGGAGTCCCCCTTAACAAGAATACCTCACACGATACTGTGTTTATTTATCTCAATGTACAACAAAGTTGACTGTACTAGAAATTCTAAGTAAAGCACATACACGAGTTTAAAAACTAAACATTATTTTGTCTATTAAATATATCACTAACCTAAAGAATCATTTAAGACTTAAATTAAGGCTAAATGACAAAATATTCTTTTTTGTGATGATATTGAAGTAGATTTAGACTGTGATGTTTCATTATATCCCTTTTCGACCATTAAAACATGTAGAAATAGTTAAGCCAAAATGTGCTCACTCATACAGGCCATGTTCTTGTCATCAAGGGTCTGACCTCATAAATCCTCAACAGAATGAATGGACACAAATTCCCACAGAAACTCCAAAAACTATTAAAGTCTATGTAGTTGAATGTAATATCATTAAACTCCTTCGCGTAATGCTGTATTCGTCAGACATCGCAATATATGTATATATACACATACATAATGTATA